>JAVLUX010000020.1:13837500-14437500 GCA_032164185.1 Moxostoma hubbsi | reverse complement strand
CTTAATTTACATTTATGCATTTGGCAGATGCTTTTATCCAAAGCGACTCACTTATTACAGGGACAATCCCCCCAGAGCAACCTGGAGTTAAGTGTCTTGCTCAAGGACACAATGGTGGTGGCCGTGGGGATCAAACCAGCAACCTTCTGATTACTTATGATTACTTCTGATTACTAGTTATGTGCTTTAACCCACTACACCACCACCACTTCAATGTATGAATGTCTTTGCATTATATACAAACACAATTTTCAAGCAAAACATTTAACAAAAAGAAGGTTTCAAAACAGAAAACAACATATATACTGTTCAAAATTAAGACGAAAAGCATTTGAACACTTTCTGGTAGTCAAATGTTTGTGGAACATATCCATAGCTAATGTGATGAATTACACTTGTGATTACTAACCTGTGTGAACTTAATCCATACATGCACTAAAAATCATCATGAGAACAGCTAGTTAAAAGTAACTGGTCAAACAGCTCATAAAATTGAAGTCGGTTCTGAGAAAAGGTCTAGCATCATGTTTGCAGATCTCACATGCCATAGTCTTATACCTTATCTCTGCAATAAATTCATACATCCAAAAGTGTCCACATACTTTTTGGGGCCACTAAATATTTGCATAAAATTAAGTGAAAGTATGCACTGTAAGGGTGATTTGATTTCTTTATTTGTTAAACAGATGACTAGAAGTTCAGTCATGCAACTCTACATGGCACACACTAATAAGTTAGTTGAATTTGTTATCTGTTAGCCAATCGGCTTGCTCATATGTGATGTGTTAAGCCAATCGGGTCACATGGTGTAAGCTGATAGGTCTTTTAACTTGTAATCAGTTAGCCAATCGACCTGCGTACTCTCTCTTTGTCTCACATTTAAATTGCTCAGTTTTGCAAATAAGCTGATTTCACTGCACCGCGCTGCAAGTTTTTTTTTAGAAACCCTCATCCTCCCAAGCACCACCTGCCTAGATGGGGATTGTACTTATATCTGTTTATGCTGCAGCATGTCCTACATTCTCGATGCAGCATTGTTTTATTCTTACTGTGCAGCAGGCATGTCCACATGCTAACACAGTATGTCTGTGACTCTCAATTAGGACTCAACAAGTTGACTATTAAAAATCAGTAGTGGTGCAAACACTTCTGTGAAGGTTGTAGCAGTAGCAAGTATTCGTACTTGCTCTGTGACAGCAGCAGTGTAGCAGAGCTAGTCCGCCAAGGCCAAATCCAATCAATATGTTAACATGCTAAATAATTCCGAGAGTTGTAATGACTGAACTACCTCATTTCTGCGTTTATCAGAGCTGCGGCAGCGGTCAGTTGCTCCAAAGCAGAAGCATTTAGTGCAGCCTTTAGCATTAGTGGGGTCCAAATGAAATGTTCCCAGTTTGCACTGGTCACAGCGAGAGCCCTCCACATTTTCCTGAGAGAGAGGGAAGACACAGCATTGACACTTACAAGATATACACCAGTGCTCAAGTGTTTAACAAAATTGCTTACTTATCAAAGAGAGTTTATTGAAAGTAACTGATCAGAGAGGAAGCTGCTATAAATAGTCTTAAAACATGGACAGGTCCAGTCCTGGATTCTAGCCATGCTAAAATACACAATCTGGTAACAGTTAAGACATAGTAACACCAGTTCACAAGTTTACATGTCAAGAACTACAATATATCTTCTAGTGGATGAATAACACTTTATGAATTCTCTTTATAAAATAATATTTTGAATAATGTCCTTACTATTTAGTATTAATAATCAGTTAGCATTTACATTTATTGTATGGGAAAAACATGCAATGAAAATTAATGGTGACTTAGGCTAACGTTCTGCCTAACATCTCCTTCAGTGTTCCACGAAAGAAAGAATGTCATATGGGTTTGGAACAACAAGAGGTTGTAAATGAAGACAGAACGTTCATTTTAGGTTGATCCCTTTCAATACAAAACAAAATGCTGATATGAAGTATATGAGGGACAGGAAGAAACACCTTGCATAAACAGCGGCCTGTGACTGAGTCACACACATCTTTCTCAGTTCCTGCCTCATTACAGTCACAAGATCTGCAGTTGGGGTATCCATAGAAACCCGGGGCACATCTGTCACATTGACGCCCAACAATGTTGTTCTTGCACCTGTGGAGAGAATACCATATGTTATTATGTATATTAACAAATAAAATAAAGTATGTCAAGTATGAATTTAGCTTTAAGATTTCATTTAATTCAGAAATGCTTTAGTACATGTGAGTACAAGCGTTTTTGTGTGTGTTTTCAGAGCCAGCTGTTGCTGTTTGCCTCTAGGATCATGTGATGACTGTTGCAGTGTTCCTGGTCTCTGGTTTATAGTGTGACATGTCTGGTCAGTATCTAAAAGCTCTCGCAGTGAAGTGGGAATGTGACTATGGAATGTGACATTGTGCTGTGGAATTCCACAGCAGCAAATTGGGAATAGTAGGGATGGGAACACAGGACTTATTGCCTTCACTTATTGTGATCTCCTCTAAACCCAAACTATGGGTTTTTCTATTCTCAGATCAAGTCTGTAAAACAAGCCTCTGCCCTAAAACATGCTGTATATAGGAGTCATAGCATCAGTGTTTTCCTATTGCATTAGAGTGGCTCTTTCTAGTTTAATGAGTGGCGAACACAAGAGGAGTGGCGATAAGAAGATTTATGGGAAGGCTGTTTAAACTGTGGTTTGGATGGGAGAACGTATTACTGTGTCTCATAGTGAAGGCATGACTGGAGATATTCAAAGCAGATCACAGCCACTGCAGTTCAGCTCATCCGTGAACATTCCTCCCTGCGGATTTTAAACACTGCCTAATGAGGGGACAGTAATGCCAATAGACTCAAATAAAATCTCCTAAAAATAAATACCTCTGGAATTTCTGTGCTTAATCCTTATATATACACAGTACAGTTATGACAAGAAACAGTGATTAATAATATCAGTCCTTCAGGCAGCGGTTCACAGAAAAAAATAAATGGCTATTGCTCAGGAATAAAGGGTTAGATACAAACACTTACTTGACTCTCTTACAATCCAAAAGAATATACTTTTAATGCCAGACATGCCTATGGGTGAATCTCACTTAACCTGTCAAAAACATGTATATTCATCGTATTTCACCTATCAAAATAACAACATTTTGGACCATTACTGTAATATATTTTGCATTGAAACATTATTTTCAAGACAATTAAATGTATTGTTCACCCAAAATGAAAAAAATCTCTCATCATTTACTCACCCTCATGCCATCCCAGATGTGTATGACTTTCTGTCTTCTGCAGAACACAAATGAAGGTTTTCAGAAGAATATTTCAGCTCTGTAGGTCCATACAATGCAAGTGAATGGTAGCCAGAAGTTTGAAGGTCAAAAAAGCATCTAAAGGCAGCATAAAAGTAATCCACATGACTCCAGTGGTTAAATCCATGTCTTCAGAAGTGATATGATAGGTGTGAAGAAACAGATCCATATTTAAGTCCTTTTTTACTACGAATTCTCCTCCCAGTACAGTAGGTGGCAATATGCACAAAGTAAGCAAATCACCAAAAAAACAAAAGAAGAATGTGAAAATGACAGTGAAAATTTATAGTAGAAAAGGACTTAAATATTATCATATCGCATCTGAATATATAGATGGATTACTTTAATGACGACTTTGTGATTTTGGAGCTTCAAAGTTCTGGCCACCATTCGCTTGCATTATATGGATCTACAGAGCTGAAATATTCTTCTAAATACCTTAATTAATTGTGTTCTGTAGAAGAAAGAAAGTCATACACATTTGGGATGGCATGAGGGTGAGTAAATGATGAGAGAATTTTCATTTTTGGGTGATCTATCCCTTTAAGGACATTCACTCTCTAAATTCTCATCTGCAAAATGCAAGTAATTTTAAAACATTAATAAACATATCTTTATTAAAATTGTAAAGAATTTATAAATCATTATAGTACTTGTTGTACTGCCTCTAATGTATGCTAATTTAAGTTGAAATCACAACTAAGAATAAAGGGAATAATGAAAAACTCAACAGTAATAGGTCCAGATACAATACGGTAATTTGTTTTATTTATTATTGATCTATTACTTAATTCTTCATATAAAAAAAAAAACAAAAAAAAAAAAAACAATAATTGAATGCATTTTTTCTGTGACCTGGACGTATTTTCAAGAAAAATGAAACACGTGCAGATGTGTTTGTGGTGTGCTCGGTTATACTGCACCTGCACTGGCCATTATGTGTGTCACAGCTGATGTCCAGTGAAGTGACTCCAGGTCTGGAGCAGTTGCACACCTCACAGCCCACCAGAGGATGGCAGCCAAACGTCTGCGGCTCACAGGTGACACAGTCCGGCTGCAGGGTACGTGGAGGACAGATACACTCACCAGTGACAGGCTCACACAGACGCGTACCACAGTTACATGCTGGAGAGGAAAGGAAAGAAGATCATTCCACTATCCATTCAAAATAATCACTTGATAATCCATCCATCAATTCACTAAATTATTGGTGATACTCACGTCTGCAGTTGGGGAAGCCGTAGTAGCCTGTGGCACACTGGGAACAGTCTCTGCCAATCACGTTGAGTTTGCACCTGCACTGCCCACCGAAGGTCTCGCAGGTGTCACTCTCTGCGCCAACCTCATGACAGCCACAGGGCAAAGCGCCATTATTGAAGAATGCAGACAGAGACACAGCGGAGTTGCGGCAGAACTGAGAAGCTGTGGAAGGACTGAAAGGAGAAAAGGAAATGTAAGGACGGATGATAACTGCAGTCTTTTCCACAATGCATTCCATATATAGAAGTGTCATACTTGATGTAGAAGCTGTTTTGTCCACAGCTGCTAATAAAGTCGTAGGATTTGTCAAGTGGCTCCTCTGTCAAAAAGCTGGAACTGTAACTGCTCTCCGGTACCACCAGTACATAGTCCTAAAACGATAAACATACCAGAAAGACAAAGGCTCAAAGAATTGTCATTATAATTGCTAAACCTATATTCTGAACTATTAAGTAAAAAGGACTCCAAAGACATGTCAGCCAACCTGTTGTCAGCAAACCCAAATGCTCAAAATGACAGATAAGAGGCAGAGAGAGCCTGTCATTGAGACCGGTGTCATTTCTCAAGACACCTTTTTCGGTATTATCTGTCAGGAACAGGGAAATTTGCATGACTAAAAAATAAATAAACACTCACCAGCCATAGTGTCTTCCTGTCCGAAACACGAAGGGTCAGGATGACCTCAAGGTCCGTTATATCCAGGAAAATCTGCTTCTCTGACATGACAACACTACGGCAACCATAACCATGGGGACAAAATGATGCACTGACATGGCCTGGAATAGGTAGGGAGGGCATATAAAACATCATAAACATCATTTGCTGAGCAGAAAGTGCAATTACAGGCATTTCATGCAACATCACTCATCACAGTGCATGCATCTGTCAGGTTTTGTTACCCTGCCATATCCGTCCTCCATTAATGTAGACCTGGACGTGGAAAGTTGGGTGCATGGGCTGATGGTATTGCAGGATGAACGCATAACGACCCAGTGCGTGTACACGGGTGGAATACACAACAGCATTCTGGGATATTAACAATACATTAACATTGGAATAGTTAGAAGACTTGCTGTTGCTTTTAGAGTTTAAGCATTAAAAAAGGGGTTTCAACTAATGGACAGGAGAACAGGAGAGATTTGAAAGAAGAAGAAACGGTTTGTTTAACCCTTTAAGCTCAGATAGGCCTGCTGACGGGCCAGTGAGAAGAAAGACTAACAAAATATTAATAACTGTTTTGACCAACACAAAATTGTTTTCAAGCTTAGAAGATCTACTTTACAATGTATATAGGCATTATAACCAAAACTAAACAAGTGCTTTGAAATTTACAGACAAATCAGAAGTGTTTCATTTCATAACTTTTTATGATTTTGCACTGTATATATTATTGCAATAAGTAAAAACATAAAAATCAAATACGCAACACGTAAAACCATCTTCACACAGCACATATGCTATCTGGCTAAAAACACATTAGCTTTCCTGGATCTGATGACTTCATTGGAAATGATGTTGTACGTTGTCCATCATCATGGAGTGCTAAACCAATTGTATTAGAATTCAGATAACAGCTACCAGAGGTGGATGTCATTCAAATATGGGCAGAGAGGATTGGCGCAGCTGTTTTTGCTACGTTTACCATTCCAAATGAAGGACTTTGCAATGCTATCAAATTGCTTGAAATAAGAGAGGGGGACATCTAAAGAGAGAGACTGTAGCAGGTAGTTGAATTTTGGAATGCATTCATTTTAATAACATTAACCTTCCCAATCAAAGGTAAATTTAATGAAGCCCACCTGCCCACATTGCTTGAAAAACTTTTTATTAAAGGGACAAAACTAAATCACACAAATGTGCTGGGAATAAAATACCCAAACACTTAATGCCTTGTTTGGGCTACTGGAAGGCACCCAGATGAAAAGCTGTTACCGGGAAGTTCGCTGTCAGAACCAAAGGTTCAGATTTAGACCAATTAACTTAGAAAAGGTATTAATAATTCTGTGGAGGCAAGGCATAGACCTAGAAAGGTCGGAGACGAATGATAAAATATCATCTGCATAAAGCAAAAGCTTGTGTGCCACACCCCCTGCCACCACCCATGGAAAATCATACTCCTTTTTTATTGCAGTTGCTGATGATTCCAGACAGAACAATAATGGGGAAAGAGGGCAACCCCTATCAAGAGTAAAATAATCTGAAATTAATCAATTTGTTTGTACCGCCGGAACTGTGTGTCTATAAAGTATCTTAATCCAACCAATAAAAGTATTCTCGGGGGCCTGGATAGCTCAGCGAGTAAAGACGCTGACTACCACACCTGGAGTTGCGAGTTCGAATCCAGGGCATGCTGAGCGACTCCAGCCAGGTCTCCTAAGCAACCAAATTGGCCCGGTTGCTAGAGAGGGTAGAGTCACATGAGGTAACATCCTCGTGGTCGCTATAATGTGATTCTCACTCTCGGTGGGGTGCGTGGTGAGTTGTGCGTGGATGCAGTGGAGAATGGTGTGAAGCCTCCACACATGCTATGTCTCCGCCGTAACGTGCTCAACAAGCCACATGATAAGATGCATGGATTGATGGTCTCAGACATGAAGGCAACTGAGATTCGTCCACCGCCACCCGGATTGAGGCGACACTAAACCACCACGAGGACCTAGAGCACATTGGGAATTGGGCATTCCAAATTGGGGAGAAAATCCAAGAAAAAAAGTATTTCCAAACCTGTACATTTCCAAAATCTTAAAAAGATAATCCCATTCTACCTTAACATGCCTTTTTGGCATCAAGTGAGATGGCAGCGACCGGAGTCTGATCATTCGCCTCTTACCAAATGATATTGACGAAACACCTAATAATAACAGAAGAACTATGCCCCCGAATATACCCCACCTGATCTAAACTCGACTTAAAGATAATTTCGTAAAAATACAAATAAATTTACAGATCTTTATTGTTATGTGTTTAAACAAAGTTTTCCCTGCTTGTTCAATGAAGCATGAACAATTAATTAACATGCACCTATGGAACGGTCGTTAAGACTCTAACAGCTTACAGATGGTAGGCAAATAAGGTCAGAGCTATAAAATCTTAGGACACTAAAGAGACCTTCATACTGACACTGAAAAACACCAAAAGAAAGATGCCCAGGTTCCCTGCTCATCTGCGTGAACATGCCTTATGCATGCTGCATGGAGGCATCCTGCATGACGACTGCAGGTGTGGCCAGGGCAATAAATTGCAATGTCTGTACTGTGAGACGCCTAAGACAGTACTACAGAGAGACAGCAAGGACAGCTGATAGTCCTCGTAGTGGCAGACCACGTGTACCAACACCTGCACAGGACCAGTACATCCGAATATCATACCTGCAGGACAGGTACAGGATGGCAACAACAACTGCCGAGTTACACTAGGAATGCACAATCCCTCGATCAGTGCTCAGACTGTCCACAATATGCTGACTGAGGGCTGATGACCCCTAACATCCACTAAAAAATGCTGCTGGGCTTTCCGTCCACCAGGGGCCGGAGGTCTGCCTCCGATCCTTCCGGGGAGGCACAGCTGTCATCCAATAGAGGGTGGAGGAGTGGCCAAGGACCGTATCGGAGAACCAGCGAGTACGTGTTTTTTCTCTCTCTCTCTCTCTTTCTCCATTCCATTTCTGTTAGTCACATGTCTGTGAAACTTGTTCAATTTCTGTCTTAGTTGTTGAATCTTTTTATGTTCATACAAGTATTTACATATTTTAAGTTTCCTGAAAATAAAAACAGTTGAAAGTGCGATTAATTGTATTTTTTTGAGATTATATGTGTTAGAGATATCATAACTTTACTTAATCGGTTAGCCAAAAATGTTTACAATATTTTAACGTCTAGCTGGATTAGGGAAATTGGACAATAACTCTTACACTCACTTGGATCTTTGTCCTTTTTCAGATCAGAATCAGACTGATCTGGGCTTGAGTCAAGGTTGGCAGAAACTTAAATTTTTTTTGGGATTCTGTAAACAAAAGTGGAGCCAATTCTGTAGCATAAGATCTAAAAAAAAAAACTCAGCGGCAAAGCCATCTGGCCCCGGAGTCTTGCCTATAGGCAAGGCCTTAATTACCTCGCCAAGCTCTTCCAAGGTTATCAAATAATCAAGACAATTGTTTTTCTCAGCTGTCAGTTTAATGGTTCCACAAAGTTTCTAATATCCTCATCAGTAGATGAAGATGTGGGACTATAGAGATCAAGATATAATTCTTTAAAAGCATTATTAATAACAATGGCTGAGGTAAATATTTCACCACCAGCAGATTTCACTGAGAGAATAAGAAAAAAAAAGACTCTCTCTGTTTTATAAATCTAGCCAGAAGTTTTCCTGTCTTGTCCCCAAACTCAAAGTTCCTCAAAGTTTCCTGAATAGCCAAAACTCCACCTTCCATGACAAAATATATTATATCTGTATTTCAATCGGGTCAATTCTCTAAGGCCATCAGATGACATTCAGCACTTCAGGTCTGCCTCTGCACTTTTAATATTCCCTTCCAACTCCACGAGTTCTCGTGCTTTAGGTTTTTGGTAAATGAGGCATACTGTATAATCCGGCCCCTAAGAACTGCCTTAAGTGCCTCCCAAGCCATGCCCTCAGAGGATACTGAGGATCCGTTGGTCTCCATATTAACATTGATTTCAGTCTTTAACATTTGTTGGAATTTAGGATTTTGCAAAAGGCATACATTAAAGTGGCAACTATTTGATTTCCTTTTCTCCATATGTGGCAACATCTCTAAAATCACCAGGGCGTGATCTGAGGCTAAAATGTTTCCAATTGAGCAATCAACAACAGATGAAATGATGGATTTAGAAATAATAAAAAAATATATATAATCTTATAAAAACTAATAATCCCTACCAGATGGATTCAAAAGTCTCTAAATATCCGTAAGACCAAGATTTTTACACATTCTGTGAAGCATCAATGTTGCTCTAGGGGGGCTTAAACAATTTTGCTTCACTATGATCAAGGACTGAGTCCATCAAAACATTAAAGTCTCCTCCCAATATAATATCATGAGGGGTGCCAGTGGCTTGCAACATCCCTTCAAGATCTATCAAAAGCCCTGATCATCAATGTTAGGTGCGTAAACATTAGCCAAAATAAGACTTTGGCCCTGAATTTCTGCTAAAATAATAATGACTCTTCCTAATTTATCTTTAGTCTGTTTGAGACATTTGAATTGTAGATGTTTACTTATCAGCGTAATGACTCCCCTGCAATTAGTTGAGCCAGCACAAAAGAAAACATATCCACCCCATATCTTCCCAAATTTTTCAGCTTCCTGCTGGGAAAGATACGTTTCTTGAAGAAACACTAAGTCATATTTCTTATGCTTAAGAAGAGAAATAACCTTCCTTCTTTTTATGGGGTTCCCCAACACATTCACATTCCACGTGGACAGAGACAATCCACTCATATTAACATTTGACTTTTTGACATAATAGAAAAAAATAGATTGTGTGTCAAAAAATTTATTATAAAGTCCACATTCCAACATTAGTGTAACAATCAAACCCCAATTGGTGTCCATCCCTCTAAACTCAAACAGTCCATGTATGCCTATAAGAGCCCCTGCAATTTTATAAAACCAAAGATAATCTATAAAACAAACTCCAGCCAATAGGCGGAATAAACAAAATTAATGTGTAGATTCATCCACATAACTGTCCCGAAGGCGTGTTCCTCCACAAAACAAACTCCAGCCGCTAGGCAGAACCAGCACAAAAATAAATAAATAAATAAAAAGGTGCTCAGTTTCCTCGGACAGTCAAACGAATGTTCAGTGAGCCAACCCATTCGGCTGCTACATGAGTGCAACAAATTACCTAATCTCTTCAATGACTTGCAAGAAATACTCCACAAAACAAACTCCAGCCAATATGAGGCATAAGCACAAAAAACTTACAGATTCATCCACAAAACTGTCCCGAAGGAGTGTTAGTTCACAAAACAAATTCCAACCGCTAGGTGGAGCAGCACAAAAAGAAACAATAAAGGTACTCCGTTTCCTCGGACAGCCAAGTGAATGTTCAGTGAGTCGGTCCACATGGCTGCAACGTGAGTACCACAAACTAACTCACTCACTCTATATGACTTTATGAAGGACATCGCTTGCTGGGGACATGTGAATGTTTTACGGCCATCCTTAGCATCTATTCTCAATTTGGCCGGAAACATCATTGCAAAAGCAACCTTCTGTTGATGTAAGATTTTCTTGCATTCCTTAAATCGATCACGTTTCTCTCTTGTCAAATTCGCAAAGTCTGGGAACAAGAAAATGCTGTGGTTCTTCCAAGAAAGCCTTCCTTTATTTTCGCCTCAAGTAACACAAGATCTTTATCGGATGATCTCAGAACTTTTCGGGGAACTGAACAGGGCCTGTCTCCCTCAGCGGATCGTCGAGTCAGAACCCTGTGAGCTCACTCGATTTCCATCTTATTTGACATTAATAGTGTTAAAACTAGAAGTGTGCAGAGCTCGCCGTTCTCACGTCAGAACCTTGCATGGCGTCACATGACTCGAGATCTTGTAACTAATGCCTGCATGCTTTGGAGAGAGAGTATACCTTTAGTCATTGTTGTATGTGCATGTGTAATTAGTTATCATGTACAATCATTATGTTTTATTAGTTTGGAGAGGCTTTTGGACATTTGGAGATATTTTTGGACACAAGGATACTACTAATTTACTCATTTACAGGTGATATGATTGAGAACAAAACAAAAGCAGTTATTCGGAGCTACCTAATCTATAATCTGAGAAATATAATGTAAAATCATAACCATAATACATCCATCCATCCATCCATCCATCTTCAACCGCTTATCCGAAGTCGGGTCGCGGGGGCAGCAGCTCCAGCAGGGGGCCCCAAACTTCCCTATCCCGAGCCACATTAACCAGCTCTGACTGGGGGACCCCGAGGCGTTCCCAGGCCAGTGTGGAGATGTAATCTCTCCACCTAGTCCTGGGTCTTCCCCGAGGCCTCCTCCCAGCTGGACGTGCCTGAAACACCTCCCTAGGGAGGCGCCCAGGGGGCATCCTTACCAGATGAGAGAATACATATCATAAAATATTTTAAAAGTTTTCTTTAAAATGATACCAAACACTTGACCCTCCTTCTTTTTTTTTTAGCTATAAGCCTTTCATTTTGGGTATGTCACTGAAACAAAAATCTTTAAAGACAGAGCTTAAAGGGTTAAAGGAAGAAAAAGTGACATAAGTTGGATGGGAGTTAGAGTGTAAGGTGAAGTCATGTGCACCTGAGAAGAGTCCAGAAGCATGTGTTCACTGTTATCAGCTGCGGTTGGTGGTGTGGAGGTAGAGGGTCTGTCAGCAAAGTGGGTTGAGTCAGGGGCTGAAGCTAGAACTGGGTCAGGAACATTGGAGGCCTGCCCCTCCTTCAGAACCAGAGACTGAGGAGGAGTCTGGAACCGAGATGGTATACAGGAGCCACTGAAGGGCAGAGAACACAAAACATAATCAGTTTTGGAAAAGGAAACTGTACATCATGCAAGAAATTTTTACAATATTGTCAATATTCCACAAATATCAAAGACAGTGGCGATTTCTCAGGGCCAGCAAAGCCTTCTCTGCTGGCGTAACATGCCTAATAAATAAAATAAAAAAATCATCCTTCCGTTGACCTTTTTGCCTATGTATTTTCAATCGCTTTCCACTCCAAATTAATCTACAAATGACAAAAAACGAAAAAATGTATCCAATCAGAATTTATTCCTCGATGCTTACAACCAAAGTGTGACAACTGTTTCACAAATCGCATGCCCGAAGCCACACTACTTAGCCAAAGCAGCACGTGAGTCTGAGCTCCACCCCATCAGGCCTTCAGAATATCAACAGAATGCCTCAACACTGCAGTGAATAGGCATCTATAGTCAGATTGTCCGATTCATCAGCCAATCAGATTTATTTATTTGTTCTTGTGGGTGTGGTCTTAAAGATATTTCCCAGTCCAGTCCTTCTAGCTGGCTTTGACGCAATCACGCTTTAAGTGATGTATGATTTGAAAGCGAAGAGTGCGAGATCTTGCTGATGAGTCGGCTGTCATCACTGCTGTTATTGCCGTTGAGAAAGAGATCCTTATGGATTTAAAAACCTGAGATGTTCTGCATGATCATGCGAATGATTAATTAAACAGGAAAGGAGGACTGATTTTCAGTTCAAGCAAATCGGTAAGTGATTTTTGTATTGTTATAGCAACATCAGGAGTTTTCTAAGTGTAAATTTGGCTGCTTGAACATTCAGTGTCACAGCAAGTTTTGAAAGTAACCATGTACCCTGACAAAACAAAATTTATTTCAAGCAAAATTTAAATCGCAAATATTATTAGATAGCTTTTTCTTGGTATTTGACCTCCTTGGTTCTGGCCTTCATGTGTGGATGTGTTTTTTAAATGTCAATTGGTATTATTAGATGACTGCCACATAATGTATGATGGGCATACGGTGTCTTATTCATTGTAAAACTGTGTTTTCTAAATGGCATGAATCGCACTGCAGACCTAGATTTAAAATGCACAGGCTGTGGCTGATCTAAGATATATCTAAGTATCTATAAATCCAAGTTTAACATGTTTTAGCTAGGTATATTCCTAAGCATGTCTCTAAGTACATATCTAAGATACAGTATATCTTAATACCTTAGTACTGTAAATATGTCTAGATTCAAAAGATATAGCTTATTTGTAGTCACCTGTCTGGAGAGAAGTGCCCATGTGTGCTGATGCAGTGAACTCTGGGCTTCAGGTACTCCATGGTGAACTGATCACGAGGTATGAGAAACACTTTGTGCTGGAGGGGAAAATCAAATATACAGTCGCAAATGACACAAGTTCATTATGGACACTAATGAAGTTCATGGTTGACTCAAGCAGAAAAATTCTCTCACCAAGAAGAAACTGCTTCTGTCAGCGATGAGCTGAATATCAGCCTCTGCGGAGAGAGTGAAGACTGCTACACGTTTCATGTCATCTACAGACACGGCTCGACATAGGAAACTACACATGCATTCAGAGAAAGACACACACATCAATCAAAAGATCTAGCATTGAAAAAATAATTTATCCAAGTGTTGAAAAACCTCTCCAAACAAATAAAACATAATAATTGTACATAAAAACTAATTACACATACAAATGACTAAAGGTATGCTCTCTCTCCAAAGCATGTAGACAGGAGTAATAAGATCTCATTCCATTCCCGTCCATTCTGTGTCATTTGAGTCATCATTTAGTCTTTGTTATGTACTTGGCGCTATCTCCTGGTGGCCAAATGTAATTTTGGATGACTTACACCTCTGGTTGCAGCGATCTGAATCCTAATATGATTGGTTAACCATTCTAGAATGCTGTGTGCACATTGTGCATTGTGTGGATTATCTAATTATCTATGTATCTGATTACATTGTGTGTGGTCTAGTTTTAATAGGAATCCCCTCCTGTAAGTAATGGTATGTGATATTTTAAGTTCTGTTTATTTTTCATGAAGTTATAAGTGAAATTGTGGCTTATAAGCAGTATCTGTTTACATGTAACATGTATGTAAAAGACATATAGTTTGCTATTACTAGCTATAGTTTTGTCTAAATAGGCTTGTTGTATTCTACTCTTTTAGAGCTTTCCAACGACATATGGCACATGGCTATTTGATCAGATTGATGTTTTCACTGATTACATTAATACGTACAGTGCAAAATTATTAATTATTTATTAAAACGGAACACTTCTGATTTGTCTGCAAATTTCAAATCACTTGTTCAGATTTGGTCATAATGAATGCAGAGATGCATTGTAAATAACAGCTTCTAAGCTTTAAAACAATACCTAATTTGTGGTCAAGACTGTTATTAATATTTTGATAATAATTGTTTTTCGGCATACATACCGGCGAGGCCAATCCGAGCATTAAAGTTTAAAGGGGAAATACCATTTTCTTGCCCTTTTGAAATAACAGAGCTTGATATACTATGTGGTCATACTCTTTCACAATGCAAAGCTCCCTCCCCAGTCCATTTATTATCTAAAGCTAAGATACAAAATCAGGTCATTCAAAAATTGTATTCATGAAAATTAAAATGATATGGTCCCATTCAATGCATTACGTGTGAACATGTGAAGCACAGATAAACAAAAGAACAATGATACACAGAAAATAAGCAGATGTTGCAACCTCTCTCTCTCTCACTCACACACACACACACACACACCTGTATTTGCAGTGGAGTAGTGTTATTTGCTCTTGGTGAGTGTGTTTGCCCCGTGAGTTGACAGACACAGTGAGAGTTTGAGGGGCTTCATCTTCACTGGCGTACTCCACCACCAACACATACTCTCCAGGGACAGGAATGCGACCACGCAGCTGAACAATTATCTGAACACACATACAAACAAATATCTTACTAGTTAACACTTTTATCTGAAAACATCACTAATTTATTTACGAGTTATTTATTTAGTTTGTCATACATGAATTATTTATTCACTAACTTCCCACCAGCTCCCAAGAGCAAAAAGTATAATCAACTTAATCTCAAAATCTGTGTGCTGTTTTAGTGAGCTGCTTACATAGACAGTATTTTTGGGCATCAGAACAGCATCACTAAGCACTTATGGTGGCCAAACATGCTGTCTAGGTAGGCTTTGAGACACGTAACACACAAATACTCACATCATTGCCGCTGCAGATGGCCATGCTGGGATGGCGAGGAGTGATCTTTTCAGTGTGGCAAGGTCTGGGCAGGTGATTATCAGACCTACAACTGGCATCATTGCCGGAGATGGACGGGAACTCGTCTAGAGATAGATACATGTACTGCAGACAGCTAAACACACCAAAACAACAATTCCTCCAGTCAATTTTCATATAATATGTACAGTGTATAATACATGTGCACAAAATATAGTGGTTGTACTACTGACTTCTGACTTGTATCCTGTATGTGGCTGTAAGAACAGGGTTCAGTCAATTTAAGTTGCAGGATGGGAGCCTCATAATATGCACTGGGCAACAGCACCAAGTAGTCCTGTGGAGAGAGATAAAGAGTCCAATTTTACCAGGACTAACGTAGAGACTATGAACATTTAGTATCATTAAGAGAGAAGCCTACCAGAAGAATACCCTCTGCCTCTATGATCACAGTCCAGGTTCCAGGATTCAAGACAAATGGCTCCACAAAGCTGTTCTGGGGCACATTGACAAATATGGGTTCTGAACTGGGTGCAAAGACGATCTGTTTGGACTGCTCAGAGCCTACAAAGAGAGGACAGAGATTGGGTTTGTGGGGATGTAAAACAGAACGTACATCAGTGTTCAAAAAATAAAAAACCGCAGTTACGTACCAGAATATATGTACATATCTGACAAATTCAAGTTATGAATTGTTGTATTAACATCATAGACAAAAATGAAATTCTGTTATCATTTACTCACCCTCATGTTGTTTACCTGTATGATTTCCATTCTTCCATGGATCACAAAAGATGAAAGTTTACACTTCTCTTTTCACCAAAAATAATTAAATGGAAACATAAAAGCATCTTACAAATATTTCATACAGCTTGTGCGCTATTTTCCAAGTATTCTGAAAGCATATGATAGCTTTGTGTGAGGAACAGGACAAAATGTAAGATGTTAATAACTGAAAATCTTCACCGTCTAAAATCTCATTCGCATTCACTTAAATTCAAATGTGGCATGTCAAGACATGTCATGCCAGGTTTTACACTAATGATGCCAAACACTATTGTTTAATCAAAATTTTAATACTAGATTGAAAATGCAGTAGTACAAATTAGATTTGAGAGCTGTCGAGGGACTTTTACAGATTTTCAATGAATAATGATTTTTGATGTCTTTGGTCTGTTTCACACATAAATCTTGCACATGGCTTCAGAAGACTTTGAATATATTGTATGGGGTGTATGGAACACTCTTAAAATGTTTGTCCGTTTTGGAGAACCCGGTCACTGTATGCTATATGGTCACTGTATGCTATATTGTCACTGTAACATTCTTAAAAATGTCTCCTTTTATGTTTCATGGAAGAAAGAAAGTCATAAAACTTTGGCATGACATTGCTGTGAGTAATTGATGACAGAATTTACATTGTTGGGTGAACTGCTCCTTTCCTTTTTTGTGATTTTTTTCTTAAAATGAAACAAATGCTACATCCACATCAATGCGGATACATTTGAAAACGTAGTTTTTGTTTTTGAAATGCTCTCCATCCACACTGCTTTTTCAAGCATTTTACAAAAGTTTTTCGTCCACACTAAAATGTATAAAAGCTCTTAATCCCCTTTACTCCACATGTGAAAAATTGCCATTCCATGTTTGGTCTGAAACGCAATTGTCCTTGTGTTCCATCGCTGGACAGCAATTCCAAACAGTGGTGTAACTTCGATCTTACGGGCCCCAGAGCAAAGAACCTGTTGGGCCCACTCCTTGGAGAGCCTGGGTCATTTATCATCACCTCTCACCCCGGGCCTTAGGGCGGCTGCCCACCCTGTAGTTACGCCCATGATTCCGAGAAAACTTCCAGTCACCTTTGAAGGAATTCAATGTGAAGTTTGTTCAAAGTAACATTTATCTTTAACAACGATATCAAACTAAATATCAGGCACAACAACGCCGCTACAACATGGGCCGCCATCTTGATTGTTTTGGGTTCAATGGATCAAATGACTACGTCACATGACAACAAATATGCCTTTCAAATATCTCCATTTCCGATGTCTACACTACAATGCGAAGACGGTGTTTTCAAATTTATCCACTTGGGAGAGCATTTGGAAAAGCTCGGTTTTCGCTGTCAAAAACACTGTGTCAGTGTGGACAAAAGGCCAAAACGTAGAGAAAAAGATACATTTTCAAATAAAAACATTTTAGTGTGGACGTGGCCAAAGAAAGCAACGACAGTCCAGAACTGCGATTAGCACATCGAACCGTAAGACGTACCTCTTCTGCTGCTCTGATAGGCTGTGATTTTACCATTCGACACGGCTGACTGCGTGTTTACATATCTGAGGATGAAGCGTGTGAGATACACGTCTGCTTCACGCACGTGCACCATCATTTTAACCGTATTCTGAGATAGAGGACAAGGAAGAAAAAGAGAGGGGAAAATGGGAAAGGGGGAGAGAGTGTACAGGAAATAATATAGTCTGTGTTAAAGACCTGAACTATGGGTTTCTGATCAAGGTGTGTGTGTGTGCGTGTGTGCGTGTGTGCGTGTGTGATGGGAAATACAGGTTGCGGTGTGCGTGTCTTAAACATTAGGGTAAGAGGAAGGAAGGTTTAGAATAGAGGATCAAGGAGGATTTGAAGCCGCCAGCTTCCAAATCCATGAAAGCATGGAATTTAGGGAGGCAGAAAGAGGATAGAGAAGGAGAGTATAAAGACTTACAGTTACCAGACCCAAAGTGTCTGTCATCCTCGATCACAGAGATCCGCCCCCTCACATCCACTCCACCACGGTTCACATAGTGCAAGACCACAAGAAACAAGTCTGGAGAGCCAACCACCACCTCAACCAAAACCCGTGGCTAGAGAAGAGATCGACCCAGAACAGAGACAGACAGAAAAAGAGAGACAAATGCAAAGCTGTTGCTTTATACCACCACCAGCACTAAAGCACCCAGCCAAACACAGCAAGCAATTTATGCAAGCAGCAATCAAAGCCCAAGCAAAGACACATCACATTTCAATGACCCATCACACACAACACTTCAGAATGTTGTATTGCACAGGGCAGGGTTTATACACACATGTATGAAAAATGCATGGACTAAAACATGTCATAACATCTCATTCATCATTTATCAGTCATTACAGAAAATAATACAAACTAATTATCTTCAAAGCAGCTTTAAAGTCAACATGAAACAGTTCACAATCCATTTAACTTCTGTACTGACTTCCATCAGGAATTGATTGTATTGTGAAAAGTGGTTTCTTTATGACTGGAGGTTAAATGGGATGGGTTGAAAAATAGGGCTCGGTGGCATCAGCAGCAAAGGAAATTGTATTCAGATTATGAATGTGCATGTAAATAGGCTCAATTTTTCATTTCATGTTGACTAGGGCTGAGTATTGATACAGATTTCCCAATTCAAAAGTTCTCGATTCAATTCGATTCCGATTTCGATTCGATATCGGTTCATTTTTGTAAATTTGAGTTATAATGTCCCTTTTGCTTATATATGAAAGAAACTCACTCCCAGCTAATGCTGTTAATTATACAGGGGACCATCTAACTAGCTACATTACAAAAATATTTATTTTACTAATTATATTTATACATTTTCTTTTTTTTGGTCACATTTTATCTTTTTTAAAATTGAACAAATCCATGTATTTAATCAATAAATGAATTATTATTTTTCTTATTTTTTTGTTTAATTGCATAATTTGTACTATTAACAGGTATTTACATTGATTTGTTGAACACATGCTAAAACAGGTACTGCCTCTTTAACAAAACCAGCATTTCTGTAAAAAACATCTATAAATTAGCGCATGTTAACGAGAGAGGACTCGAATGGCTTTATTACAAGTAAATGTTTATTTTGTGTTGTTTATGATTGACAACTGACTGTAAAGAACTTCTGTGGGTATTAAAAGAGAAGTTTTTCAATGACAAATGGGTCGCCTGGATCTTGTCTTTGCACATGCTTTACATGGAACAACTTTTACTATTAACATGCTGTGAAAGGATCTTGCTGCTGAATACTCCACAGCTATACTAAACAGTTACTAGGGAGCGAAATGTAAACATTTACCAGCTAGTTGCCAAATATATATTTTTGAGCCGCATAGCGCAAAACTTGGTTGCTAATGTGAGTGATTTCCTTTCATTGCAGTAGTAGGGTGTTGCAGATAGAGTAAAAGACCGATCTTGGGATTTAATTCACAATATCAATATTGTTCAAATGAAGATCATGATGCATCTGAACATCGCTATTTTTACCCACCCATAATGTTGACTTTAAGTGCTGAACCAAAATGTTGATACAGAAAAGGCTGAAATGCATAATAATGCTAAGAATAATATAAATAAATACAAATAATTTACAATTAATAATAATTTACCATTCAATAATGTAATCAAATTAAACTGTAAATATTAAGACCTTCAAATAAGAAAATATATATATATTTTAATTAAAGATTTTAACTAAACATTAAAAATGTGTGAATTTATTTGTTTTTATGAAAGGCTAGGCAACAGAGCTTGACTGTCAAACAAAAATTACATTTAAAAAGTACATTTCAAAGTTAACATTTAGCATCTTCCCTACAGGACTAATGTCTGTGTGCTTGTTCTTGTGTCACACCTGAATGGGGGACATCTGAGCATAGCCCCTCCAGCTGAAGCTCTCAAACTCCAGAGGATTGTAGCCAAACCTCACCGGACGTCCATCCTTGGTAGTGCCCTCTTCCACCTCAAACTTCATGTGGTGCAGGTCTGGGAAATAATGATCCGGACGGGGTCTAAACAGATATTGCCGAGAGATTTAATGAATGGACATCACATACAGCACAAATCATGACGTCTTTTCCCCTTTCACTCACTGTGTGCATTTGGGTCCCTCCACATTGGGTCTGCATTGACAGCGCCCGTGTCTGTCATCACACATCTGCCCAGCAGAACCTCCAATATCACACTGACAACCTACAGACACACAGGGATGAGGGTTTAAACGGTCTCTTCATTGAAGTATTGAGAATCTCTGCCTCTGATTCATTTCGTACCTTGGCACCCAAAGTAGTTGCCCTTCTGCAGGTTGAAGTATCCATCTTTGCAAACATTGCAAGTTCCACTGCACACGTTAGGTTTACAGTAACACTGGCCCGTGTTCTGATACACACACATAGAAGGATGGATTACTTCACTAAACTCTTGTAAATTCATTTGTAAGCTGGTGTTATTATTTATGGAGTGGAAATATTTCCTCACCTGAGTGCACTCTGCCACCTCACTCATAGTCCCTACTGTATTACATTCACAAGCTACAAAAATAAAAATATACATTCACATATAGATGTAGATTTAAAATCATAACATATTCCTAAAATTAAAATTAAAATCAACAATCAAACCAAATGTTCTATATCAGTGCATCGATAAATACTGTATCTATACTATCATGTAACTACCTATACATTTAACAAGCCACAGAGCTATCTTCACAAATTTTAAAATATTTGTTACCATAACCAATAAAACGGCTGCCATAATGTTAACACAACTTATTGTAATTTAAACTGCTTATGTTCCCCCAATAGGTCAAGACTTATGTTTGCACCATATGCCAGAAGTCTCTCTTACTTGAACATCCATAGACTGTCTCAGGAGATAGATTCCAGTAGAGAGGCTTACAGCGGTCACATGCCAACCCCTCTACATACGGCCGACACTCACAGGAGCCCTGAGGTATACAAAACAACAACCAATATGGGTTAATATACAGAATTTTTTTTAATCAAAAACTAAAATGATGCCCATGATCCTCATTCACATAATAATTAAATGTATGAGTATGTACATCTAAAAATCTTATTGTTGCATATTGAATACTGTTTTACTAGTAGCGTACAGTATGCAGTAAACAGTACATAAGAAATCTAATCTGAAATTGACATATTTAAAAGGAAAGTTCACCCAAAAATGAAAATTCTCTCATCATTTATTCACCCTCATGCCATCCGAGATGTGTATGACTTTCTATCTTCTGCTGAACACAAACAAATATTTTTAGAAGTATATTTTAGCTCTGTAAATTTGAAAGCTCCACAAAGCACATAAAGGCAGCAAAAAAGTAATCCTTATGACTCCAGTGGTTTAATCCATGTCTTCAGAAGCGATATGATAGGTTTTGGTGAGAAACAGTTCAATATTTAAATCCTTTTTTACTATAAATTATCCTCCCTGCCCAATAGGTGTAAATATGCACAAAGAATGCAAATTGCCAAAAATAAAAGAAGAATGTGAAAGTGAAAGTGGAGATTTAGGGTAAAAAATGACTTATATCTGTTTCTCACCCACACCAATAATATTGCTTCTGAAGATATGGATTTATCCACTGGAATCTTATAGATTACTTTTATGCAGCCTTTACGTGGTTTTTGGACCTTCAAAGTTCTGGTCACCATTCACTTGCATTATATGGACCTACAGATAAGAAATATTCTTCAAAAAATCTTTGTTTGTGTTCAGCAAAAGAAAGAAAGAAAGTCATACACATCTGGGATGGCATGAGAGTGAGTAAATGATGAGAGAATTTTCCTTTTTTGGGTGATCTATACTTTTGATGCAGAAAAAGATCTATAAAGCTCAATTATATTCACCACAGTGGGTAGGATCTCATTCTGCACAGATCCTGCTGGGTTACAGGTGCCAGCTAAAGCAAAGATAACAGAGGAAAAAATAAAACATTCAAAAACACAGATCAAACCAGAACTATTTGAAATGACTGAACAATACAATACATTTAAAATGATACTTTGACTTTGTTTGATCACCTTGGCAGAGGGGGAAGCCATGTGATCCATAGCTGCAGCTATCACACCTCTGACCCACAATGTTGGGCAGGCACACGCACTGACCAGATTCTGGATCACAGGAACTGAAGCGAGAGCCCTCCACTGAACAATGGCATGCTGAAACCGAGAGAGAATTAACTTGAAGATTTAAATCTACAACCACTTTCTTTGAAAATGCAATAAGACCACAGTGGAAACACGTCCAACAGAATGGATCATAATCTACACTAAATAGCGTTAAGAGTCATATAACTCACGTGTGCAGCTGGGATAAGCGTAGTATCCTGATGCACACTGTTCACATTTGGGGCCACTGTAATTGGGTCTGCAGTGACACTGGCCAGAGACACTACAGCTGGAATCCAGAGACGTACGTGGGTCACAGGTGCACACTGGGGAATGTCAAATGTTACAACCAAGAAAATATAGATGGTATAAGATGGATCTGCACAATCGCTTCTTTTCAAATACATGCAAGTGTGGCTCACCCTGGCAGTTTGGATAGGAGTGGAAGCCTGAGTGGCATTGCTCACAGCGAGGACCGGTGAACTCCGGCCTGCACAAACACTGACCAGCTGCATTACACATCTCAGGTAAAGAGCCCACAAAACTACAGCCACAAACTACAGAGAGAGAGAGAGAGAGAGAGAGAGAGAGAGAGAGAGAGAGAGAGAGAGAGAGAGAGAGAGTCAACATTAAATGGCATTCGCAACCCATTTTATAACATTAATGTTAACTGCCATTAAACTGCATGAACTGTATTAACTACTGACAAGAGTTTGGCTGCATTATCTACTTGTAATGAATGAGGCTGCCTCTCATTCATCCAGCCACCAGAGGGAGCCCTTACCTGAGTATTAGCCATGGACTATTTCTTCTACACTCATTTCCTGTTTGCCACCGTATTTAAACCATGCCTATTCCACTGTCACATTGTGAAATATTGCCAGTTTACCCTGCCTTAATGAGCGTTTTTCTATTGCCATTGTTTATTGATTCTTGCTATGACCATTGCATGTTTTTTCTGGATTTACTGATTTTTGGATTACCCTTTGTTTTATTTGCCTGGTTGGTTTATTGGATTTATCTGCCTGCTATTCGACTAAGTCTCTCTGCCTTCTGATTTGGATTGTTTGTTTGTTTTATTAATAAACTTCCTGCATCTGGATCTTAACACTGTCTCCATGGCCAGTTCGTTACACTACTACACTACTTTTATTATCATTTTTCTTTGCCCACCTGGCCTATATTTATGTGTGTGGCCTTGGTAACATCAGCCAAAAAGAACATGTTGAACTTTAAACTGACAAGCAGTAATATGGTTAAAAAGAGTCAACAGGAAACAGTTATTGTGGCTGCACTGTAAAGTTCATGGTTTGGCCATGCCTATGGGAGATTCAGTTTTAGCATGATTAGAGTTGGCAAGCACTCACATTGGCACAGCGGGTAGTTGAAGTAGCCAGGTGAACAATGCTCGCATGAATACCCCTGAAACCCACTCCGGCACACACAATCGCCCGTTACTCTGTCACAGGATCCATCCAGACAACCCGGGCCTGAACACTGGCAGCCTGGTGGGGAGGGAACACAAAGGGAATGTGTGTGTTGTCTTTGGGTGGTATATTGTGCTCACAAACACTCCAACTATGCACAAGAACAACAGCAGTTTAGCAGACAGTCAACAGAGATGTGACATTCTGCATGTGTTTGCTCAGATGTCACCTGCTATGGCAGCTTACACAGGAAAGTAAAAAAAAGGGCAGAACAGCTGATCTCAACAATAGATATGCACACACATGTACGTAAATACAGCTAGATGAGGAAGAATGTACGTGTATTACATACCATGTGTACGAATGTATTACATAACTTGGTGACACTGTAATACTGTAAGTTTCAATAAAAATAATAAAAAAAACACATTATACAATGCTTAGAGAATTAGTTAACGTACATCTTTAGAAATCTTACGAAACACATTAAGTTTTCATTCATATATTTTCATTAGAGCTGTCAAAATTAATGAGTTAACGCATGCAATTAATTAAAAACATGAATTAACGCATTAACTATTAATAGAGCATAAACCAACATAAACACTTTTTGGAAGGGTGGAATATTTGCGATGTATCAATGTGTCCACCTGGAGTTATTACAATGAAGCAAACACCGCAAACACCCACACAGCAGTGATTCGGTGTCAGTGATTAATCAATGGGCAAAGGAGCGTTTAACACAATTTGTTGTACAAAACAAGCCTAGGTGGAACTTGTGATAGAAATCAATTATTTCTCAGCCTATGTAATGCATATTTTAATTACCTCAGAAGCACAGCAAGTCTTAACTGTCAATAAAATGCAGAATGAGATGTTTTTGTCTGCAAGCGCTTTCGTGTGGAGTTCAAATTGTGAACGTGGCCACGCGATTAATGTAACAAAGCATCTTTTGTTACAGTCTTTTGACAAATTAATATTGTGGAGAATGAGAGTTTAAGAGATTTAATGCCCATTGCAATGAATATGCAACCTATGTGGGGACTAGTTCTTTCAATCAATCAAACTCCCACATTTAATGTTACTTGAATTGGTGCAATTTTAGTGCATTTCTATCTTTATACTGTGGAAGACTTTATTTGAAAAATGTTCACAAAGCATCAGATTGTTGCATTGTTTTGTTTTGTTTCCTAAGAATGAAATATATGCATTTTGATAGAAAAGAAGTATATTTAGAGTCAGATTTCAGCACTTTTAAAATCTGTAATTAATTGTGATTAACTAAAAACAATTATGCGATTAATTGCCATCTTTTTGCCAATTTTTTTTTTACAAATTATAGTTAACTGACAGCACTAATTTTCATTTACTTCAATATACATGAACTACTCATCTGAACTGATCTAAGCATTGCATAATGCTTGTTAATGAACTTAAAAAAAAATAAATAAAGTGGATGAAATCCATATATTAAATAAAGTGGAACCCTATGTGATTTCATTTCTGTGTGTGTGTTTAACCGTATGTGTGTTTAACCGTACGTTGGCAGTTAAGGTTGAAGTGTCCATGAGCACAGGTGTCGCAGTGGTCTCCAGTGAATTCAGGTTTACACACACATGTATTGGTGCGAGGGTCTGGCCTGCAAGAGTTCCCCTCTGTTCCTGCAGCGCTGCACTCACAGTCTACGCAACACACACATTTAGACATTACTGGAGTAAATTCTCAACTCTCAGTTACTTCCACCAGCTACACCTAATTTGACTTTTGAAAGTGTAAAGCATTTAGAACACACTCCTGTCTGACAATTATTCATACTAGCTTATATGCAGTGAAATGAATAGTAACATATTTGACTTCACATAGCAACAAAAGAAGTTAAGCCAAGTAAGAGAAAAATGAATTGTTGGGATGAATCAAATCAAACTGAATAAAAGAGAGTGATTGTGGAAGTCTTACTGATGATTTCTCCCGCAGGTTTGGCCTCTCCACTAATGTACACCTCTGACAGGAATAAATAGGAAGAAAGAGTTTATAGAAAGAAGGATCACTGTTTCTTTTTATCTACTTAACTCTTTTAGAAAAATGTCTAGACTGCAGATAATTTTAGCTGAAATATACTGGGGTCTAAATACTCCATAAAAGCTTCAAAGACACACACACACACACACACACACACACACACACACTCAGACTTACGGTAGCAGGTAGGAAAGTGTTCGTATCCCTCTGCACATGTATCACATTTCTCACCAGTGTAGTTGGGCTTACAGTAACAGCGTCCAGTCAAGTCTTCACATGTGCCATCATTGAATTCTGACTCACACTGGCACTCTGCAAAAAATCAAATCAAAAGAATAAAAAAAAAATGTCTTATGCTTTACCTATACTGTACATACAGTTAAAATTGCATTTGTATGCAACTGGTTTAACTCCTATCTCTCACGGTAGGTCCTTCAAGGTAGCCTGGAGAGGTGAGGTATCCAAGCCACATCAGTTACTTACAGGGGTAACTCAGGGATCAGTGCTTGGGCCACTTCTCTTCTCTATATACACAACATCACTGGGACCCATCATTAAGTCACTTGGTTTCTCTTACCACTGCTACGCTGATGACACGCAACTCTACTTGTCTTTCCAGCCCAGATTCTGCTCGAATCGCTGCCTGCCTGTTAGACATCTCGGCCTGGATGAAGGAACAAAACCTGCAACTCAACCCAGCCAACACCGATCTTCTTGTCTTTCCAGCCAACCCTGCTGTTGAACACAAGTTCACCATGCAGCTGGGTACAACTACAATATCGCCTTCCTAAATGGTCAGAAAACTAGGGGTAACCATCGATAACAAGTTTCACAGACCACATCTCAGACAGCACGATCATGTAGATTTACACTCTAAAATATCAGGAAAATAAGACCCTTTCTCTCTGAACATGCCACACAACTGCTTGTTCAGTCACTTGTCATAACTAGACTGGACTACTGTAACTCTCTCATTGCAGACCTCCCTGCATGTGCAATTAGACCCCTGCAAATGATCCAGAATGCAGCAGCATGTTTGGTCTTTAATGAACCAAAGAAAGCACATGTTACAGCACTCATTGTCTCTCTCCACTGGCTGCCGTTTGATGTACGTATCAAATTCAAGGCTCTGATGCTGGCATACAAAACAGTCACTGGGTCTGCTCCAGCATACCTAAAATCATTTCTGCAGAACTACCAGAAGTCACCAGAAGCCAGCGGTCGGCTAAGGAACGTCAACTTGTGTACCAACACAAAGAGGCACCAAAACACTTTCCTGGACTTTCACTTTCAGCGTACCACGTTGGTGGAATGACCTTCCCAACTCCATCCGTGAAGCTGGCTCAATCTCTGTCTTCAAAAAATGACTTAAAACACATATTTTTCATGAGCACTTAACCAGTCACTAAAAAAAAGTTGCACTTTAATATGTTTTGAATACTATTGTGATGCTAGTGAAACTTTGTAGTATGGAACTTTTCGTACCACTGTCTCCTTAAGATGATTAGCTTATGATTTCCTCTTTTGTAAGTTGCTTTGGATAAAAGCATCTGCCAAGTGAATAAATGTAAATGTAAATGTATGCTGAGACTCACTTGAACAGGTGAATGGGAGCCCAATAGGGGTTTCTGGTGACCTGTAGTATCCAGGAATACAGCGTTCACAGTTGATGCCTGTGGTGTGATGCTGTGAATGAAAAACAACCGTACAATAAGAGGTTGTACTTCCTGATGATTGTGATACAGAAAATACCTGCTTGCAAGGCAGAGAGAGAATAAAGTTAAAAAATAAAAGTTTGGAAACAAAATGAAAGTTGTAAATCCAAATACAGTACAGATAATAAAGGGGAAAATGTCAAATGAGACTACTCAATCGCAGTTAACTTTCCTTTAATAAAGCATGTAATGTGGATGGTTGATCAACTACCAATCACAATTAAGTGTTCAAATACTGTAGATACTGCAAGAAAAAAAGAGCGATCACAATTCAGTAATCAGATAGTTCACCCCCCAAAAATTCTCTCATCATTTACTCGCCCTCATGCCATCCCAGATGTGTATGACTTTCTTTCTTCTGCAGAACACAAACAAAGATTTTTATGAGAATAGTTAGGGTATACAGCTCTGTAGGTCCCTACAATGCAAGTTAATGGTGACCAAAACTTTGAAGCTCCAAAAAACATATAAAGGCAACATAAAGTAAATCACATGACTCAGTGGTTTAATTCATGTCTTCTGAAGTGATCCAATTGATCTTAGGTGAGGACAGACTAAAATATTCCTCCTTTTTCACTGTACATCTTGCCATTGCAGTCTCTAGGCATGATCATGCTTTCAAGCACAATTAATCTTCCTAGAGCTTGACGCATGCGCAGAGCACTAGATGGCACTATAGGAAGTGCAATCGAGCTTGAGATCATGATCGCCAAAGAGACTGCTGATGGCAAGATTTATAGTGAAAAACTCTTTGGATTGCTTCAGAAGTCATATGGATTACTTTTAGTCTGCCTTTTTGTGTATTTTGGAGCTTCAAAGGTCTGGTCACAATTCACTTGCATTGTATTGACCTATAGAGCTGAGATATTCTAAAAATCGTTGTTCGTGCTCAACAGAAGAAAGAAAGTCATACACATCTGGGATGTGAGTAAATGATTAGAGAATTTTCATTTTGGGTGAACTATTCACTCTAAGTCGAGGCATTTTTTTTTAGACTTTATTCTTTACTTCATAAGTACAAAGTTTCCAAAATCCAAAGATAGATGGCAGGAGGCGGGGGTGGGATGTTGAGAGATTAAATATAGTGCTGCCTTGCAAGCACTCGCAAAAACATGGTATTTCTGTATCTCCATAGTGTGTGTGTGTGCGCATCGGAGCCCACCTGGCACTCTATACACACTCCTCCGCCCCTGTACTCTCCCTGCATGTTAAGACTGGCTCTCCGCTGGTCTACCTCTGGATCATAGTAGCACTCTGATGAGTGTCTATGGCAGTTACATGCTATAACACACACAGAGAACGCAATTACATCACCATGTAATCAGCCTCAAGATGTTCCATCTGAAATTACACACGCTGATGTTAAATAACAAATTTATCAGTGTAGAGAGCACAACATACAAGCTGGCCAGATGCAAACAGGTACTATGTGACAGAACATGCAGACTTTACACAGACACACACATCTGTGTCAACCTGTAAATACTCAGACTGTCCACAGAGGACTGACAGCAGAGAAGGGAAACAGAAAGAGAGAAAGGGAACAGGTATTAGCCAGGGGTAAAGTAAGCAAGGAAAACAAGACAGAAATGTGTCAGGGAAACTGTAGATCAAAATCAAAAAAATACAAATAAAATAAAACAAGTTAAAGCATATTAAAGGAATGTTCTGAGGTCAATCAACAGCATAATGTTGATTACTGCAAAAAAAATAAAAAATTGGAACTCGTCGCTCGTCTATAAAACAAAAAAGCAACAAATCGTGAATGAGGCTGTTACAATACACACGGTTTAAAAGTATAGCCACAAGACATAAACATCACATGAGTTAAAGGAATATTCCGGGTTCTATACAAGTTAAGCTCAATCGACAGGCTTTGTGGAATAATGCCATTTACAACAACAACAAAAATGTACTTGTTTCTCTTTTTCTTTAACCTCTTGTGACCCCCCCGTGACTTCTGTGTGCAATTTCCATTTCATTTTTTGATTTGTAACTAGTAGCACCTAATAACCAAGCAAAATAACAATTTCTGGAGCAATTTCTAGTTTTCTTTTTTTTTTGGGATATTCTCCACTTTTTCTCCCCAATTTGGAAAGCCCAATTCCCAATGTGCTCTAAGTCCTCGTGGTGGCGTAGTGACTCGCCTCAATCCGGGTGGCGGAGGACGAATCTCAGTTGCCTCTGCATCTGAGACCATAAATCCACGCATCTTATCAGGTGGCTTGTTGAGGGCGTTACCGCAGAGACATAGTGTGTGTGGAGGCCCACGCTATCCTCCGCGGCATCCACGCACAACTCACCACGTGCCCTCCGGGAGAGAGCACCACATTACAGTGACCATGAGGAGGTTACCCCATGTGACTCTACCCTCCCTAGCAACCAGGCCAATTTGGTTGCTTAGGACACCTGACTGGAGTCACTCAGCACAAACTGGATTCGAACTCACGACTCCAGATGTGGTAGTCAGCGTTTTTACTTGCTGAGCTTCCCAGGCCCCCCGAGCGAATAGTTTTCTAAAAATGTATGTGGACAACAGGACTAAGTTGTGAAGAAATACCAAGCTAAAGAAAGTCAGATTATTTTCATCAATAGTTTATTATGTGTCCAGAAGTGTTGATTATTTATGTTATAGACATTACAGCTGATTTTCTAGAAAGATGAATACATACTTCTGATTAAAAGTAATGGTCAGGATCATTAAATCACTGACATTCATGTTCAAATAAATAACAAATAATGATAAAAATCTAAATCTATGTACTGATTACCATTGTCCCATGTCTGCAAAACATGTTTAGTGGTCCAATCATCTGCAGTCTGAAACTGAACGTTTGGTTGGATTTTAGGAGTGAATGGACTTAGCTGCATAGAAAGCTATAAGATGATCCCTTGCTCCCTATTTAGTGAATGCCTTAACCTCCAGTGTGCTGTCTGTCTGGACTGGTCTCAGAACAGTTTGCAATGTAACTTATTTTCATCCTAACTCCATATAAAACTTCTGAAAGCAAAATTTTTCAGCTTTTTAAACATTTATGTGAAAATGTAAATATATAGGAATGCATTTAATGCATTCACTAATGTTAATAATACATTATTGTACAGTGTTAACAAACAAAAATATAACAAAATTCAGATTCAAATGAAGCGAAATGACCCACAGATTTGTTACTGTCACAGAAAAGTTACTCAAAATAACAAACAAGTCTTTGGTTTTCTCTGTCAGAAAACCACTCCACAGCCCTATTATTAGTAGTATTATTGGAATTAGCTACCACTGGCATTAAAATAAGGAATAACAAAATGACATAGATTTTAAAAGCTTCTTACACTGTTTGATGGAAATCCCATATTTATTTATTAGGATTTTACAGTAAGTTTTCTAAGGAGACTGAACATTTATGAGAGTTAAAGGAAAATACTTTATCTTAGAGAAAAATGGTTTCATTGCCTATACCATAACAATGATTACGATTAAACTGTGATAAGTCGTAAAATTAAACAAGTAATACTATTTTTGAGTCTTGTTTGAACCTGGTATTTTCATATCAGGAGGGTAACACCAACACCCACCAGGTGTTTAAATACTCTTCAGCACACTGATATTTTCAGAGATTACATTTTTCAGACTTTAATCAAGCTGTAGAAAAAAATCTATTATTTAAAACATGAGTACAAGCAGATGCTTTTGTCTCGTCAATCATTTCTTGTCTCATAATCTTTGATAGTCGCAAGCAGGTCATGTAGGGTGTAATGGCTGTGTTTTGTTAAGGGTCCAGCCCACTGATAGTGTGGTGAGGACACAGTGACCCGACATTAGATCAAACAGAGGGGACGGTCTCTCTGGCTTTACTCAAGATGGCTCTCCTTACATATGTGCTATATTATAAACCTGAGGGAGTAGATAGTGTGTGTAGGGTGAGCGAGACCAACAAAAGGGGCCGTTATATATTTGGGAACTCATGAGATTAGATTAGGTGAGAAGCGGCGGATATCCAACAATGTACTCAGAGGAAATGTTTTCCAGACAGAAACTGCTCCCAATATGCATATATACGCTCACTGAGCGAGGCCGGGACCCTTTTAAATGGAGCATGAGACTTTTTTACAGAGTGTGAGAGAAGCCAGGCTGGATTTGTATCTGTGTGTGATCTCAGCAGGTTGGGTGGGGGGTGTTCACATAGACTGCCAGCTTCTCTTATTCACACTGTGTCTGATGTCTTACTAAAGCAGAGACTATGGTGTTTCTAAATGCTGGTTGCCAAACAAATATGGCTCAAATTATCTGAGATATAAAATGCCAAAATGTACCTACATTTACAGTATAGAGGATTTTTTTTTTAACTTAGATTACACATTTTGTTGTTTTTAGTTGTGTAGTTTCTTCGGCACATTAGTTTAGGCTGAGCTCTCGATTTAAAGGTAAAATAGGCTTTTTGGTCACAGAGATAGTGGAAATGCACACGAAAAAGTTCACAATTTCTCCCATTGTGTAAAGAAAAAGAAAGAAATTCATATAGGGCTATAACAACACGGGGGTGAGTAAACAATGACTGAATTTTCATTTTTGGGTGAACTATCCCTTTAATTAACATAAATGGACTTCAGGGGAAAAAAATCAAATAGATGACAAAACAATATGAAGGAAGTGTGAGTGATGGAATAGTGCATAAAAGTTTCAGAGCTTTCTGGAAAAGTCTCTTTCATAGTACTGTGTGGTTAGATACCATATCCGTTCATACACAATGGGGAGCATTGTTTAAAAGAATAAAGAAAATCCTGCACTACCATCAAATAGGGAAATGGAAAAAGAGCCAGTCACACAGAGAAATTTTGTTATGTGTCAGAGGCACCCCCAGCAGATATAAAATCTTTTTTTGTTGTTGTGTTGGCTTGCTGGGCAAAGAGAGGAATACTCACGTTCACATTCATTGGCACTGTACGTAGTGGCTGGTTTCCATGGAAACTGGTTGAAGCCAGGGCAACAGCTATCACATGACGGTCCACAAGTGTTGTGTTTGCAGTCACACTGAAGCCTTAAATAATAGGAAAAAACATGGGTTAAAAAACAAAGACAATCAAACTAGTTTAAAAGTCTTAAAGAAGAACTAAATAAAGCTACTTGTGTATTTTCCTTATGTTTTGGAGTAATGAAAAATTGATCTCTTTACACTGCAGTAATGAGATAACCTAAAGAAAAAAATGCTAATAGTAGGGAAGCCATTATGACTGAATAAAAAACACTGTATTATCTTACAGAGCCATTTAAAAATAAATTTAGTGGTAAGCATATGTAGCTGTGATGAAAATACATAATATTGTTAATATGAGGTATAGAGACAACATTTTCAGTCAAGAGAAGTTAGAAGACAAATATTCAAGCATCCATCTTTGAACTAACTGATTTGAGCTGATGCATAATTGGAGAACATAATTGGAGAACAGATGCTCTAATAATTGTTGTGTATTGGCATGGCAAAGAAATTAGTTGACAGACAGCAGTTTTTTCTTCTTCATTATATTATGAAGTAGTAGTTCCAGTAGAAGTTAGAAATATTTAAGACATTAGGTACAATATACATTTACAATAGACATTAAATAACCCTTTTAGCCATCATAGTGTTTTTAAAGATTTTCTGTTTCATTGGCATGCCCAAAATTAAGGTTTATAACTCTATAAAAAAAACACGAAATAAAAAGAGGGTTTGGTATTATTTTAAAATAAAACTTTTACATTTTTTTAATGATATAGATTATGGTAAATTATGAGACTTTCAGCCTAAGAAACTAAAAACTAGCCAAAAATGTTTTTTTTTTTCTTTTTCTTATTTTTCTGATTTGACATATACATGTACACTCACCTAAAGGATTATTAGGAACACCATACTAATACTGTGTTTGACCCCCTTTCGCCTTCAGAACTGCCTTAATTCTACGTGGCATTGATTCAACAAGGTGCTGAAAGCATTCTTTAGAAATGTTGGCCCATATTGATAGGATAGCATCTTGCAGTTGATGGAGATTTGTGGGATGCACATCCAGGGCACGAAGCTCCCATTCCACCACATCCCAAAGATGCTCTATTGGGTTGAGATCTGGTGACTGTGGGAGCCATTTTAGTACAGTGAACTCATTGTCATGTTCAAGAAACCAATTTGAAATGATTCGAGCTTTGTGACATGGTGCATTATCCTGCTGGAAGTAGCCATCAGAGGATGGGTACATGGTGGCCATAAAGGGATGGACATGGTCAGAAACAATGCTCAGGTAGGCCGTGGCATTTAAACGATGCCCAATTGGCACTAAGGGGCCTAAAGTGTGCCAAGAAAACATCCCCCACACCATTACACCACCACCACCAGCCTGCACAGTGGTAACAAGGCATGATGGATCCATGTTCTCATTCTGTTTACGCCAAATTCTGACTCTACCATCTGAATGTCTCAACAGAAATCGAGACTCATCAGACCAGGCAACATTTTTCTAGTCTTCAACTGTCCAATTTTGGTGAGCTCTTGCAAATTGTAGCCTCTTTTTCCTATTTGTAGTGGAGATGAGTGGTACCCTCTGGGGTCTTCTGCTGTTGTAGCCCATCCGCCTCAAGGTTGTGCGTGTTGTGGCTTCACAAATGCTTTGCTGCATACCTCGGTTGTAACGAGTGGTTATTTCAGTCAAAGTTGCTCTTCTATCAGCTTGAATCAGTCGACCCATTCTCCTCTGACCTCTAGCATCAACAAGGCATTTTCGCCCACAGGACTGCCGCATACTGGATGTTTTTCCCTTTTCACACCATTCTTTGTAAACCCTAGAAATGGTTGTGCGTGAAAATCCCAGTAACTGAGCAGATTGTGAAATACTCAGACCGGCCCGTCTGGCACCAACAACCATGCCACGCTCAAAATTGCTTAAATCACCTTTCTTTCCCATTCTGCCATTCAGTTTGGAGTTCAGGAGATTGTCTTGACCAGGACCACACCCCTAAATGCATTGAAGCAACTGCCATGTGATTGGTTGATTAGATAATTGCATTAATGAGAAATTGAACAGGTGTTCCTAATAATCCTTTAGGTGAGTGTATATCTCAGGGTGTAATAAGGTAGCTCCGAACAACTGCTTTTTTGTTTTGTTCCCAATCATGTCACCTGTAAACTGAGTAAAATGTTGTGTTGATATGACAAAGCAATTAAACATTATAGCATAACAAAAATAATTTATCCTAATGTCCAAAAATGTCTCCAAGTGTCCAAAAGCCTCTCCAAACAAATAAAACATAATAATTATAGTTGCTCTCTCTCCAAAGCATGCAGACATGAGTAACAAGATATCATTCTGTTCCATTCTGTGTCATTTAAGCCATCATTGAGTCTGTCATGTATTTGGTGCCATCTCCTGGAGGCTATATGTAATTAATGTGAACGATCCTCTCTGCCCATATTTGGATGACTTGCATCTCTCGTTGCAGCGATCTGAATCCTAATATGATTGGTTTACCGTTCCATGTTGCTGAACAACGTACTACATAATTTCCGATGAAGTCATCTGATTCAGTAAAGCTTTCGTGTTTTTAGCCTGATAGCACTTTATGTGCTGTGTGCACAATGTGCTCCATGTGGATTATCTACATTATACATCCGATTATGTTCTGTTTATTTTTCATGAAATTATAAGCGAAAATGCGGCTTATAAGCAACACCTCTTTACATGTAACATATGTCAAAGACATGTACTTAGCTATTACTCTGTGGAGAGTCTGACAAAAGCACGGAGTCTGAGAGTAAAACAAATGGACCGGTTGTATTTTACTCTTTGAGAGCTTTTCAACGAAATATGACAAATGGCTTTTTTATCAGTTTGATATTTTTAACTATTACAATCACATGTACAGTGCAAAATGTTTAATACATTTTTAAAATGGAACACTTCAGATTTGTCTGCAAATTTCTAAGCACTTGTTCAGTGTTGGTCATAATGCCTGAATGCATTGTAAAATACAGCTTCAAAGCTGAATACCTATTTTGTGTTTGTCAAGACTGTAGTTATTAATATTTTGATAATTATTTATTATTTTTTCCCACCGGCAGGCTGATCCAAGCTTAAAAGGGACAATCTGTATTTTTAATCACATTTTGAAGTAACGAGGAATAAAATGTAAAATTCTATAAAAATTACAATAAACTATTAAATCATTTGTTGAAAGAAACACATGTACTACAATGTATATTATGCTAAGATTTCAGAATAGAATTTCAAAGTGATTTTCACTGTGATTGAAAAAAGTGAGTGATGGAAAAACTCCTATTCAAGGTTAGTTTCATGAGAATCACTCTTTTCCTCTTTCTATCTTAATCTTGAGGGGCCAATTTATGCAGACACTGAAGTACTTCTTATCTACAGGCATCAAATGAGCCACACAAGAGCGTAAAGTATTTTTATTCAAGTGCCTAAACTTGTCATTGAACTTGCCGCTTTCCAGGAACAGAGAGAAAAAGAGAAAGAGGGTAAGAGAAAGCTTTGACAACCAGAGAGACTGAAACGGTTAGTTATTCACACACTCTAAATTTTCCTATGGCATCTGGAAAGCTAATCAAATTAATAGTGATACTTCTACATTTGCTCACGTGTGGCTGCATTTACAGTTGCATCATCAAAAAGCAACAGTGGTAAGGAAATGTATTTTACCTGCATTTTATTAATGATTTTTATTTAAATGTAGAAATCATTAATGATGACCTCTACAAAAGAGTATTAAAGATTTGTAACGACAAACCATAAGCCAACAAAAGAATAATAAGTTGACATATCTGTTGTCCAACAATGCATGAACAAATCCCAAAGCCGGAAATGAAATGTTACAGTCAGTGCTTTTATGGTTGTTAAAGAGAGTAATGTCATCCCATGAGTTGCACATTAATGCTGCCTTCATGTGCTATCGGAATTGTCGTAAATCCGAATTTCCCACTCGGAAGTTACACATGAACGACACCTCCAATGTAAATACGACTGGAAAACTCTGAGATCATCTTGATACCCAAGTTTACGAGATGGGAGTAGTCCTAAACTTTCAACATGGCAGAGGAGAATGCAGTTTCTGTGCTGAATGACATGTTTTAATAATTTTTCTAAATATAGCTAATTGTTAACGCTTGCCATTTCGGTCATATTCATTTATGTATCCCAGCAACTATTTTTACACCATAAAAGTAGCTTGTATTTCACCAAAATTCCATTATCATCAGCAAGCTGAGTCATATTTATGGTGTCAAAATAAAAGCTGCACATGAAGGCAGCATAAATCACCTCAATATGAAATTAAATGATGACATATCCAGACCCAAAACTATTATGTCTATAACTGATTCTGAGATCCATGGGGAAATTACTGAACCTACCCTAATTTAACGTAGCTGTGGCTATCTATCATAAGTTTTAAAAGTCCATCACTTGGTACATAAAATAAGACCACAAGAATCTTCCACAAGACTGCTATGATAGTCAAGTTTCTACAATGTATCCATGTTAATTATAGAGATAATAAATAAGATGTGAGTTCTGATAGAGAATTGTAGCTGATCTGTGCAGCTGACATCTGAAACAAACATATTTAGTCACACGCCAACTTCCAGTTTCACATATATGAGTGCTTTCAAGTGTACAAAGATGGATACACACATTGTGTGCATACGCACATTATTTTCCCCAAATCTGTTTGGATGGTTCAGCTTGACCACCGGTATAATCCATCATTAGCACCCATCCTCATTTAGAGAAAGTGTTCCATAACTTCACTTCAAACCATACTAATGTAATAATGTCAAATAACAGTCAGCCATCCTAACCGACCTCTTCTACAGTCGATTAACCCTAAGCTGCACTCTAGATCTCCTCCAAGACCATAAAACATATACCTGAACTTCTTAGGTTTCAGGTTAAACTTGCAGCATGGATAAAGCTACCTCCCTGCCCAACTTTCCCAATAAATCAACCACACATTGACCTCTGTTAAACTCTACATACCCTCTGAGGCAAACAGCTGCATTGGAGAAGCTTAGGTGGAGCACGCTTTCTTGACTGATCTTTGACCTTGGGTGTTTGACTCCAGGATCATTTTCATTTAGCTCTGTCAATCAAACTCATCCACCCTTCAGCTGCTCATTCATTCAGAGCTGCTTTTTTTTAATAATAAAGATTCACACACACTAATAAATCTCCCACACCTACAACAAGACGTTAGTTTGATCTGAAATATACAGAAGAAAACATCTGGGTTCATATTATCCAGATCTCATTCAGATCAATAGATCGGCACAATGTCAGTTGCACGCAAAGACATGCCGACATGCAAGACTAGAGAAAAAGCTCTCAAATACAGAGGAAATCACAAAGAGCTGCAGATTTAAGACAGATCCATGAAGTTTACATACTCTGGAACACTTCCCTTCTTTTCAAACGTAATGCTCGCATCTGTTTCTAGCTGTTTTGATCAGTATTAGCCCTCTGGGTTTTGATATCTTACACAGAAAAGTTTTTTTTTTTTTTTTTTTTTTTAACTGAGAGATGTGACACCTTCCAGGCAGCTCTTATCCTGTATGCTCACACTGAAAGATTCAGGAATGTATAGAATGTTTGAATACAGTAACAGACTATTCATCAGCAGGGACAAAATCTATAGCTGGAGGATATTTCTCAATTGCGACACGACTGTGCATGCCAAGAGCAAAAGAATCTTTCAAGATTCCTGCAATGTTAAATAAACCTTTGTCAGTTAAGCAGCATGATCTGCATAATGTCCAAAGTTTTTCTGTGCTAAAGGACCACTCCACAGATTTTTCACACTTAAATGTGTGAAAGATCATACTACTAATTAACTTTATCTTATTTGTTTGTGGTAATTCAACATTATGCCACAAATGCTGTCGATGGAGCCTAACTTGTATTGAACCTGGAATATTCCTTTCAAACTTGCCCTTGCATACAGGTGTGTGCAGCCCCTTACAAAAGACAACTGTGGTAGTTTTGTGCTGGTACAAAATGGTAATACCATAGTTCTTACAGTATATACCATGGTACAGTATGATTAACATATGCAGGTACCATATCATTTCCTTCAAGGTACTTTAAAGAATACCATGGTACTACCATGGTACATGTCCAAAAAAGCATGTTATTGCTATGGTCCAAAGAACTATGAGAGTACCATGGTAATATTGAGTTCTTTGTTGATAGTGGAGTGCTTGAGGATAAGCAATATTTTGAGGTAAAATAGTGTGCAGAACATTCAGAATCAGGAAGATGAGGACTTCTCCATTACTGACTGTGCTGTGACTCTGCGCAGAACATCAAGGCAGCATGTATGAACCTGTTAGCAGACTGCCACACAGGTGGAAACTAAAGGTAGCAAAAAGCACAGAAACCCCTCCACGAACAGGACAAGGCAGATTATGAACAGTTATGATGTCAGTCTTTCTATCTGACACACACGCATACTGTACAATTCACACTATAAAACACTAAAAGCCCAGATATACTCATTACGAAATCGAAGAACAAGCAGGCGTGACATCATTTGGAACAAAATCTGGACAAAAGGACAGTGTTTTTATGTTTGTTTTGGTGGTTCATAACAGCTCGCCAGGGCAAACTTTTAGGTAAACTTCTAACCGGCTGCTAAACACCTTCTTACTGCCACTGGTCCTCATCATCTATAGATGTGGCCTGGAGCTCCACCTGCTACTTTGTTTACATTGTTCACTCTGTATTCAACATGATGTAGAACACCAGCATGTAGAGTTATTAGCCAGCTGGTTCACATTTACGTACAATCGTTCACATAATGACATTTTCCAAGAACATGTCATGCGATTTTTTTTTTTTTAAATTGAATTAGTCAAAAAAAAAGAAATGAAATCTACTCAAATAGACAGGCAAGCAATATTTAAAACAGGTCACTCACTTGTACGGGTCATTGGGGTCTTGGGCATTACAGGCCTCTGCATGGCCATTACACACACATCTTCCTCCAATACTGAGGTCTTTAAGACTGTAATAATACTGAAGAATAAACACAGAGGGCATGTTAAAGACTGATTTAAAAGAGAACAGCACAAAGTTACTATGCTATTGCTAAGTTGCTCCTGTTAAAGCTATAGTTAAAACTGTTATATTTTTCAGGAAAAGACTGAATGTAAGTGTAGTTTTTCTTACTCGTCGTGTGACCGTGGGGTCTCTCAGGGCTTTGCCCATCAGGTGACCCAGCAGTGTGTTGGTCCGGAGGAAGCGAAGGCGGATGTTGGTGGCCTTGGTGAACTCCCTCAGCACAGGAGAGTAGGAGAAGTTCATCGCACCTGGTCGCCCGTTCACCAGAGACACCACAATCTGAAAGAGAGAGACATAAATACAAACATGGAAGCACAATGACTTATCAAGACCACGATGATGTCTTCTGTTAACTTCACTTCACAGACACAACGAAACTAAATGTGCCAACATAATCTAAAAGACATTGAATAAAAGACTGATCTTGATAATATTGTCAGATTTGTGCATATCCGTGAGTGTTCATAAGTGTGTGTGTGTGTGTGTGTGTCCGTACCTCTCCATTCTCCAGAGGGACAATACGTGAATACTCTGTTGTGCAGATTACATCGTTGTCATGATTGATACGCTCGATAGTCCTCTGGCCAAACCGCTCAATACAGTCTCTCTTAGAAGCTAGAGCACAGACAGACAATGAACAAAATGTAAACATAGAAAGATTTGGGACAGTGGCCAGAAAAACCTATTTGACAGTGAGAGGAAAGACTACAAAGGGTATAATATTATGCATTCTTTAATACTATGTACTTTTAGTGCAGTAAATAATTCAAAATACAAGATTTATTATTAAAATTGTTCAAATAATAACAAGCCCACAGACATTTGAATGTAACTCTATACTGTAGACCCCTTGAGTACTGAGTTTGCTATCTTCAGAATAATCCAAGTAATGTACAACTGATCTGGATGCTTGCAATGCGTTGACCAAGCAATCGCAATTGCGTATTTGTGTAGAGTATTTTTCTGGAAAATAAGACATGCTGTCCTCTGTTACACTATGTTCTGTCTTCTCATCTCCATCTCTCTCAGGCACTTTGCCTTTGGAGTCACAGAGCTGCTTGTGGGCTGATGGACTGCAAGATTAGCTAAACAACTGAATATTTTGTTTCATAATGTCAGACCTCCATGTGCCAGCCAAGTCTGTCTTTATTGTCTCTTATTATTGAGTTTTTCCCCCTCAGCCCAACTATTGGCAGGATTGTGTTGCCACCTACAGTTCTGATAGCCTTCGGTGGCAAAACAATACACCAAAAATTTGTGTGTGTGTTTTTTTTTTTTAGCACAAACCCAAAACCCAGAGAACACGTAGAACTGTCCAAAATCTGACCTTTCTCAGTTAACCCACTGTGTCATTCCCATCATGCATTTCTCTAAATCACTAAAGGGTATATAATGTTCATGAAACTCTGTTTTAGTACCTTGATGAAAATGTAAAGTGAACACAAAACAGCACATCACAACATTAGATAAAAATATTTCTAATTTTGTTTGTACTCACAGGCAAAGAACTGCCATGGCTGGTAGGTTTTCCCAAAGTCAATGGAGCGCTCCAGCACCCACAGATCTGGTCGAGGGGAATTGGCAAACTTGATGAGCACATATGCAACATGGAAGAGCTGGGAATGGAATATAGAGGAAAATGCGATAGAACTTATTAAAATATAAATAATGGCAAACAACTAGATATAAACTGTGTCCAATATTCAGTTATTTTGATATTATCGGCATCAATCAATGCCATTGCCAATGGCCACTGTCCACAATCTTTCTATGTTTACATGTTTTTAAAGTATTTGCTCAATGTCAATAGTACACATTTTTGGTTTTAAATTTATATACTGTATATATGTTTTTTGAGTAATTATTATAATCTAATTATTATAATCTTATTTTCTTTAGCATTGTTTATCTGAATTGATACTGATGATCATTCCATTTTAATCAAAATGTCTTTAGACTGGTTTGTTTCCAACTTGATGAATAGAAAATTTGTAGTCTATTGGAGATGAGATGTCCTCCTCTTCAAAATTTAATTGTGGTGTTCCACAAGGATCCCTGTTAGGGCCAGTATTGTTTTCACTGTACTGTATATGTTACCGCTTGGTTCTGTGAACAACATACATTTTAATTGCAGATAACCTGCTATTGTATTTGTCGCTGAATCCCAAAGATCTGACTAATTTAAATGTTTTTCAAGTGTGTATAGAAGATATTAAAAAATTGGATGGCATTCAATTTTCTTCAGTTAAATACTGCTAAAACGGAGGTTGTTATAACCTGTCATTATTCTTAAAAAAGTCAGATTGAGTCAGCACATAGTTGGATCTAGGGGAGGGGCCACAGTGGCCATGGCCCCAGATGAAATCTGATTAGCCCCTTCAGTGCCCCTGTCCTGGAAATGCATTCGTCACACACACACACAAAACTTTTTTTTTTCTCATTTGCATACTTTTGTCACTAGCATAAAGCCCGCATGTCCAAGCAACATCATGTCTGCAGGTACAGCATACTGTTTTGACAGAAATATTTGTCTGAATTACAGTAGATCTCGCACTAAAATGTTGCATTTTGGCTTAGATTAAATATCAACTGAGTCTGGGAGAAACAGTGCGCCTGTTTTTGTCATGCTGACTTTTTTATTCCCTTTTCTCCCAATTTGGAATGCCCAATTCCCACTACTTAGTAGGTCCTCATGGTGGTGCAGTTACTCACCTCAATCCAGGTGGCAGAGGACAAGTCTCAGTTGCCTCCGCTTCTGAGACAGTCAATCCGCGCATCTTATCATGTGCCCCATTGAGAGCGAGAACCCCTGGATAGTCCAATGGATAGTCCGGTTATGATTAATTATTTATTCACATGACATTTTGATGCCCAACTTCTATTCCTATTTAAATGATAGGAGTGTATTTGTTAAATTAGTTTCCTTCACAGTTTATGGGGATATTTTCTCATCAATTAAAACATTTATCCACCTCAATCATGCTTAAATGTTTTTGATGCGCATTTTGGAGATTTAATTTGCATCTTGGTGTTTACGTTTGTCACGTTTGTGTTTTGTTCATGTTTTGTGTTCATGTCTTTTATTTTGAAAGTTTATTCCTGTTTCTTTGCCATATCATGTGATCTATTCCCTCATGTGATCTCATAGCCCTGATGTTTGCCATTGTTCAGTGTCAGGTATTGTTTTGTGTAATGTAGTTAGACAAGTCAAGTCAAGTCAAGTCATGTTTATGGTTTGTTTGTTATTATGAAGCTGAAGACTCAGAGAAGTTTATGTTGACAAAGTTTGCGTGACACTGATCTGATTGAACTGAGAAGCTCTGAGAAGAGTGCAAGCTTTTCCACAGATAAGGAACCAACAGTAGATCTAAGGAAGACTGATAAAGTAAATGGAGAATTCCACTAAGCTGTTCAGTACAGTGATTCAGTCTTCAACCACATATACCATCCGGACCTGGGGCCTAACTAAGTGGTGTGGCCTTTAACTGTCTCAATATATTAAACGGATTCAATTTAAAGTTATTAAAAGAACTCAGTGTCTTTAAAAATCTACCATCTCATACACTGTAACAAATGTATCGAAACGGGCAAAAAATTAAACTCATTAGATAAAATGAAATTAGTGTCAGTTTTCCATAGTATGCTGACTCAATTCTAGTGTATTCCCTGCAGCTATACTCTTCACCCTCAATTGAGCACACCCTCAATCTTATTTTTATAATTACTTTTAGCAATTTGAATGGCCTATTTAACTTCCCTATTTATCTGTTTTTTCTCCTCATTAGTCCCCGAGAGAAACACTCTCTTCTTCATATTCAATATACTCTTTAACTCCTTTGTGACCCAAGGTTTATTATTAGGATATAAAGTAATCTTTTTTGAAGGAATAACAAAATCAATGCAGAAAGTGATATAGTTAGAAATAGTAAGCACCTGTTCATTCAAACCATAACATGTATTCAAAAACATTCCAATCTGTGCAATCAAATTGGATACAGGAGTGCCCCTGCTGCACGAGCCAGCACCCACGCCTGCCACTGCCAATAAGCCAATGGCCACCATGGCCAACGAAGATTTAAATTTAAAAAATGACTTTTTGAACATTGATTTGTTTCTCACCCACACGCATCATATCATAAACATGGATTTAACTACTGGAGTCGTATGGATTACTTTTATGTTGCAATATGTTATTTTTGGAGCTACAACGGTCTGGTCACCATTCACTTGCATTGTAAGGACCTACACAGCTGAAATATTCTTCTAAAAATCTTTGTTTATGGCATGAGTATATGAAATTATTTTCAGGTGAACTATCCCTTTAAGTCTAATGAGCGCATTTAACCAAATGTGACTGTGTAACGAGCCAGGCAACGAGAGAAGATCTAAGTGCAGCTTTTTAATAACAAAAAGCAAGAAAACTTGGAATAACAAGGGCTTAAATATACTAGGGGAAACAAGGAACACCTGGGAAAACAATCAGGGAAAGGGAACCAATCAGGGGAAACCCAATGAGAAAAAGAAACTACAAAGGACTACAAAAACCAAACAGGAAACAGGAACAAAACAAGAACTTCAACATAAAAGCACAAAACAAAAGTCAACCGAGAATGTTACAGACTGGCACACAGGCTGCCAGTTTCTACTCAGTTAATCTGATGGAATCCATGCAGACAATTTATATTTAGTTTATGTTAAATTAGTTTATTTAGCTTGATATTGAAATTATATTTTGTAAATTTAATTAAAATTTCTGTTCCGTGTAAATGTAGTATTAATGGATGTAAATGTGGTCCTCCTCATGTCAATTAAATTTCATGTTAACTATGAGTTCAATTGTTGCTCCTGATAACTTCTGTAGAATTGATAGTTTTAAATGAGTTGATCAGTGTATGCAGAAGATATAACAAAATTATGTAATTAAGTATTTATAAGTTTGATTTTAGATTCCTTGTGTATTAGGTAATGTGTTCAGATTTCAAGAGCATAGACTCATGTTAATCCGTTGTAATAAGAGGACACAGAGGGACCCTCTCTGCACACTGTGGGCTCTCTGTGGCCCCCTCCTTTAAAAATGTCTAGATCTGCCCCTGGTTGTTTGTGATAACCACCTGACAGTAAGAATCTGTGTTGTTTCTGCTATCTCTACTGCTCTCAAAACACTATGATACACAGGAGTGTACATAACTAGTGTGCAGGTACGTGACGGAAACAGAAAATCCATGGGGTTACATTTTTTAGATTGTTTATTTGTGTACCATCAATGTAATTGACAGGTGTTAATACACAGTTACAATCTTGGATTGAACAAATGTAAGACTGTGAGAGATGTCCAAAATGTCCAAAAACAACAGACATTAAGTAACTTCTTTGTCATTCTACCACCTCAAAAGAAACGTCAGACTGAGCCAGAGCCAAAGCCAAAGAAGAGAAGTGGCACCAAGAAGTGCCGTGGCTTGAATCCGATGATGAGCACAGCCTAATGTGGTGTAAGATATGTCATTCACACCCACATCTAGAAAACAAAACTAGTGCTTTCTACACAGGGACAAAAAATGTCTGTCTTCTGGCATTTGATAAGCACGAAAAGAGTAAGAAGCATACAAATGTAGCACACACAATCACTAACAGACATGCTAGTGAAGATGAAAAATCCAGTCGGATGAAGAATAACGAAAAGCTCTGTGTAATGTTTTTTCTCCTGGCCATCCATAAGGCTAAACACGCATGTCCATATGTCTTCATATGCTGAGGATTTTGCATTATTGAAAAGGCAAGGAGTGAATGTCGGATTGGCATATCATTCACTTGAAGGCAGAACATGAATAATGCAAAGCATTGCACTGACAATCAGTACGAAATTGAAGTAAAAGTAGAATTCAGTTCACACTTTTGCTCGATGGTGAAGGCCAGTACAGGATAAACACTGTTTCCAATGCTGATGCTGACAGGGATAAAGCTTAGAGGTTTCATTGGAGAGCTTGAAAACTGATATGAATCTTGAAGTCATGTGATTGTTGTTTTGTATTTGATCCTTCAAATTTGCCTCAAGAAATGCAAGACCTCCACAGTTTTGGAAATAAAATGATAAGCACAATTCTCCAGAAATAAGAGGCCATCTTGCCTATGGACAGAGACTCAACTATAAGAGAATGGATGTGTTTAAAGCAAGCAGGAAAAGGCTTGGCAGCTTCCTCTGTGTAAGACTTGGTCAAAATAGTAAATGCAAGCAATCCAGATAGTTGCTCCAACGTCTACAAGATCCTTAAATGTTCCTTTACTCTTCCTTTGAGCAGTGCAGCTTGTGAGAGGGGTTTCTCACATCTCAATATAATAAATAACAAGTACAGATCTCGACTGTCACATACTCATTACTCAGCACTGATGAGCATCCACTTGTCAAAGATGACCACAGAAACATTTGACCCAAATCCAGCTGCAGACCTATAGATGCAAACAGCCCATCGCAGACTCAACCGGGGAAGTGCATCATCTTCCACCATCCAAGAAGCAGCAAGTACATCAGCTAAAACTGAGGATAGTGAGGGAAACAGTGAGGAGGATGGCAATGAGGAAGACAGGGTTAGTACCAAACCTAATCTCCTGAGAATCATAAAGTTCATCAAAGTATCAAAATGTTATGTGCACCTCATATGATTCCTCCTTGGGAGCAATTTCCAAATGCCACGTTCATCTGTACAAACAATAGTACACAAGTATAAACACCATGGGACCACACAACCATCACACCACTCAGAAAGGAGACAAACTCTGTCTCTTTGAGGTTAATGTAGTTTGGTGTGAAAAGTGCAAATCAATCCCAGAACAACAGCAAAAGACCTTGTGAAGATGCTGGAGGAAACAAGTAGACAAGTATCTGTATCCACAGTAAAAACGAGAGGACATAACATGAAAGGCTGCTCAGCAAGGAGCTCTGCTTCACCATAAAAAAGCCAGACTACAGTTTGCAAGTGCACATGGGGACAAAGATCTTACATATTGGAGAAATATCCTCTGGTCTGATGAAACAAAAATTACACTTTTTGGTCATAATGAATATCGTTATCTTTGGAGGAAAAAGGGTGAGGCTTGCAACCTGAAGAACACCGTCCCAATTGTGAAGTATGAGGGTGGCAGCATCATGTTTGGGGGTCCTTTGCTGCAGCTACTGGTGCACTTCACAAAATAGAGGGTATCATGAGGATATCTTTTTTATATAATTATGTGGATATATTGAAGCAACATCTCAAGACAACAGCCAGGAAGTTAAAGATCGGTCGCAAACGGGTCTTCCAAATGGACAATGACCCCGAGCATATCTCCAAAGTTGTGGCAAAATGGCTTACGAACAACAAAGTCAAGGTATTGGAGTGGCTATCACAAAGCCCTGACCTCAATCTGATAAAAAAATTTATGGCCAGACCTGAAAAAGCATGTGTGAGCAAGGAGGCCTACAAACCTGACTCAGTTACACCAGTTCTGTCTGGAGGAATGGGCCAAAATTCCAGAAACTTATTGTGAGAAGCTTGTGGAAGGCTACCCAAAAAGTTTGACCCAAGTTTAACAATTTAAAGGCAATGCTACTAAATACTAACAAAGTGTATGTAAACTTCTGACCCACTGGGAATGTGATAAAAGAAATAAAAGCTCAAATAAATAAATTATTCAGACATTTCACATTCTTAATATAAAGTAGTGATCCTAACTGATCTAATACAGGGAATGTTTTCTACTATTAAATGTCAGGATTTGTGAACAACTCAGTTTAAATGTAATTGGCTAAGGTGTATGTAAACTTCTGACTTCAACTGTATAGTGGAGCATCCAACAAGAAATATCAAGCATTCTTCTGCTAATCTCTCTGGAAATGTGTCTTCCTCAAGCAGGGCAAAAGCTTAATGCCACAACATACATTTAACTTCCTCTCTAAGCCCCTCAATGCTGACAACATGTATCCCCTTAACACACACACACACACACACACACACACACACATAAAAACCCTCCCCCACCCTCTATACTAACTTCCACAACCCCTCAACGCAAAACCCGTACAAACCCTCTGCTACAAAGAAGCACTTCAGCCAAGTCAGGGGCTTTTGTCAACGCAAGCCTCTCCACAGATACGCAGAACAAAAACACATCTGTGGAAGAATTTGAGGGGAGTGGGGGAAAGGTGGGAGCTTTGAACTGGAGATCTGTTACTCTTTCTTCCATCGGTCAGACAGGCGGCTGGCCACAGCGGTGTGGATGAACCTGAACTCCAGACAGAAGACTCAAAATCCCTGCAGACTGTGTGAGTCTGCACACAGTTTTAGATGAGGATGAGATTACATCTAACCACTAGATCCCATCCTGATGGCTTTTGGGCTGCTGCACCTTTCAAGTTAACAAAATGGGGATTTATGTCATCAAGAAAATAGAGGCTCTCTGAGGTCATAAATAGCTGGTACATTCAAAATTAAAAATGTTTTTGAATGAAAATTTCAATTGATTTCAAATTTGAATTAAAAAAATTCTTATTTATAGAAGATTAAGGACCAAAAAAAAAACTCTGAACTGGCAGTAAGTGGATGTGCTACAATACATTGAACAGTGGTGCCCATGTGTGAAATGTGAGTTTGAATCTGTCCTGAGCTGTCCTGTCCAATCCCATATCCCTCCATCTGCATCCCCTTTAATCTCATTTTTTGCCCTCACCCCACTGTGTATTTATGGACAGAATTGACAAATGGGAGAAAATAAAGAGAATGCAAAAAAAAAAAAAAATAGAAATCAACCTAAAAGACTTTAAGATATTGAAGGAAAAGTACTGTAAATAAAATGTCTCTGTTCTTTCCTTTCTCTTTCAATCTCATTCTGACAGAATGAATTAACACAAGGTTTAGAGAGAGAGAGAGAGAGAGAGAGAGAGAGAGAGCACGTGCATCACCTGTTGATGATGCTGTAGTGTGTAAGTCAGCTTTATGAAGATAATTTCAGTTTGGTGAAAGCATCCTATTTTCTCAGTGGAAAAATAGCTGTCCAAGCAGGGGTATTCCCCCCAATTTCACAGTAGCAGTGCGCAAGAGTCATTCACTATAGAAACCACAATCTCCTCCAACATTTTGAACAGTACATCCTCTCCAATGTGGAAACTCCGGTAAGAGCTAAGTGCCTTGAGTTAGTTTAATTTATCAGTCTGTTGTGTCTCTCAGCTGTGATTAGCCTTAATGCTGAAGTTGTTAGTTTAACGCCAATTAAAGCAAGTTCCTAGCTTTGGTAGTTGTATTAGTAATAAGAGCGATCACGGAGTGCTGTTGAATGTAAACACTGACTAATGCTGACTTCACGTCATCAACTGGCTCATATTACACACAAATATTATCTTTTGCCTCCACCTGCTAGCTAAAATACATAATGTCACAATATTACATTTAAAGAGACAGATGGCTTTAACACATCTGCACTGCTCTTACACTTTAGTTTAAAACGGCACGAACACAAGCGGAGTGATACAAACAGAGAAGCATCCGAGTGCTGATGGTTTGAGACAATCAGGACTCATGGAACGTCTCTCGTCCAATCAGATTCAAGGAGCGGAACTAACTGTTGTATATTAGGCAATAAACTCAAAGCATCACATCTACATTTCTATGTGAAACTACACTTGTCACAAATACAAGAAAACCTGATCTCGTGTTGAACTTATAATAATAGACATGTTGTGATTTTACCACATGGATTTCTGAAAAATCCATTATATACTCTAAATAAACTTGCGCAGGTAATTTTCCACTGAGGTAAAAGTCGTAAGAAGACATGATTCACAGCAGATGTTTTTCGTTTAGGGTTAGACTATTTGTCATTTGATCTGCTCAGATCTCTCTGACATCATCAGTGAGCATCAGGTTATCATTCTTACAATACAAATTAAACCATGTATGCAGTGCCAAATAAAGTTACCGGCCAAATGCAAGTAATTCTATTACATTCCCTTATCTCCGTTTTTGTTCCTACCTTGCTAAATCATGTCTACTGAGGCAGAACATCTTGATGAATGAAGAGAGGCAGAGCTACAGTCTATAAAGCTACAAAATATTTGCTATTATTATTAATGATCATTTTAATTTATCTTTACAACTCTGTTCTATACAAACCTCATTCAGATATGAATGCATAGTGTAGGTGAGGTTATCCTTGCCTGTTTGAACACGCCCTAGAGTGACAGAAGATCTGGTATGCAGGGGGAGGTCGCACGTTCACTTCTTCCCCTTTACCATTCTTTACACTCTTTTCCCGCTCATCTTTCCACCTTTTTCTTTCTTTCCTGTTCACTACTTCACTTAGTATTCAACTTTAAAAAGTTTTACACATAAAGATAAGAATAGTACTTTGGCTAATATACTGTACACTATCCTGTATAATGTCATATCAGCCAATGAAACATTGTTTGTTATAGAATACTTGTTTACTTCTAACTGAAAACTGCAGAGTATACACTGTTTACTGATTACTATTTGTAAAAAATTTGTCAAAACGAATAATCATGAAACGATAAAAGTTTCAAACAATTTTGCTTTACATTTTTGCAAACTGACTTTAACGTGCCAAATTCCTTGTTTTGTTGCATTTTCTTAGTGAAATGAACACTACAACTGTACGTTTTCACACAAATCATGAATATAATGGCTGATTATGACTTTATATACATTTACACACTTAATCTGATGTGATTAGATTTGGCATCAGCTCCCTCACAGAGTGTTGAGATGAGCGTGTCAAGAAGCTACACAAGATGACATTGTTGCTTCAGAAAATTTTCTTTTCGGTTCTCATTTTGTTTTTGGACACTTTTGGATAGGTTTAGGTTAAAGTTTTAGGTTAGGCAGGTAAATTCTCATTATAACCTCCATCTAACATTCACCTTAAAAACCTCATATGATTATGAAACCATTTAACTCACTTTTGGCGCCCCCCACTGGACATTTCTCTTGGAACCTGCAGCAAAATGTGCAATAAGACAGGTAATTTCATTTTTAAGAAATGTTTCCACAGTCACATAATTTTCATGAGACCAGGCTGAAATGGGTTGGGGTGTTGTTTGATACAATAAACTGTACTTTACTGTTACTGTAGACTGCATAATCTGCGTATAGAGAACTGCGGAAATGCAACTCTGTACACATCATAATGGGTCAATCGTAAAATTCTGTGAAATTATGGCTTTGGAACTTTTGAAAAATTAAACATACTTTTAAAAGTTTCTTCATGTTTCATCATTACAGGGACATATTAAAGACAGCATTAGTCACACAAGCAAAATTACTATAAAAATTCAGATGTCCATCCAGTTTAATGGGCATCATCGATAACAGGTGGACAATAACAGGATGGATAAATGAGCCACTACATGGTAGGTTATTGATATCTAGGAAAAATATTTGTAAACTAATATTTATGATTTTATTTCTGTTAACATATATACTGTATATTGAAATTTTCTAATTATATTAATATCCCATATATCTTCCCATAATAGGGTGGACATGTTATTCTTTACCACATATGACTAACACCACAAAATAAAGGAAAACTTAAATAAAACAATAGAGTTATAAACTTTAACTCAAAGTAATGTTGCAGAATGGATGGTAAAGCCATTGAAAAGGCATGGGTGTTACTCTGCAGGGATTCAGAGGAATGGTGGGAATTGATCCTTTGCAGGCTTTCTGCCACCTCGCAGTTCATACTCCAAAGTCCCAGACAGGCTTGGGTATAATGGCCTGCTTATGAGGAGAGCAAGAGGAGGAGGGTTTACCATAGAAACTGGGGATGCCAACAGCTGCGAGAGCCCATTCACACCCGGAGTGCAGGCACATGTCATAAATCCATACATATTTGTGTGTGCAAACTGTAACATCGGCACCCGAGTGGTGTGAACAAGTGTGGGTGAAATGGACCTACAATGGTTCACACCAGAGATAGCAAGACTGAAAGCTCAAAGACAGCTGCTGCTCCCCAGAGACAGAATCTGATCAGGTGTGCTGGATCCAACTTCCCACCTTAAAGACCATTCCAGACATGCCTTTTAAAGCTGTGTTTACTGCTCTTAATTCACTGCCACAGACAGTAAAGGATCTGCTTACTGACCCATCACTACTGATAGGCCTCTCAAAGCAAACACACCCTACAACTCCTGTACATGTAACCACAGGGCTAGAGTTACTGGATCCTTTTTCACTTTCAAAACCCTTAAAGGGTATTCACACTAGATCAGGGCTACCCACTTTTGGAAAATTCAGGTGACACAAATCTGATTAACCCATATAATGCTAAAGTTTTTGCTCTATTCCACACACAAATTGTATTGTATGCCTTCAAAAGAATAGGAATACAGCGCAAAAAGTTATATTGACTTCATAAGCTGTACTTTTATGATGCTTTATTTAGTTTCTTGGAACTTGACAGCCCCAGTTCTCAATTACTTTTGATGCTTAGAAAATAGCAAATTAGTGAGTTATGGTAAGGAATAGAAAGGAAAAGTAATGGAGAGCAGAAAGAAGGCATGCATGAGAGACAAGAGCCTATTGAAAAAGCTAAATATGTGTCCTAGCCAGGTCACTGAAGATAAATGAATACATGTGCATAAGTGTGCGTCCTGGCATCCCACTCGACACATTTTGCTGTTTAACACTATTATTCACAGCTGAGTTCCAGCTACTGTAAGCATCAGAGCAAGTTTGAACAAGAGCCAACCTTCTCTCAAAATACTGCACCGTGACAAATCATACAGTGCTGGATAAAAGGCCTGCATAACTGTCCGCTATGCTAATAGGAAACTTTGTAGACAGCACAAAGAGAAAGAGAGAATGCAGTTGTCATAGCCGATTGCAACAACACACATCTTTGCAATGTGTTACATTTCTATTACAACAACTCAAGAAGCTTAAGTCATCATTAATTTCCATTCATGCATCTTTTTTCCATACAATGCAAGTGAATGTGACTGAGACTAACATTCTGCCTTACATCTCCTTTTGTGTTGGAACAATATGAGGGTGAGTGAATTATGACATAAGTTTTATTTTTAGTTGTACTGTCACTTTAACAGTCAGCTCCTAAATACTAAGTTTAAACTGCTTAACCACATGCTACAAATGTGTCAAGAGATGTGTATACACTAAATAAAAAAATACCATTCACAAACAGGTGTTCCTCAACAACCAAATGCAGGAATGTTCATGAAAACTCAGCAACACTGAAAAGGCATTAATACTGCAATAAGCCCCATAGACAAGAGAGCACTTGTGGTTATGTGAGCTTACCTCACTCCTTGAGACTTTTGTAATATATGGAAAAAAGACGTGTTGTTCATCAGTTCTCGGCTTCTAGACAGAGGGATGTCACCAATGACTCACACTACATTTCCTAAGAATGCTGGATGGGCAGCTTAGATACACTGTCCATTATACATTGTGAACATGTGGGAGGAGTTCTGTGTAAGTAAATAATATTCTGGTGTAATCACAAATAACAAATAATATCTCATAAATGTCTACTTTCCTGCAACAATACCATTTTCAGCTTTGATAAATGTATCCTTTGAATTGAGCCAAGAGTTCAGCATGTGAATTTTCGATCTTCAATTGGTCACGGGTCCTATCGTCGTTCAAATTCACGTTTCAGATTTCACCAAGCCAAAACTAAATTTCTTCACATGAGCTTGCGTTTATGGTCTGCTGCATTTGGATGCATTTGAATGGGAGTGAATGGAGTGTGAAGTGTAGTTTGACCGCCTACTTTAACCTAACTTTCTCCTTATCACGTTGTGTTTACTCAACTTTAACTGAAATTCTTTTGTTTTCTCCATTCCACTTCATCCTCTGTTTCCTGACTAAAGCCAGATCCACACTAATACGTTAGTATTTGAAAAGTCTGTTTTCAGATTCCTAATGTCATTGTTTTCCAAATTATGCAGTAATGGAGAGCATTTTCAAAGAAATGGTGAAAGAAAAAGCTGTTCTAGTGTGGATGAGAGGGCTGAACAATTGATCGAAATGAAACGAATTAGCAGTATGAAGAAGTGTGATTATCAAACCACAAAGACGGCGATTTAATTTAATAAATAAATAGTCTGGAAGTGTGTCTTGCTGCACTTACTCTTAAGTGCACAGCTTTGTTCGCAGTATTATTACACATACTCAAAGCAAGTGTGAGGCTAATAAGCTGAGCATTTAATATTAACAGTGCTTTAGATTCACTAATTGCACATTTGTGTAATTCCAAATATGCTTGGCTGCTAAAAGTTACTATTCAAATCTAAGTATGTACCATCATAACACCAGGTTTTTGTGGACAAAAGAGTAGATGAGAGCATTTCTCTGCAGAAATGTCTTCCTTCAGTATACAGCTAAAATAAAGGCCAAAATAGCTGTGCAACAGCCAAATAGCATGCAGGTTAATATTTCGCACATATGATCAAAACAGTGTGATAACACTGTTTATTTACATAATGAATGAGCTACTCAAATAGTCTTCAATTTAAAGCTGTTACCATCAGAGTTTGACCATTTTGATGAAGCAATGCAGTGATGTATTTTGAAGTCAAACGAATTTACAAGTAGTTAGTCCTCTTTAGCCTTTTCCTATTCCGTCCATTACTCATTCTCACCACTTCCGGCACATCAAGTAGAAGGGCTAGGTTTTTAGAACCATCTATGCTTAACAAACTCAGAATCCCATGCTGCATTGCATATGCCTGACCGATATGGGATTTTGGAGACCAATACCGATTTTAGAGGGGGGATATTCACTGATTACTGATATGGTGGCCGATATAGTTCATTTTTGAGCTGGAATGAAAACAAACCTTTTCTAAGTGGATTGTGCACCGGTGCTATGCAAAGGTACTCAGAAGGCTGCTTTCTTAAACAGATATTTTTCTCAAAAAATATTTGGCATTATTATTATACATTGTCAACATACAGTAAGTATAAACATAAGTATGTATGTACCATTCAAATAAAGAATACATTAAAATGATAGCTAAATAAAAATCAGTACAGTATGTTTAGTATCAGTCAATGGCTGACCATTTAAATAAAAAATAAATTCAAATAAAATAAATAGCTAAATAGACATCAGTACTGTTTAGTATCAGTCAAATGTTGACTATTTTAATACTGCCAGTCAATTAGGGGCAGGTTGTAAAACAAGAAGCACAGCTTCTCTGCATTTACACCTGCCGAGTCAAGAGATAAACAGCGGCAGTGGTGTTACACCATATTCTGCTATACAAGTTCAGGAGAAACTTTCAACTGTGGAAAACCAGACTTTTAAAGATTACAATGACTGGAATTGTTTGGTTGAAGGGGGTACTAAACTGTGAATTCTGAACAAAGCAGTTTGGTGAATACATGTTTACACATTAGCTTCCACTCAGCTGACAAGGTATGAAAGTAGCTACGTGGTTAGCTAGTTCGCTATAAGCTCGTTGTCATGGAGAGTAAAATATGGACATTGATTATTTACTTTCCAGCATTGCGTCTCACCAACTAGGCAAAAACGTAGCGTGAAATCAACACTCAACAGACACAATCACCCACCGCACCATTGTGAGGGACAGGGTTAATGTTATATTAGTTATATTGAAAAGGAAAATTATGGGGTCATTGTTTATTAACTTTCCAGTATGTATTTCACAAACTAGTTAGCAACTTACCATGAAGACAACGCTTAACTCTGCACTGTCACAGAACCACCGTCAGCTCAGCTCTGTACACAAAGGAATCAGAGTGCACTCTGCTGGAAAAACTATGTTATGACACCAATTCTAAATCACCCCAAGTATTGTTTTCTGCATTATTTGTTCTGAAAAAAAAAAAGTTTTCATATCTGCGCATATCGGAAAACATATACACTGATACTGATATATCTGTGAAAGGGTAATATCAGCCGATAATATCTACTGTACTACTGCACTGTGATGTAAACAACATGGCGACGTGTGCTTATATGTGCCTTTCTTTTCTAAACTAGATGGTAGGTTGGTTATTTAATAGCTGGTAGTTCCCTCATCAACCTGCTGGTTCTACTCTTGGCATCTCCTGTAAATCTGGGAAAGAGTGGTGGGTGTTTCCTGTATTCCAGATGCTGTCCAGACTCCACTAATTAGATATCCCTGCTGGAGTATCTTATCTGTGCTTCTCCCATCTGCTCTAACACACATACACACACAGATCATGGACTCAATGGGATTCTAAAAACTCTCAAGAACAATTCCAAACAGTGAAACAAAATGTGATTTTTAGGTACTTCCGTGTGAGGCTTTACAGTTACTTAAAGAAACAAAAGAGCATGAAAGAAAACGAGAGATGGAGTGCTAAGCATTCAGAAAGGAAAGCATGAGAGCAAAACTAGAGAAAGAGTGGGAAATGGGATAAAGAGTGAGACTGGAAAGGGGGGCCCAACCAGACAGTAGGTAAAGCCAGAAAAGATGATTAGAGACAAAGAAAGAGACAGATAGAGAGAACAGAGAGTTTGAGAACAAGAATGAAACAGAAAGAAAACCAGCTGTCACACTCCGGCACTTGTTATGTTACACGCAGTTCAACTAAAACACACACATACAAACACAGGAACACCTCACATCACCTTGAAACATGCATCTTCGGTAAAACTTCACCAAATGCAGTGGCATAACCATTAGAAATGTTTAAGTTCTTCTTAAATGTACAAAGTTCGGCTTTTTGGAAGATAATCATTAGCTACATTTTAAGGTGTTTTTTGAAGGTGCAAAGAAACCCATTGCAATATACTTTGGTATAGAAAAGAATGATTATACAAAGTCATACAAAATAAATAAAAATGGCAAGAATGCAACTCATGAACTTAAGTCTCTCTCTCACTGAGACAAAACCTGCCTTGCTCAATGAAGTGTTTGAATAAAATTGAATGTATAGGCTATGTGTATAGCCCAGATCAAGCATTAAGAACCTTGAATCATTGGTGGACTGGACTCCCACCTCTTATGCCATTGAAAAGTCCTGAATGAGAAAGCTGAAAACAAGAGCCAGCGCCCTCCTGCCCAGCGCAGTCGGAAAGTCTTTTGTGCTCCTCTGGGAACTCTCTGAGTGGTTAGACGTGGTGAAGGCAGGTGCCCTCTTATTCAGCATCATGAATCAGCACTAGAACTACATTAGACATGGTCCACTCTCAGCTGTGGTCAGTTTCAAGTGTGGTCTTTGAATCTAAATCTACATAAAGTGGAAGCAGCTGTGACTGACAACTCAAATTATACAGGGGGAAGATCTCAAGTCAAATGCCAAGAAAATATACAGAAAGCAAGTTCTTACAGTTCTTTCTCTAAGTTTTTACTTTGTCTAGCCCATACCTGTTCAGCATAACATAAAATGCTATTTCAGTGAATACAGATAAGATGTAACCTTCATGATATGCTCTATCTCAAATGACATTCAACTCAAGTATAGTTAAAATTATATCAGCAACTTTGGTGATATCAGTTCAACTGCCCAACACACTCTGACAGGGAATGTCATTGTGGAGATATTTTAACATTATTCTAGAGGATTCCATTCTTTTTTTCTCCTTTTTTTTGAGGATTTTCTGATCTGTTTGTTGGCTCTGGTTTCAGCATGATTTTTTTATTGTTGCACAAGAAAGAATAGTGCTGTGACGGGACGGAGGACGGGGCCGGGTCGTGGTTATACACACCCGGTCCCTTATCAGGCTAATTGAGCCTCGGAGAGGGATAAAGGCAGATTGCGGACGGTGGTGCGGGAGAGAGAGATCGTTTACGGACATGTCCGTCATGTGTGTGTTTGTATCTTTTGTTTAAGTTTTTCATTAAAATATTATTTATATCGTCAAGCCGGTTCTCGCCTCCTCCTTGCCAGTCTAAATCACGTTACACTGGTGCCGAAATCCGGGAAGGAGGAGGGATATGCCGTAGTAGAGTTATCACCACTACCATCCACCCCAACGGAGCAGCCGCGAGGGGAGAAGATGCCAGGGGCGGAGGAGTCCTCTACCAGCCACTGAAATGCGCCGGGGTCTGAGACCGCCGACTGCGAGCGGGGAGGGGCTCGCTGCCGACCAACTGGAGCAGGAGAACCGCTGCCAGGGGCTGGGGAGACCCCTTCTGTTCCCCAGGAGAACAGGGGCATTCCGTCCGCCAGGGGCTGGAGGACTGCCTCCGATCCACCCAGGGAGGCACGGCTGTCGTCAGTTGGAGGGTGGAGGAGTGGCCGGGGACCAAGTTATGGCATATCGGAGAACTGGCGAGTAAGTGTTTTTTTTTACATCTCTCTCTCCTCTCTCTCTCTCACTGCCGATCTGCGTTGGCCTTTTCCCTCTCTTTTAAATTTTGTTTTTTTGTGGTTTTTTTGGGGGGGTACTGCACTGTTACAGGTAGTACCCTCCCTATTTAATTATTTCTGTTTCCCTACCCTTGTCCCCTCCCTCATCCAGGTAGACGGGGATAACCTGCCGGCAGACAGGGTGGAAGGCACGCCCCTCCCCAGGGAAAGGGGGGGGGGGGGGGGTGTACGTCATGCCAGGGGCTCCCCAGCCTGAGAGAATGAGGTAGGAATGTGGCAGGGTGGAGGGCAGGGCCGGGTCATGATTCTACACACCCGTTCCCTAATCAGGCTAATCAAGCCTCCAAGAGGGATAAGGGCCGACTGCGGAGGATGGTGCGGGAGAGAGAGATAATTTACGGACATGTCCGTCATGTGTGTGTTTTTGTCTTTTGTTTAAGTTTATAATTTTACTATTATTTATATCGTCAAGCCGGTTCTCGCCTCCTCCTTTCCACTGAACTGCGTTACAGGTGCTTTTTGAGAAAATTATAGAAAAATTTCAGTGTTTAATGGGTGACGGGCCTTGACAAGAATCTACTCCCATGTCAACTTCAAGAATTTGTGCTTGGACCCATCCTCTGAACTTTGAACTGAACTTTGGTTGAATATGGTTTCTTCCATGGACGGTAATGACTTCCTGTGCAGATCCTTCCATGAGACTTTTAGAGAGTCTCATTATCAATTTTCTCTGCTGCCCAGTTTCTAAGGGTCTTGATTAAAAGTGGGGCCTTAAGGAGTGGAAGGCCTGTGAAACACTCCCCTTCAGGACAAAAGGAGGGGGAAAGGTATTTATATGCCTCTTTTTGCCCCCTTAACTAAAGTAATCCCCCTCTCTGCAACAAACAGACTTCTCCTCTCAGGGCTAACCCAACCAATGAACCATTGAATGGATGAAAGACTTCAACAACAGCTCTTGTTGACCCGGCAAAAACAAACATTTACACTCTCATTAACGAGGCCAGCTCTCAGTTCTCTCATTCACTTCATCCTTCGCCATTTTTTCAGCAGCTTGTGATTTAAAGTCGAAAAAAACACTATAATCAATCATTGTTTAGACGGGGAAAACAAGAGAACAAAAGGAGAGAATGAGGGAAATACAAAACGGAAAGAGATTGCAAGGGTCAGACTAAAAATGTTGTGCATTCAGGCAAGTGGGGGAAAAATTATATTTCTACTTAATGAATCACAGCATACTTCTTGTTACAGTCATTGGCAGTGGTTAAAGCTGCCAGCTCAACTAAGTGAGATTTCACATCTACTCATCGAAGCGTGTTACAGGAAAGAATATTTGACATTGGGCCCTATCCTCAGACTGAACACTACGCCAATGTGCCTAAAGTGTAAAACGGAACTTTTGTGCATGGACTGATCACATTAGCATTAACTATTAATAGCCTGACATCATAATGTCAATTCATTCAAATGAGAGCTGCTGAGAAATGAAATATTTTATGTTGGAAAATTCTGATGAAATGCAAAGCCAGTTATCTCACAATAAAAGATCCTAAGAGTACCAAAAAAATACCAGCTAAAACCAGCTCCTGATGGTAGATGGTTTTAAATGGTTTCTAGCTGATAGAAGCTGGCCATTGACAGCCATTAGACACTCCAAGCTGATTTAGGTGGTTCATCTGCTAGACTACCAGTTTGCAAGACTAAGGCCAACCTGTTTAAGGCTGGTAAACCACCTTGGTTAAGCTAAAAGTATGGTGCCTTGATCCCACAATGGTAGAAAAAAATAAAATTAGAATAATGGCTTTTAATCTCAAAATTATGACTTTATTTCTCACAATTGTGATTATATCTCGCAATTACAACATTATTTCCCGTAATTAAAAGATATAAATTCACAATTATTAGAAGTAAAATTGCAATTATGAGATATAATTACACAATTACCAGAAATAAAGTATTTTCTATGTCAAATAAATAGTTACAATTTGCAAGATATACGGTAAACTCGCAATTATGAGAAATAAAGTCACAATTGCGAGATATATCACAATAAAAAGAAAAAAAATGGCAATTATGAACAATAAATTGAGTAGAAGATTCTAAATATGTCACTAAAATACCATAAACCACCTTGCCTATAATCACAGTTTAGGGGCAAGCAGCCATAGCAACTTTTATTTAAAGGCTCCCAAATTGATCCGAAATGTAAAGATCAGCTTGAACACCAGGTTCTGGAATCCTACACCCAAGAAACAAAAGTCAGGCCATGGCCGGGTCTAAGGGGGGGGGGGCATTGTGCCCCCCAAGAAACTTCTGGTTACCCCATCCTGATTAACCTTTCAGTTCCTTCAGCCTACTTTGGTTTGCTAGAGATAGGTATTCAGCAGATTTAAGAAGAAGCGATAGGTTTCAAAGCCTAATCTGTAGACATGTCGCCTGTGAAAGAGCGCTATCTTCCATGCAGGGTTGAGATAAGCCGGGTCACACTGCCGGGGCGGCATACCTATCCACTGAATAGCTGCAGGACTTTCCTTTTGTTTCAATTACCAAACACAGACTTGGAGAGGTGGAGGTGGGTTTCCTTCTCTACAGCATCAAGGGACATGTCTCGACAGGTATCGGGGGCATAGCTGAACTCTACCACATTTCTGTTTGAAACCACAATCACAGCCCCCACAACAGGCCATTTCAGATTCTCCCACCATAGTCATCTCGTTTTGGGGGACAACTGCTCGTTTGGGTTTGACATTTTTTCTTGAAGGCTACCTCCTGGACTTAAGATTAAGGAACCCTGTGGGGATGTGAATGTTTCTCTTTGTTTGGATGACTGAAAATGGTTAATTACAGGTATTGACGAATAACATTAAGGCAAGCAAGTCTTATAACAATGTGTTCAATCATGAATTTCTGAGCTTACAATGATAAATGACTCTGAAATTCAAACAACATTGCATACTTTTGAATTCTAACACACTTCCATTTAATGATTCAGTAGTTTCGGTGATATCTTACTTTCCACTGTTCTTATTTGATGTTGTGTTGACCTCTTTAATTCACAAACTCCCTCATTGTGAAGAGTAAGTGGATTAAATGGGAGGAATCACTTTGAGGTTCATGTTTGGCTGATTAGAATTTAGCAGGTTAAGCTGGCTTCAGTCCTGTATTCATTTCAAAATATCTTGCTTCCTGTGTGGTACACTTGTTTGATTTTGAGGCTATTTTCACTCAATTTCTTCTGGATAAAGGTTTTAACACAGTAGATAAACAAGGTCTACAGATTAGACACTTACAGCCTAATTGTTGTTTACTCACTAGACCTAATCACCCTTCTGTTGGGGGGCAACCATGTGTGTAAGCACATGTGTGTGAGATGCCATCAAGAATGATCTAATTTCAACAGATTATTAATTGTATTTCCCTTGTTGACATGTTCCATTCATTCCATTTTTTTTTTGTCAGTCATGTTTTCTGGTTACACTACAGTATGTCTATAGGTGTCTGAGATCCATAAACTTAAACATGTAATCTGCACTCTCTGGTGCTTATTTCCTGATCCCTTTCCTTCCAACCAGGTCTTATCTTCTTTATTGCCGTAACCGCCACAGGGCAAATTTCCTCCACTCCTCTCTCAAATATTGGCTAACATTTCATCAGGATTTTTTGAAAGTTTGAGACAGTCAAGATGTTTCAAAATGAAGCTGTCTCTTTATGTCCTATTTAGCAACTTTGGTGCATGAAGCCCAGAGTTTCGTACAAACTCTATAACTCAAGTGTTTCTTGTTGATTAGTTATATTGAGAGTGGTGGACTTTAAATTCTGCCAGTCTGGATGAATGACAGCATGAACTACACAAATAAGCAGATTTGGTGATTCTTACAAAACCATTTGATTTGTGGTTAATATTTATTAAATATGAAATAATAAGAAAATTAAGTGACCATTTTTAGCATTGTGAGTGACATTATTTTCAGGACACTTAAACAAATTTTACCCCAATTCTCATTACTCATTTTAATAAATAATAAGAAATTAGCAGAGGTCATCGCTGAGTAATGTGTGAGTAAAGATAAATGCATCTGAAGTTTAAATGGGGCCACCACCAACAGGGATGCTGTGGGAAAAGGGCAGCAATAAATCCATATTAAAAACCTCCATCATGATTTATGGCTAAAGTCGAGGTAGAGGGTTCTGAAGGGTCTGGGTTGGGGGTGAATATCCCTGCTGTTTCTGAATTACAACCTACATTATGTAATGGGGGAACCATTTATACCGTCTCATGCTCAATGACATATTCTCATGGATTTCCATTATTTACAAGTTTGCTCATATTGAAGTGAAGAAAAGAAGCTTTTAGGAAGACAGATTTGGGCTCTGACAAGCAGAAAAGACAACATAATATTAAGTGTTTCTTTTTAAAGTTATCTAAATTGTTCTCTCATTAAGGTACAATTTTGCTACTCTCTCCCTTCTTCTCTCCAATTTTCTCTCTCTGTTTCATTAACAGACCCTGCTCAGTAAACACCATGAAAGCCAGGGGAAGAAGGGCAGAAGTGTGTGCATGTGAGCATGAGTGTCCAAGGCAGCATAAGACTGCTAATGGAAAACTGCCATAATTGGTGGTGTTTGCTAATCACTAATACTATAACTCATATTTTAGGTTGGAAGTTTGACCAAACCTTTAACCTCTTAACATCTGGATGCTTTTTGTGCATGAGCTTGAAAACGACATACCATTCCAGTTCTTGTACCCTTTGGTCTACAAACACAAACTTGGGCTCATTTGAAAGTTGGCACTTAGACATTTGTTATTCAGTGGCTTTGGGCATGCGATTTGTGAAACAGTTGTCACACTTTGCTTGTAAGCATCGAGGAATAAATTCTGATTGGATAAACTCTTTGTTTTTTGCTATTCGTTTGTGAACGAATTAGGAGTTAAAAGCGATTGAAAATAGGCAAAAAGGTCAATACAAATATTTTTATTTATTAGGCATGTTATGCCAGCAGGTTACCACTGGTTAAACAACAGACATATCTTATATCGTGTGGCTTTTATTGAGGAGAGGTGTGCAATTACTTTTCTAAGCAACAAGCTATTCAGATTTTCTCTTGGTGGATGGTAAAATGGGCACAAATTCACACAGACTTACATTGATGGAGGGACCTAAACCATATCTAGCAACCAGAATATCATAGAGACATGGAGGTGGGCTCTTTTGACTCCATGCTTCATAAAGAAGAGCAACTGACTGCTGTAAATGAAAAAGAGTGAGGGGTAGAAACATCCAGATAACTTTTTCTACTACTTTTATGTTGGTTAAACCCAACCCTGAGAATAAGAAAGTGAGGAAAAGACTTGCTCAATGGGAGGAAAACGTCAGTTATGTATGGCTCTCACAGCTGTTATCATGCCCATCTCTGTGCATGGCACACAATGGGGCACTTTAGCAGGGAGTCAGGAGTTCCACTCAACCCCACAACACACACACACACACACACACACACTTGCACAGTGTACTGTTCAACTCTGGATTAGACATCATCTATTTTTAACTATTGTTTCACCTGCAATAAAAGGGCATGGCATTCCCACTATAGGGTTTTGAAGTGGTATATTTTTGAGATATCAATATTTTTGGTGCCAAAAACTTGCAATATATTTTATCTTTAGGTGCAAACTTGAGTACATGAATGGTGTGCAATTGAGAAAGAAAGAAAGAAAGATGAAAAATAAACAACCTTGTATCTTTAAAAATATGATAAATGTCACCCTGACAGCCATGATTACTGTTTTGAGTCAGTGTGGGCTGTAATTTAGACATGTTTCCTGACGGGACGGGATCTATACTGATCTTCCTCAAATGATTACAGGTTGACAACTGAATACTTTAGAAAAAGATTTAAGTAATGAGTCATCTATTTTAAGGTTAGCTAAGTACATTGGTGTGGTTATTTCCCAGGTACTTATGTGCTTTTAGCAGTGAGTTTTGCCTCTTTGTCTCTTACGTAAGCTCTTAGCAATATTAAGCTAATGTGTCCTGAGGGATCACACAAACAATTAGGTATAAAAATAAAAAAACAACTTTTGGCTATACGAGGTGAGACAGTAAAATGGGTAATCATTTTCAGTTTAAAGTAAACTTGCTCACATGAGAGATGAGTTAGAGCCTGCACAATCACTAGCCAGTGGCGTGCAAAGACGTAGGGGTGCAGGGTAGCAAGCCCCTGCCCTTATCATTCACAAATCAAATGGTGCTCTTCTGGTTGATATTTTAATAATAAAAATAAAATAATTAGATAAAACTAAATTTAAATCTTGTAATAATCTCAAAATAAAAGTAATAATGTGTCATTATGATATTTCTTAATAAATCGCAGAAGCATTTATGACAATTAGGTGGAGCTGCATTTAACAGGTTTTAAAGGATTTAACCAAAGTAAAATGCTTCATTTGATCATTTGATAAATTGTTGCCATGATGGATAGAATATGTATATAATTTTAATATTCTTTTTTTGGCCTTGTGTTTATTGCCTGCTTTCCATAGGCGGTGCAATGTTAATTGCGCCAGGCGTTTTGTGAATCGGCACAATTTACACTAAATGTAATATACATAGAGAGGGTGCATTTTTGAGCAGAAAACATGACAATGGCTTAATTTGAATATGTAACGTTTGCAGGAAAGAGGCAAGAAGGATGGTCTATGTGCAGGCGTTTTAATTAAAACTAAATAAACATAAAAGAACTGACAACAGAACAAACTATTACATCCATGAAAGGTTAGCAACTGACAAAGACAGAGAGCACAAGGGCAATATATACACAAGAAACAACAAGGTTAAGACACAGCTGGGATCAATGAAGGGGAACACAGAGAACAGAGAAACAACAAAAACTAAAACCAATCTTCAAACTAAAATGTTATCCTTCTAGCAACCTCTAGTGGCCGCTAGGGAGAATGTCCCAAGTGTTACAAAATACTGAGGATGCAAAGCTATTTCAGTGCATTTAGCACCTGGTTTATTTGAATTGTTGGTGGTTATTGAAGAAGACAGGAGACTATTTATCCCAAGATGGAGCACTTCCAATATGGTGCGAATAGAAGTCACACCTTACAGATAAAAGAGCCAGTCATCTTTTAGATAAGGACATCAAGACATGCATGCGCATTAGCTTGACTGGAAGGAGGCGGTTATTTTATCTGAGCAAAAGAAATATAGTGGGGGGGGGATCCATTTAGAGAGAGAGAGAGAAAGAGAGAGAGAGAGAGAGAGAGAGAGAGAGAGAGAGAGAGAGAGAGAGAGAGAGAGATGAACTATGGTTGTGACGGAAGGGGTCGTTTTTGTCCCTGAACAGGTTGAGACATATATTGGGTTAACATTCCAATATAATTCTTCTGCTCTAGGGTTTTAAATGGAGTACCATACCTGTAAAGAAAGTCTCAAAGGCAAGCATATCTATTACTATTGCTCATTCTTTTGAATAAACCCCTAACCATAAGTTTTAAACTTTGCTCCCTTGTCCTGCATAGTTTGTGCATAAGTTTTTATACATTGACTGGACATTGACTCTCCTTCTACCTATACATTCCAACCTGTCAGAGGAGGAGTTGGAATGTGATTAATATACAGTTGTTCAGTTCTCTCTCTGTTTCTCTCTGCTCAGTGATGTATGTATGTATAGCTCTTGTATTAGTTTTTAACAAGCAGGCTTAAGTAACACTGAAAATTCACCATCTACATAAAAGAGCACAGACATAAGTCAGTCACTGCTCTCTGCCTCCATTCATACAGGGAGAGAAAGAAAAGTAGGTTGTACATGGCTTAGTTTGCCACATATTACGGCCTTGTTCAGTTGAATGAGACTGGCTGCCACAAAATGATATACCAACCACGCACATACCTTTTTCTTAGATTTTTGACAAGATTGTGAGGTGAGGGATAGACATACAGTCTCTTCAATGGGCTGTTCTTCAGTTAATAATCTTGCACTGTGATAAACATATGAACTAACACATTTTTGTTTTAAGCTATAAAAATATAATGTATGCATTTATATATACATTAGGGACGAGAAATTTGCCGCATTAATTAACACAATTAATGCAGTATCCTTTTTTTACTTCCTGAAACTTCACTAGTTGTTTTCCAGATTCCTGTGGCTAAAACTGGACTCGATTCGACTGCACATCCTAGCCCAGAAACCGATTGTGAGGAGAAGTCCATGCTTATTCATTACTTGCAACGCATGTCCTGGGCATAATAAACACGGGAGCAGATTTACTGTATGAAGTTTTTGAGAAAATATATAGTAAATATATTTATGATAATATTTTAATGTTTGTTTTAATATACCTTGATTAATCAGAAAACTATGCGATTAATTATTGAACAGCCCTAAAATACATACATGAGTAGTTTACAAATAACATTACACTAATTTTAGATGCTGTAACTGGCTTCTTTTAAGGCTACGTCCACATTAATCTGCATACATTTAAAACATTTTTCACCAAGCTTAATAGGGATCACTATTTGTTTATGTAGAAGCAGCCGGGAGTACTGGGAGACTTTAGGAGGAGAATACATGTATATGTGGGAGAGTGTGAGTAATATTTTTTTACAATAAAAAATGCTTTAGAAAGTAACATTTCTAAATGGCTCCTGGCTATTCAGCTTTCCAACAACAACAGCTTAATAAACATGGTCTAGGCGTAAAGTGTTCAGAGCACCAAAAAAATCTTTAAGAACTCAAGATGAAATCCTGCTTCCAGTATGAATGAATGAGATTCTACTTAGGGTCCACCCTTGAAATTCTACACTCGTGCAATCCACAAAAGTGCCTGCTGTAGCCTGGAGTATCAGATGGCTGTACTGTATGCTGAATAATATTAACATGATATGCATGTGTGTGGGGTGGGGGGTGGGGGGGGGGGCAGAAAGAGTGTGTCTAAATGATGAGTAAGACAGGGAAAACATACCTGTCCAAGGTCCAGGGTGACATTGACCTCATTGTATTTTGTACTGCGGGAAAGCGGAGGGCTCTGCCACCATCGTTCAGTGCCATCAATTGCGTTGCTGATTGGGTGGGCTCTGTTGGTGTCGTCTGACGTGCAGATGTCACAGTATTGGCCCTAACAATATAGGAAGAAACAATGATAGCCATAAAGGTTTCTCTTTATGTGCTGCAATTTTGTTCACTTGGCAAAAAAAAGAAAAAATACAATTCCATTATTCTTAAGAGAAAGTATTGAACATTATGAACAGTAAATGCAGAATGAATTTAAATGCATCAAACAATGACCACATTTGAAAATTCCATGTTATATCGAACTTTGATCATTTTGGTCGTAATATGCATCATGTAAATGTATTACTAGCCTGTAACATGATTGCCTGTGTGAGCTGTTGTCAAGGAAATTAATGAAAATTAAATATTTTGTTAAATTACTGTGCAGAATTGCTAAAATGCAGAAAGGTTGTATGCATTTGTGGCAGGGCGGAGGGCGGGGCCGGCTCATGACTCGACACACCCGGTCCCGTATCAGTCTAATCAAGCCGCTGAGAGGAATAAAGGCCGATCGTAGAGGGCGGTGCGGCAGAGAGAGATCCTTAAGGACATGTCAGTCGCCTTATGTGTTTGTCTTTTGAGTTTCACATTAAACCTTTATTTACACGTCAAGCCGGTCTCTCGCCTCTTCCTTGCCCGTGAGCGTGAACGTCTTCACAGCATTTAATATTTGATTACATGTATAAAGGGATATTTCAATAGCTGGAAACATCTTTTTCAGAAACTAAACCAGAATATGGTCCGTAATTGGAATATGATGCACAAGTAAAAATGTGCATGCAGGTATAAAGCTTTAGTAAGTCATTAAAAGGATTTGCTGATGATTTATCAATTCAACATGTTTGTTGACCTGTATGGTTCTTCTCTTTTAATCCTGGCTGTGAGAAGCCTCTTAAATGAAAAACTAGCCTAACTTTTCAGTTGTCAATTTAACAACTTCTGTTTTGAAAAGCTCAGTTTAGACAAATTGAAAAGGTTGAAAAAGACTAATCCCGATAAGGTCAAAAGGTTCAAATGTTCACACTCTCAGTTTGCCTTGCCATTTTTCCACCAGGTTTTTGTTCTGATAATACAGTCTGGAGGACAAAGCCAAAACTTATCCTTCTACGTTTTTATTGTTATAATCTAGGCTGTACCAACTGTGACCAAAAGCAAAGATGTAGTACAGACTTTACGCACATTTAAACAATGAACAATACATTTTTTACAGCATTTATTAACCTTTGTTAATGTTTTTAATAAGAATACAATTGTTCATTGTTAGTTTGTGTTAGTTTATAGGGCATATTATACATCTTTTTTAATTAGCATTAATCAAAAATAATAAATGCTGTAAAAGTTAGTTCACGTTAATGTTGTTAATTAATGTTAACTAATGTAACCTTATTGTGAAATGTTTCCAATACCCTGCAGTAATCCTGTGTGACTGTAGTCAGCAAATAGCTTAAGACACTTGTTGCTTGTGAACACTGAGGATTGTTGCTGTTCAGTCTGCAGGAATTTCAGTGAAAACATCCCATGAAACTGAGGAGCAATTTACTCCCTTCCTTATCCAAATGCTTGCAACCCAGATTGCTTTTAATACCAGGAGAGATAGATTCATTTACAAGAGTATAAATTAACTATTTAATAAGAGATCGGAATTACGGGGAATCAAACAGCATTAACTCAAAATAGGTTGGGACCACCTATGTATAAAAGTCTCAGAGACAGATAAGAAAATAATTTTAACCAGCAATAAATGTAATCCTTCATAGGTTGTGTAATCTGAACAAAACACGTATTACCACGGTACTCACTGTTTCAGGTCAGGTCAGTTTCAGGTCAGATTTTAAGAATCTGCCATTCTTTTAATATTTCTTTCTTTGATATAGTGCAAACATGTTTTGGCTATCTTGTAACATCTAAATTAACTAGTTTTAAAGTTAGTCATTAGTTTTTAATTTGACTGAATTAACTCATCAATTGTTTATTCAACAAAGGTAATGCTATGCATCAGGTCAGGTTGAAATGCAGTAGCAAGTGATGCTGAGTCTTGAGAGCATGACCACATGAGGTCTTTTAAATCAGGTCACAACATTATATTCACCTATTCTTTGAAGTGTGGTGCAAATTTGTGTGTGTGTGTGGGCGGGTTTGGATGGTTTACGAGGACATTTATTTAGGTTACAAACTGGTAATTACAAGGCTATTGTGCTATAAATGTTGTTTATGAGGATATTTCTAGTGTCCCCATAATTCGAATTGCTTAAAAAACATACTAAACTATGCTTTTTTGAAAATGTAAAAATGCAGAAAGGTTAGTTTTAGGTTTAGGGTTATGGGATAGAATCTATAATTCATACAGTATAAAAATTATTTGGCAATGAGAGTCCTCATAAGGATAGCCAACCAACATGTGTGTGTGTGTGTGTGTGTGTGTGTGTGTGTGTGTGCGTGCGTCAGTGTGTGTGTGTGTGTGTGTGTGTGTGTGTGTGCGCGTCAGTGTGTGTGTGTGTGTGTGTGTGTGTGTGTGTGTGCGTGAGTCAGTGTGTGTGTGTGTGTGTGTGTGTGTGTGAGCACGCGTCAGTGTGTGTGTGTGTGAGCGCGCATCAGTGTGTGTGTGTGTGTATGAGCGTGCGTCAGTGTGTGTGTGTGTGTGTGTGTGTGTGTGTGTGTGTGTGTGCATGTGTGTCCCAAGGTCTTCCATGAGAATGCCACACATTCCTCCAGGAAAACCTCAGTAGCAATGCTACATGAGGGCTGCATTTTTACTCTTTACAATGTTTGAACATTTCACCCTCTCACCAACAAGCTCAGTCATGCCTGCTGAAACTCATGCTTTTTAAGCTTTAGTGGGGGTCTTTTAGTGCTTCATACGAGTCTTTGGCTTTCTCACATTGAGAAGGTGGTCTCAAAGAGATCAAGATGTTGCACTCTATCTGAGCCCATGTCTTGGCTTATTGGCTTTCTTGGTTTACGTACTCTAAAAATACAAAAAATAACTATGTATTACCATGTTTTATTTTATGATGGTACCATGGTAATTCTGTGGTATTCTTTGAAGAACATTGGAGTACCACACTATAGTATTATAAATGCCATAGTATTACCATCTAATACCATAAATGTACCATGGTACCACCATAGTGAATTTTATAAAAAAGCTATTTTGTGTAAATGAATAATGCATTTCACACAGTAAAAAAAAAATTAAAAAAAATAAAAAGGCAGGGTACAATGAGGCAAAAGGCCCACTTTAAAGAATATTTGCTTTTTTTCTGGTCACAAAGTGTCTCAAGTTATAAGAAACATATTTATTTTTATTGAATATTGATGGAGCAACATAATTTGAGTGAAAAGAAATAACTACAGAAGATTGTTTTGAATACAATTATTTATTTAATTTTAAAGGTGGCGAAACTTTTACCCCACACCTGGTGTTGCTCCCTCACTTGTGGTAAAAGGCCCCTAGAGGGGGTTAAAGTGATATAGTGTAGATACTGGGCAATAGTTATAGTGCACAATGTGTCAACTTATGCAAATCATTTTGAGATAGAAAGATGACTTGTTGAGTAACAAATTAAGATAAAACTTATTCAAGATAACTACTTCAGAAAAGGCTGCACCATTTCTGTTAATTTCAATCATATTTGGCTTTTCAAAACATCTCAAGTATTCTATAAAAATATTCTTCATTGTGATTGAATCAGTCAGTGTGAGCCACTGAACATTTTTCAGAATAAATCTAGCCCTCAAATTCATCAAATTGCCTCAAAATTAACCTTAAGATATTATAGCCTACACAATCTCATGGAAAAGTTCGTCGTGTCAAACAGGTGTTTAGGAAAGTACTGTGGTAGTTTGTGATGCTATTTAGTGTTTTGGGAGAACATAAAATCAAAGGAGCCTTTTACAATGTTGTAGGCTAATGTAACTTTACTGTAAAAGTTAACGTTAACATCTGAGGAATCGCACTAAAACTTTTATTATTAGCCATTTTGAAATAATAATATCCATCCTCCACAGCAAACACAGTAGTGAACGTAATACGGTCCATATCTTTACCTGAATCGTTTGACTAGGGTCCCCCAACATGGGCCCCCCGACCAGTTTGCAGTACAGGTCTTGAATCGGTTGTCCGTTCTCGTCCACTCCGCAGGTCGCTGTCGCTGTGATTTTTGTCCCTTCCGCTAGATTGAAATAAGGTGGGTGCAAACTAAATCCGTTGACATTGTTAATGGCCAATTCCTGCGCCGAGAAACCGCCGAGAGAAACGAGCGTCAGCGACAGAATCACAAGCACCGGTGCGCCGAGCGATATTCCCCGTGACGGACCCCTCGCCATCTTCACCTGTGATGCACACTCACTCAGTACTACTAAAACGTATCAAAATATCCACTGAGAGTTTGTCACGGTGTTAGTGACGGACATTTGGAGATACTGAATAAACGAAAGGTTGTTGCTGTTTCTTTCTTGGAGTAATTCGCAATGATAGGCAGGAATGCAGCTCGGTGGGCACCTTCTACTCTCGTCTCTCTCTCTCCACTGCTGAGTTTAGAGAGGGCAGTGCATGTGCAGTTCTGTCTCACTCTTCAGCCTGTAAGGCCCAATGAAAAGGTGATGCGTCAGTCCTGGTGGCCCCCATCCCTGCGCGTTTAGATCGCATAACTAACTTGCTAAATTACCTTCATGGTAAATATGCAAAAGTCGACTAAAAGGAGTATCAAAACTTTCAGTATATTTCAATCCACCCCATACAGAAATCTGATATATGGTGATATATTTCAAATGCATAATCAGACGCGGACTGGCCATCGGGAGAACCGTGACTTTCCCCGGTGGACCATCCGCGAAATGGTACTGTGATATGCCGAATTTTGTTCCCAGTCCGCCCCTGATGCATATATAATATACTGTATATGTTGTAATATCATTGTATTGGATGATTCTTGTACCATGGTAGTTGGATGATATTCCAGGGTACTCGAAAAATACCATCGTATTACCATGTTTCTATATTCAAACATGGTAAAACTTTTGTACCTTTTTGTTACCATTATAAATACTGGCAATGTATTCACAGCTTAGAATAAAACTGTTATGCATGCATAGTTTAAAATATAACATTAAAGGTGCAGATTTTTGCTGCTTGTTCAATGTACTTAATTAAAATGAACTGAAGCAAGAAAATTCTAGAACATTTTGACACAACTTGATTTCATTACATTCCATCATTTACATTTGTAAAATGGAAGTTTGCTTAATTAATTTGAGTTGGGATTACATGAATATTGTTTGTGGTGTTAATGGAGCTTTGATGAAACTGGGCAGGGGATTTCTATTTCCCAGCATGCTTTGCATGGGACTCGATAGGAAGAGTAAATGTTAAAATTAAGTGTTATTGTTAGGGCTGTCGATTTAACGTGTTAATTCAGTGCGATTAATTTTACAAAAAATAACACGTTAAAAAAAAATAACGCAAATAATCGCACTGTCCCCGGACCATAATGAGGAAGATTCCTGAGAAATGTAAGCTTGCAGTACCACCTGTTTACTCCAGAGGGCAGTAAGTGAAATTTCAGCTGTATGAGCAATGCGCAGTTTATACAGTGAAGAAAACACTTCAGTAGGCAGAACAACACAAACATGTGTTACGTTCTTGCGTTCAAAACACTTGAAGGAGCGCAAATCTGAACTAAGGGATCTCAAGATGTGATTAAAAATTGAGTATTAAACTATATTTAACTTGACAAAGTGAACTAAACATTATATGTTTATGACGCAACGCACCCGAGACGCTACACAAGCATGTCTGATGCAGATGTAAATTAACGTGTCCTTAAACAAGCCCTCATAATAAATCTGGAACTGATTGACAAATTCACTTGTGAAATGGATTGCTGTGAACTGTATGCCAATGATTGGCTTATGATCAATAATATGGTAGTAAACAATACATTGTATTCTAATGCCGCTTTTTGTATTGTCTTATCAATGATGAACTCTTCTGCTACAGGAATGTAATGCATTTTAATTATCTGAATATATATATATATATATATATATATATATATATATATATATATATATATATATATATATATATATATATATATATATATATATAATTTTTCAATATTTAAAGATAACTATGTATAATTATATATTGATATAAATATGTATAATCATTATATATTGAGTTATTGTTATATGAGGTGCTTTGTCAGCAAATATTTGTATATGCGATTAATCACGATTAATTCTAATTAATTTGATTAAAAAAATGTAATCGATTGACAGCCCTAGTTTTTATGCAAGATGAATTAAGGGGGATTCTTGTTAGTGTTTTATGTTTTGTTATGTTGAAATTTTGCAACGTTTCTGTAATGTTGGAGATTTGAGTGTTACCATTATGGAGAGTGGAGTTTGAGCTACTCGCAAGGACAGGTAGATGTTACAAATGAAATTGATTGCTTACTTTGTTGAGTAAATGCTCTGCTTACCAAATCATAGTTTCTAAACTACACTCTGTAGTGCTTTCAAACAGCATTTTTTAGTATTTAGCATGCTAACATTCACTTTCAATATATAGTGCATAAAGAAATAAAAGAGATTTGTTTGAGTTACACTGACATGTCTAATTTGGGCGGGTTTACGCAGTTCAACTGGGATCTTTCTACACAAAGTGTTTATGTTGAGATTACATAGTAATTTTAAGTGAAGAAAACTCATTTCAAACATGGGGAACCACTGTCCATGGCCAAAGAGCTATTTTTTGAGTGTGCACTCAGCAAATGTAATTTTATTTGTTTTGCTAATCAATTTATTTTTAAATAGAAAGGTACAGTAATAATAGAATAGTATTTTTGAACATGAGGCTCTAGGGGGGAGTAAACATACTCCTGGTAGTCTCCGTAGACTTCAAAAACCAAATACCAAATTTGAATGATATTTCATTGCAACACAATACATGCCAATAGATCTTTAAAGTGTTGCAAATGTTAAAATGTTAGCAAAGAGTGCATAAAACATATTGTGTCACAATAGACAAGCAATATATGTTGTAGTAAGCAGAAACCTCTCTGAGCAATCCCACTAGCTCATTCACATTCCTCCACACCTCATAGAGTCTCAGGCTTTCATTTTCCAGTCTACAGCACCTGAGGTTTAATTAAATGGCTGCGCTCCAGAGAACAAAGTGAGAGAGGGAAAAAAAAAGGAGTTGAAAGGGAGGAAAGAAGCAGGTGTTTTCTTCTCTCATCATTTTGGCAACCTAAATGTAGCTAGCAATGAGGTGCCCATCTGATTAGTCATAAAACACACACACAGATTCACACACATAAAGCCCAGCAAGTTTATTCTTATTTGCTGTAGTAGGTTCATTCATTATATTCTAGACAATATACTTCTTGTTATCAACACTAATGCTGACTCATATCATGTTTTAATGAATGAAGCTCAAGGCTGGCACACTAATGTGCTCTTCAACACTGTCTGTCCTACACATGTTGACCTCTGAACTTCATTCTCAGAAGGGTATTGCAACAAACTGGCAGGGGTCAGCTCAGTGATTGACTTAGGAAGTCTAGAGTCATCTTGCTAATGCAACCAAACTCCCATTCACTTTTAAACAAGAACATATTCCACATGGCTGAAAACTAAAAGAAGAGGGTAGAGACAAATCTCACAACAGAAAGATGAAGGAAATGCTATGCAGCTGTCACATACTTCCTTTATGGAGAGGAGAGTCAACTAAAAGACGAGGCATGAAAGAGAGAGGGAGGTTCACTCCTTTTTTCTCAGAAGTGGCTTTGTGAGTGTATTCGTCCTCTTGAGTTTCTGGTTGCCAGGGAATTCTTTTGAAGAGTTGAGTTAGCCATTGAAACACATATGACTCACACAACAATATGCCTAAGTATTAACAATTTTATTAATTTTTTTAGAATTTTGATAATTTCACAGACCCGGCAACTAATAACTCCCAGCACAAAAACATTTGAGGTCGGCACAATGTTCATTCTGATTGCAATTGAACATGTAGAGTATTTTATTTTACCTTGTGTTGTTTTGTTTAATGTTTTTTTGAGAATTGGGCATGTCATCCAACCAGTCCATGTTGGTATTGTCCTAATTTAGCTAGATTCTACAAAGTGATACATGAATTTACATTCAAACAGACTTAGAAACTTCCGCCTAGCACAAACAAGATTGTGATCTTTTATCTGAACTAAAAAGCAATTTGAACAGCATGTACATTTTCAGTGTACATAATGAGAAATGAAAGCATAGCTATCCCAAGATGCATTTGTTCCAGTCAAATATTATTATTATTCAAACTTGTTGAGCGTCTGTGAGATTGTTTGATAAAGTTCAGAGGAAGCAATGTTGTGTCTAAAACACAGCTCTGATGTGGCATCTTTATACAGCTCAAACACAGAAGGCCACGGATGTGATCGGGCAGGCCTGAAGCTTAGATCTTACCTTAGTAATTGTTTTAGAAGTTGTCCACCTGCCAAAGCTGTACTTTTACGGGTAAACCAAGAGTTTGTGCTCATGAGAGACACGGTGACAAGAGGGGAATAAAAGTGAACATAGGGGGAACTAGATTTGTTCATTTTCTGAAAGAAAATGTGAGTGATATATGCCCGAGCATGTTGCTGACATCATGCTAGTGTTGAAGGTGGTTGTCAGGGAATTGTTGTGCTGTTTCTAAGATGTCCGTAGTTGTTTTTAGCATGCTGCAGTAGGTTGTTGTGGGTGGTTGCTAGGGAGTTGCTAGGTGGTTGCTTACAAATCAAAATAGGGTACGACCAAATCTCTATAGCTGTATCCCAAATGACGCACTATACACAATGCACTTACAGAATACACTATGCACTCAGCCATGTAGTGTATGAATTTTCAATGTGTAATATCATCTCAAATGGATCACTTCACATTTTTTTACTACACAGAATCATTCACTGTTTTACAGCTGACCGAAGTGACATTTCAAACGCATGTGATGTGTTGCCACTCAGTTTTACACTTATATCTAAAATAGTAAACATAACCACACAGCGTGGGGTGATCGGTAAAGCCATATTCTCCATTATTTACAATTGTTTTTTCAGAACAGCAACAAACACAACTTACACTTCAAACTGGCACAGAATAGTGTAGAAGTGCGGTTTGGGATGTACTCAGCTCTGTAGGTCCATACAATGCAAGTGAATGGTGACCATAACTTTCAAACTCCAAAAATGACAAATGCAGCATTAAAGTAATCCATATGACTCCGGTGGTTAATTAGTGGAGATTTATAGTAAAAAGGAGACTATCACCTATCCTATTGTTTCTGAAGACATGGATTTAACCACTGGACACATATAGATTACTTTCCTGCTGCCGTTATGTGAGTTTTGGAGATTGAAAAGTCTGGTCACCATTCACTTGAATTGCATGGACCTACAGAGCTGAGATATTCTTCTAAAGATCTTCATTTGTGTTCAGCAGAAGAAAGAAAGTCACGCATTTTCATTTTTGGGTAAACTATCCCTTTAAGGATTTGTATAATAGCAAGCACCATAAATAAAAAAAGGAGACGTATGGAAAGTCGACCTTGCCCCAAACACACACAAAGACCACCTGCTCAACCGGTCTGACCCTTCAATCCACATGTTAATAATCCCTGCATGATCTCAACACCTGTAATTCTCCATTAATACAAAGAAACAGGAGGGCGGACTTTGGAAATCCTGAATTAGACATCCACCAACATCCTGTGCAGCTCTACCAATAAAGTGCAGAAAATCCTCTTGAAACCAAACATATATTAACGGAAATAGCAGAACGTAAGACTTCATCTTGCCTCTAGCAATGACACGTGTGAGGAGTAAGCCATGAGAGTTTCAACAACAAACTTGGTTCCAGCTGAACTCTTAAACACATGTAGTTTAAGTCCTAATCCCTGAGTCATACGGGCATAATGAATACTGGAAAAGTCTCTAAAACTAGACTAAGCTATTGTACAGATTTTACTATTGTACTAGTCGTTTTAGCAAACAGTAGCTGGAACCATTGTAGCTGGAACCATGGAATTATGTAAGAATTAAAGCCTAAAGGCACAAGGTTATCAGCTTCAATTTGACTGCAATCTTGCCCAGAGAGGTTATTGCTTGTACAGGTGAGTGCATGCATGTGTGTTTGTAGGAAAACATACATATAATTGTCTGATTGAATAGCAAGTACCTACAAGTTTGTGCCATCTTCCATACCCCCTTAAACTTCTCATCCAATTTAACAAAACAGTACTTCCTCCCACATTTGTTAAGCTCAAATTCTTTGAAGTTCAGTTTGTATGACAGAATGCAAAATCGGTGAACTCACGTGCATACAAGGAACAAAAGGCCGGAGGTCCCTCTGAGTGAGCAGTGAAGCATTTCGGCCCATGTAGGCAACACTCTCTACCCTTTAGAATGAGAGAGCGTATGCAATGTCCAACATTTTGAAAATGCTCCTATTTCACTTTTTTCTAAATGAAAACTTTTTTTTTTCATTTATTATTACATATGTTATTATCGGCATAATGACATAATTGAAACGTTAAATTGAAAAATGAATGTGAACGAGAATTTCTTAGTATTTGGTGTGTTTTAAAAATAGATACTCTGTGGTTCACAAATGTTATTTAGTCTTGCACATAATGAATGCCAGTGTTTCCACTACATCAACTATTAAGATTTATGTTTTGTATCTCCTCAAATAGAGAGTTTATGTTTAAGATCTTTCTTTCATTTTGAGAAAAAGTAAATTTGTGAACTCATTAACTGAAAGGAAGATAAATAACCTCTCCGTGTAAGCTGAGTGTCCAGTGGGTTTAACACAACAGACAAGAAAGATGGGAGACTGTCAAACTAAAGTGTCTGAAAATAGCAATAATTTTGACAAACAACAGACTGACAGCAGCTGTGTAAAAGAAGGATAGAGAGAGAGAGAGAGAGACTAAACGGCTGCAGCAGGTGAAATCACATTCAACAGTTGACACAAACGCAGGGTTGTAAAAAGAAACTAATTATACTTACCGGTACGCTTAAGTATGGGTATTTTGTCAAAATTGTACTCAGTTAAAATCCAGCAAAAACATACTTGGAATCTGAAAGTAAACTTTACTATTTGTACTTGTGTGTTAAAAGTAGGGTGGCCAGACTTCCCGTTTTTCCTGGGACAGTCCTGTATTTAAGCACTTTTTCTAGTGTTCTGACTTATTCTGAAAAAAAAAGGGATTGTCCCATATTTCCCCTCACCTAAAATTTCTCTATCGCCTATGCGGCTTTCTCATTCATGTGAGTATTCTAATCAAAGGTAGGAAAAGATACGGGCTTGTAAAACCAATGAAATCACACCGTGTTATCTGTGGAACATGACTGGATTAAACTACCCAACTGACTGAAGAGTCCATTTGAAAGAGCACACAGATGAAACTGCAGCTGGAAAAATGTCAAGGAAGCATGCATGTACATTGAATGAGGATCTTCAAAAAGAGTTTACATTTCTAAAAAAGGAGCCTTGTAAAGTGAGGTGTGAGATTTGTGGAGCTCGCTTTTCCATCGCCCAATGAGGCCACACCGACATCGTGCAGCATGTTCATACAGAAAAGCATGTGGATGCTGATAAAAGTAAGTGTGCCACATGATTTTTTTTGTGAAGCAAAGTTCTGAATCTGTCAAGGTGCACGCAAGTGAAGGACTTTTTGCTTATCATTCTGTTGTGCACGGACATAGCTTTGCACATGCGTGACCTGAGAAAAGAATTGCAGCCCAGGCTGGAGGAATCATTCATACACTCAAGAAGTTGGATGCCCTGGTTGAAGCTGGTGACATGCAAACGTATGATTTCTTTTGTGCAGTGAAAAACTTTTATTCAGCATTATTCAGTCGCTCGTTGGAGAACACAGAAAAACTTGAATGGGCCCTACTGAGAGACATCCCAGAGTGGAAAGACATTCAGAGCAGCCTTGAACCAACTTCTACTCCAGAATCCCCGCTCATAGTTTGATTGACAATACCACGCTCTTTGATGAGTGGTCTTGTGCAATAAACACTGTCACTCATCACATCACTGAGTGGATCATGAACAAGACGGCCATGTCTGAGAGATGGACAGACATTTTCGTGAGCTGGAGAGCAAGACCATCAACTTCGGAGTCTTAGCCAAGGTCGTGGAGTTTGTTTTATGCTTGGCTGGGACATCTGCATCTGAGGAGCGTGTGTTCTCATTAATGAACGCAGCATTGACACCGGGTAAATCTCGACTAAGTGTTACAGTCCCGAAGGAAATGCTTTTCGTACATCTTAATTTTGGACTGGACTGCTCTGCATTTTATGATAAACTATTGAAAGACAAGCGCACACTGAGAAAAATCGCTGCCAGCGAAAAGTACATGATGACAACAGTTACAGATGCGAATACACCCACTTCACATTGATCTGCGCCTAAGGATATGTCGGTTTCAAATTTGCTGTCCCGTTTTCCACAAGCAGGAATATGGTCACCCTTAAATACAAAAAGTATTTTTTTATTATTTAAAATCATATTAGCTCTACTGGCATATTCTCTCATCATTTACTAACCCTCATGCCATCTAAGATGCGTATGATTTTATCTCTTCTGCAGAACACAAACTAAGATTTTTAGAAGAATATCTCAGCTCTGTAGGTCCATATAATGCAAGTGAATGGTGACCAGGCCTTTGAAGCTCCAAAAGTAGATAAAGTCAGTAAAAAAGTAATCCTCTTTAGCAATCCAGTTGGTTTTGTGTGAGAGAGCAAAATATATCTCCTTTTTCATTGTACATCTTGCTATTGTAGTCTATAGGCTCGATCATGATTTCAAGCTCGATTATACTTCCTAGTGCTTGACACATGCACTGAGTGCTAGATGGCACTATAGGAATTGTAATTGAGCCTGAAATCATGGAGACTGCAGACAAGATGTCCAGTGAAGAAGGAGCTATATTTTGGTCTGTTCTTATCCAAAACCAACTGGATCGTTTTAGAAGACATGGATTAAACCACTGGAGTTTGATGGATTACTTTTGTGCTGATATTATCTCCTTTTTGGAGCTTTGAAGGCCTGGTCACCATTCACTTGCATTGTATGAACCTACAGAGCTGAGATATGCTTCTAAATATCTTAATTTGTGTTCTGGACAAGACAGAAAGTCATACACATCTGGGGTGGCATGAGGGTGAACTATCCCTTAAATGCATTTTCATTTGAAAAGTTATTTCAATATGTTTACCCTTTCTTATATGGGAAATGGAGCGTTACGACAACGCTGACTTTTACTTATAATGTGTTGACCATTGCCATGTCCAATTACATTTCATATTGAAAATTGATTTAAATATGAAGAAAAAAAATTGAAGTTATAGTGCAAAACAGCATGACCTGATTGTCTTAGAAGCTTAGTATGTGGAAAAAATATAGACCCAAATATATATATATTTTTATTAAAAGGAGATATGTCATGATGACCTAAAAAAAAATATATATGTGAGCACTTTTAAGGTGTAAATGAAAGTTTTTTTCTTGAAAGTGATGCTTACTGACCATGAGAGGAATTCAAGACACAAATAACCAGGTTTTCTTCCAAAATGCATCGTCATAGTAGGGCAGTAAATCTTCAGCATTCCACCAACACAAATACTGGTTCACAGGAGATAGAACAGACTTGATGACAGAGTAAAACAGCACATCTGTTTCAGAGGTGTGTAAAACGCTCATATATGGTCCCACGCCGTTATTATGGTTCTACACTGAGAAAGGGAGGACTGTAATCTCCTACACACTCTTTAATATTGAACCAACACTCACATGATCCTGAAGAGGAGAGAGAGAGAGAGAGAGAGAGAGAGAGAGCCACCTCTCTGCAGCACGATTACTTTTTATTTTAGTATTTTTACTCCACATCCACTGCTGCCACCTAGTGGTGAAATGTGCCTTGTCTGCACACCAAGAACTATTCTTGGAATATGAAAACAACCCTGAGCCATACTACCAGATGAATATAGCTACACAATGACTTGGCTTTAAAGGACATCCCTTGACATATTTCAATATAATAACCGAGGTTATGCATGCTATAAGCACAGTGATACATAATATACTGGCCTATAGACCTAAGCTTACCGTATTTAGTGGGACGGTCAAGCCTTATTTAGAGCATATCAAGCCAATCCATGGTTCAATACACGACTGTTGTAAATCCTCCTCCGCACAGTGCTTTAATAGTTTTTGGTTTGTCAGCACTTGACCGACTCTTTAAGGTGGAAACAGTCAACTGGCTTATCTTTGTCATCAGGTGTTTGGTTTGGCAGTGTCTTAGTTTCACAGGTTTTAAATTGTCATTTGCAAGCAACTCGGAACATACAACCAGTGGCATAACTTGGATCTTACGAGCCCCAGCGCAAAGAACCTGAACATTTATTGTCACCAGTTGGGCACGCAGTCAATTTATGGTTCTTTTTGGTTGACTGCTGCAGGCCCCCTCTCATCCCAAACCCTGGGTCGGTAGCCCACCCTGCCCTAACTTTAGTTACACCCTTGCATTGAACACAATGAGGACGTGGTTCGTGCACGAGAATCCTTTATTTTTTGTTTACCATACTTGGATTGTTTTGTTGATTTTTTTGGCCAAAAATACGAGAATGTGCCATTCATGTATTGGGGGCAGATTGCTGCTATGTGGTGCAAAAAAAGTACTTTAACCTAATTTCATGACAAAAATAACCAGTAAATTAATTTATTCCTGGTTGTAACAAGATGAATTTATTTGTTTGTGTGTATGTGCGTGCACGCGTGTTCTGCATTGTGGATGTATTATAGTCTCACCCCTTCATTTCTGTCTGTGCGTGTCCTGCATTGTGTCTGAGTTATTGACTTGACTGTTTTTTCATTGTTCACCAAAAGGGATTGTTAACGCATAAAGGTGAATTGTTATTAGTTACCCTCATGTATCTCCAAGCCTGTTTGCTGTTTGATTGATTCACACAATCATAGCTATCAGTTATTGTAAGGTTTCAGAAGACTTAGAATATAGCACAGAAGTTGTATGGACTACTTTATGGTTCCTTTTGACCCCGTTTATACCTGGTATTATGATGCGCCTGGGCTGATCCGATCACATGTGGTCAGGCGAGACACATCGCTGTTTACACCTGGTTGCTAAATGCCTCTCCTGTGACCACTTGTGCTTGGATTTCGAGGGGAGCAGCTTTGATTTCATGATGACATTCATCAGTCACGATGTCAGTAATAAACTGCCAACAAAGTCATAGAAGTCAAAGAAGGTGTGAAAAACGGCACACTGTTTCTCCCAGATGCAGTTGAAATTTAAGCACAAATGCAACATTCTGTTATTTTAGTGAAGAACCTGTATTAGCAGAGCTTCAGATGTGTGTCCTTGTTGTCTGTGTCTCTGCAGGTTGATATCAGACACACTGAAGAAGATCTGTGAAGTTCTCCTGCTTGTATTCGCATTATCAGATCGGACGGTCATTTCCTTCTGAAGCACACTCATAACTGCCAAAGTTTAAACTTGTTTGGTGTTGCTTCACTGCTGTTCGGGATGCATTCAGGACTGATAGTATTTACACCTCAAATGTAATGTGGTCACATGTACTTTTGACAACCTCCGTATGTATTTTTTGTGATAACAAAACATTTTGCCCCCCGTTTATCCCTGTATTTAGAGCTGACTAATTGTGCTCGGATAATCAAAAATGCATCTTAAAAACAGGTGTAAACGGGGTCTTTCAGTCCTTTGTACTTTGTGAACCATTAATTAGGGGGTCATTTAAACTCACTCTCTCTCTCTCTCTCTCTCTCTCTCTCACTCTCTCTTACAGACTACAGACTCTGTCTTCCAGTCATCAAGATTGCTCCAGGACATTTTTCTTGAAGTGATCCTTGGAAATGGAGATGCTGCCTATCTGTACCTAGCGTTGCTGCTCATAGATTCAGGGATATAGTATGGGATCAAAATTCCAGCTTTGTATCCAGGATATTGCAGTTGGATGTGGTGAATGTTCATACTTTGCATACACTTAACATACATGAATGCTTGTGGTGTTATTTAGTGAATGCTTATTCTGTAAATAGGGGTGTAAAAATATTGTGTAACTAATTTTGTTGATATTGTTTTAATAAAAAGTCTTTAAATGGATTGGCACCTTCTTATCTTTCAGACTTCTGTGTTTTAAATCTCAGATTGTCATGTCCTCATGTATAGTGTTTGTACAGCACAGTGGTCAGAGGAAGAATTGTTTTTATTGAGCTTTATAAATCAAATTGATACTTGATTATTAATTTGTGTAGTGCAGGCATCCACACATGGGTACGATTTAAGTACGACAGCTTACACAATTTAAGTCAGAGGTGACAAGAACATGTTAAAAGTCGTAAAGAAGATTAAATATGCAACAATTAACATGAAGTCCGTATTTTGCTGACAACCGTTTCACATACCACTGATTTGCTGAGCAAGATCCTCCCTTGGATGTCTCCAGTCTGCAACATACTTGAATAACGACGACTCACTCATAAATTAACACATTACAAACATTTGTCGCCACCTACCAGGGTAAAGATGTGACAGGAAATGGTTGCTTGTTGAACGCATCATTACAAGAGTCGTCTCTTTGTTGAATAAGTTCAAAAGACTTGAGTTTGTGAGATGAATCAACATTGTGGTAATCTGGCGCCAACTTAGAAAACCCTTGAAACAATCTCTCACAGGCTCATCGATTTAATTCCAGTTAAAAAAAATCAATGATAGCGCCATCTTAACTTGTGCTATCTATACGTGTACGTATGTTTGTGTATATATATATATACGCACACAAAAGCAGAAATAAAGACAACAACAGAAAGACATGTAAATACTGGTTTACTCTAAGAAATGTACTTCAGCAATAGTTAAAAATGTGGAACTCTTAACAGCCTGCAAGTACAAAAACAGAGACAGTTTGGTAATGGTGCTGGACCCACAGTGTACCTTCCCTACAGATTGTTCTGAAAGGCCAAAGCACTGATCGGAAGAAAGGGTGAATCATTGCATTTCAAAGACATTACCTGCTTTCACACTACTTCCACTTATTTTAACTTGCATCCACCTTCTGCCAATAAACCTGCAAAAATTGAGCTTGGCTCGTGAAATGAATCTATCGTTGCCATTTGTAAACTTAAGCTCAAAAAATGACTGTGACTTGTTTGGCTTGCTTTCTGGTTAAGAACAGATCCAGCAGTTACATCCACCCAACTACACCAATAGTTCAAATCTAAATCAACTCAGTAGAGACTTTCCTAGCACAAACAGGCAAGTTCTTAAAAGTCAAGGTATTATATAGCACCAATAAAAACTCTTGATTGCCAGTTTTGCATGTGCTACTGATTTAAAATGTACCATTAAGAACTAAACAGAGAAAAAACCTCATATTGGCACAGTGATCCAAAGTCATATTATCATATTGAATTTTTCCCCAAACACAATCCTACTGATCAAACATTACATAAATGAAGTGAGTGGTCACTGTTTAGGAAGAGGCAACTTATATAGATCAATTCAGAACACCTGCATCCTATGGCATACAGGTCTTCTAGAAACTGTGGGAAAAAAAAAAAAAAAGGAACTTGCATATTGAGTAAGGACAAGTAAAGCTTTCATGTTTCCAAAAAGCTCCTTTAGTCAATATTATTTTACTTAAAACAAGGCAATCTTGTTTTAATGTAGTGTTGCGCACACACACATTTGAAACAGCCTAACAATATGGTTAATTTGGGGAATGGTCTTAAAAGAGTGCAATATTTTGTAACAAGTCATAAGATTTAAACTTTTTTGTCTAATTTGTAAAGTCTCTGTCTGGAATATCCAGTATTCGGCTGCTACTTCTACAAATAAAAGAACGAAATAAATCTTTTAACCTTTAATTTGAATTGCAAACACTTGCCAAGAGAGAGTGTGAATGAAAGGATAGAAAAATGCATTAAATATAAGGCAGTAAAAACAGGTAGAAAACTCAGCATCGTCCAGAGATGGGCAGTGTTTGTCTTGTCAACTCTTGTCAAATTTTGGCTTTGAGTCCACCAATGTTGTGGCTAGTAAGTTCATATGGTTATAGTTTCTTTAAAGCAAAAAAAAAAAAAAAAAAAAAAAAAGATTTTTTGCACATGCAACTGTGGTGCTACAATACAGTAGAGTCCTATTGACTGCAAACCACGTCGCACGGCTGAGTGTTAGTACAGACATTTACCTTACAGCAAAAACAGACTCGTGCTGGATCGTAATCAACACATCACTACATCCATAAAACAAACAAAAGACAAACATCAGACTGGGTCCACTCCCTCCAGACAGTCTGTATAAGGCACAGTCACTGAGGATAGGCTGGAGCGGTGGTGACTGCTACCTGCCTTGCGCTAAAGCAAGCACCAAAACATAAGTGGAAACGAGGAAGAGGGTGCTCAGGCTGCATGGTTTGTGTAAAGAATTGTACACGTCTTTGCTATGAACTAACAATTTTGCTATTTCCTCCCTCAGTTTTGTGTCAGTGTAAAATATGGTTCTGAATAAGACATCACAGATATGTACCATAGCAGTGTGGAAGGAGACGCAACCAAAAAAAATCACTACAGACAAAGTAGCTAAGACATTTCTGAGACATTTAAAATAAGATAAATATTTTTGCAGGTGTCTGATGTTGCTAAAAGAGGAAAGCAATATTTGAGATTGTATTTTACAGTCATACAACAGTATTGTCTAAGGGCATTAAAACAGTTCTTCCAATATGATGCGTTTATGCACGCTTCAGCAGACGCAGCAGTTTCGATATGGAGTTTGTTCGGAAAAGTCCAAATGCATAACATGGTGTGGGACGTCTTTGCGGATGGGGTGGGGGTGACTGTGTGGAGAGGGGAGGAATGGAGAGGGTGAGAGGAAGGTAAAACTGCAACAAGTCACGAGTATTAGAACTCCTCCTGGTCTTCTGACTCAGCGTCTGGTATGACAAATCCCTCCTGAGACAGAGAGAGGGCAGTTAGTCATCTGATAAGAAAACTATTGCAAAACAATACCTTATAAAGACTGTTCCATGAAAGTGTTTTTCTGGACTAATTTTAAGGGGTACAAAACTTTGGCTTGTGCCAGAAGAAGTGCAATTCCAGTTTACTATAAGGACATCAAGTTTTAGTTAAGCTTTAACATGCAGTGATGGTTGCCGATAGAGGACATTTCCTAACAGGTTTCACAAATTTAGAGCCTTCCAATTGTAACTGTGGTTAACAGACATTTATCCAGGAAAAATTCCCTAGAGCATTCATGGCATTTTTTGTCTGTCTTTAGTTTATTGAAATGTTTATTATTCTTTTGGAGCATCTTACATAATTTAAATGTAGTTTGAAACTTTGAAAAGCACATTTCGAAACCTGCATGATTCTGTTGTGCACAGTCCACCTTTCTTTGAGCGCAAGAGCCTGTAATTTGTGGGAGGCTTTGCTGCTGGAGCGCTGATTGCTCCCTACTGCCACATATTTGTAAAAACATCAAAGATGTTAATCAAACTTGAATTGATCTGATGGTAGGAACTTCCCTTATTACAGTCGAGGGCATGATTAATTGCGTTAATTTTTGTCCACCTAATTTTTCATCAAATTAATGCATGGAATCGACAGCCCAAAAAGACACATTTTTAGCGAAATCTATTACTTATACCATGTTCTATGTTGTGATTGGTGTGTTTCTTTAGTTAGAGCTGAGATTGTGACTGTGTTGAACTCACATCAGTGGCATAGAGAATATCCACAATCCTCTGCAGGGTGGGGTCTCCCTCACCCTCCTTCTCCTGACAGATCAGCTCAATGTTCCTCAGTTTACCAAAATAAAAGTCTCGCTCCTTTTCCATGTCCTGGATCGTAGACTTTAACATGTTTAACTGAAAAGAAAGCCAACAAACATTTTAGTCTAGGAAGGTGGCTAAACAACCTAATGCACCGATACGAGTGTGGTGTAAACCTTTTGGAAAATAATATAACACACCTCCTGAATAAGCTCCGCTCTTTCCTCATCACCGCCAGCCCCAGGTTTCCGTGCAGAGCTAGGTGCCATCTTGGGTGTTACCTTGGCAACGGCTGCTCTCTGGGGTGCTGTTGGGAACAAGCAATCAATAGTAAGATCTTGATTGTGAAACTGAAGAGAAATAAGGACTACAGCTTAACGATTTTAACCTGTTGTTACGCACACCATTTTTGAGCGCAAACCATGAAAATGACATACCTGAACTTTGAAAGAAGACACTTTGGGTTTTATTTCCCAAGTTTCAGAATTAATATATGTTGTTATTTTTTTAAAGTTAGAGAAGCTGAAGATTAGTAATGGAAATATATTGTGCTGAACATGTTTTTATGATCTAAAAAAAAACAATAATAAAAGTGCCAAGACAACCCAGAAATACAATGTTCTCAAAGCCCCAAGTCTAAAGAAGTTATGTTTAAAATTTGAAGATAATTAACAAAAAATTTGGTTCCTGCAAGCTTTTTTCTCTGTAAGATCACTGGAAGTATACAGAGTAAAATTAAGGCTACGCCTTTTAAGACGACACAAAATCTGACTGCACTGCTTGGCTATTATGAATAAAACTACGCCGCATTTTAAAAATAGACTTTGGATACAGGCTAATATATTGAGACTTTAATATATAAGATCATATACAGTTTAACAACACGAATGCTGCTCAGATTGCCGTTTGTTGAAGAACGACGACGAAAGGTAATTCTTTCAGACAAAGTCTCATATAAACAATGGAGAATATATCAATATTTCTCAAATTTATCAATTTTATGGAGAAAAAGTGCTATTGGATGTTTTTCAATGAACGCTTGTCCTGGACAATTGACCCAAGTGCGGCGAACTGGATTCATCTGGCGATCGCGTTTTCATAACAAATGTTATTAAAGTCCCGTTTAGTTATGAAGTCCCGTTTTGATATTGCATGTTTTCATTTGTACTCCTGGCACAAATAACAAAATTGCTGTTTCTGGAGGATTGCCATCGTGAAACAGAGATTGGGTATCAATTTTGAACCCTTAGACCTTTGAAAATTTGTATAATTTGTTAACATTAATTGCATTTATAGATGGTAAATTATATATTAAATGTAAGTAAAATGACGTCACTACCGCGTGCGGGGGAAATTGCGTATCAACAGGTTAATGGCCCTGTGCAATAAATGCAGATTCATGTTGACTTCAAGCCTGAACATCAGTTCAACCAATTTATGATTGATTTCAGTCAAAATCACATGAACCGCACCACATTTTTCCTTGTTTCCCTGAAATGTTTCAGTCTAGCACTTTTCATTGGGATGGGTAAGTTGAAAGAAAACTAACCATGTAGTGTCTGGTGCTTTTAACTTTCACTAGAACTGATTCGATAGCAACAAGGTCAACTTTCCCAGCAACAGCAGCCATACTGTATGTATTTCTCAGTTGAAAAAGGATATTAACAAAAAAAAAAAAAAAAGATTATTTGTCATTAATAATTTGATCGATTAAGCTTAAATCACGGATTACTCAATTTCAACACAAATGCATTCAGTAATAGACACTGTCAAAAGAATCATCAGCTAGAGGGCACACTGCTGCATGTCACATTCTGTCAGACCCCAGCAGAGCTTGCAGGTACATTCACCTGAAAACTCATCGTCAACAGTGTAGATGTTATTAGCTGCATTTACACAATGTGTTTTTATTTGTCTTAATTTCAAATAAATAAGGTCTGAAATATCCCACGACCTACAACTGGAAGTTTTAATAAACACAAAGCTGTATTTTCTATACAAGTTATTCTTAAGAGTAATACATAAACAGTAAATTAAAATTCACAAATTCATACTAAACATTGTTTACAGAGCTGACAGTGGCTCTGCAGATAGGACAAAGTTAAGCAGTGCGGTGTTAAGCGGTGTCTTCATGGTAATTTGCTAGCTAGTTTGTGATATACATACTGGAATGTTAATGAACAATGACTCCATTTTCCCTTATCAATATAACTAACAGTTTTAACTATGCCCCTCACAACCATGTCACTCACGTTTATCACATCTGTTTGCTGTTAGCCAGCTATAGTTTGTCAGTGCAGTCAGTAATGTAGCAGATTGAAAGGTAAACATCAGAGCATCTTTTTGCAGCGGTGGATTGTGTCTGTTAAGTGTTGATTTCATGCTATGCTGTTTCCTAGTTGGTGAGACGCAGTGCTGGAAAGTAAATAATTGACATCTTTTACTCTCCATGACAACGAGCTTATAGCTAACCATGTAACTATTTTCATACCTTGTCAGCTGAGTGGAAGCTAATGTGTAAACATGTATTCACCAAACTGTTTTGTTCAGGATTCACAGTTTGGTACTTCAACCGAACAATTCCCAGTCAATGCATTTATAAAATGTAATATTTAAAAGTCTGGTTTTCCACTGTTGAATGTTTCCCCTGAACTTGTATAGCAGAATAAGGCGTAACTGCTTGACTCAGCAGGTGTAAATGCCTCTTGTTTTACAACCTGCCAATAATTGACTGGCAGTATTAAAATAGTCAGCATTTGATTGATACTAAACAGAACTGATATTTATTTAGCTATTTATTTTTTGAATTTATTCTTTATTTTAATGGTCAGCAACTGGCTGATACTGAACATACAGTACTGATGTGTTTTAAGTTACATATTGTATTTGTATTAATTCTTTATTTTCTCAGTGTTCATATCAAGAATTTGTTGACAATGTATAATAATGTAAAATATTCTTTGGTAAAAAAAAAATTCAAGAAAACAGCCTTCTGAGTACCTTTGCATAGTCATATCAGTGCAAAATTGGTGAACAATCCACATAGAAAAGGTTTTTCATTCCAGCTCAAAAATTAACTATATCTGCCACCATATCAGTAATCTGTGAATTTCCCTCCTCTAAAATCGGTATCGCTCTCAAAAATCCCATATCAGTTGGGCTCTACTAAACACAGCCTGATTGTATTAAAAACACACTGAACTGAAAATATATTAGAGTAAAATACCAATACTTGCATTTCTTAAAGTGAATTTATTTAAAATGTTTAAACAGAAGTCTATATGCACTTGGTTCACGGTTTCATATTTCCACGTTTCCTTCAACAGCAAGGAATTTTTCTCTGAAGTTGATGTTTTCAAGTCTGCATTAGGACAGATGGTCAGACAAAAATCAAACTTTGTATAAATAAATCTTGTGTATTTATTTTTGTTTCAAGCTGTTCTTCACTTAGTTTCATTGTTGTTATTGATTAATCCATTTTCATTCATTAAAGTTAATTATTGTCGATTAAGAAGATTTCTTCAAATTTGCAATCCTAGTTGAAAAATCTCATTAGAAGCAGGGTAAATGTCAAAGGCAGAGGCAGAGTTTCACCGAACTTACCAGGCTTTGTATCCAGCGCACAACGGTACAGGTTCGGGAAAAATAACAAAATTGAGGGTTAGTACAAATTTGTTAAAACACTCAATGGAAAAAGCGGTGCCCAAAGAAAGAACTTTCATAGTTCGAGATCATGGATGGTGTGCTGGGGACATTGTCCTGCTGTTAGTGGAGAGACCACTTGGACACCATGGCAGTTACAGTTGTCAATGCTAACTTAGCTTGCTAGTTAGATAATGTTCACAAAGATACAGTGAGGGGGAAAGTATTTGACCCCCTGCTGATTTTGTACATTTGCCCACTGACAAAGAAATGATCAGTCTATAATTTTAATGGTAGGTTAATTTGAACAGTGAGAGACAGAATAACAACAAAAAAAAAAATCCAGAACATTTTAGAAATTGAATTGCACTTTAATGAGGGAAATAAGTATTCGACCCACTCTCAATCAGAGATTTCTGGCAACCAGGTGTCTTTTATACAGGTAACAAGCTGAGATTAGGTGCACACTCTTAAAGGGAGTGCTCCTAATCTCAGCTTGATACCTGTACAAAAGACACCTGGTCACAGAAGCAATCAATCAATCAGATTCCAAACTCTCCACCATGGCCAAGACCAAAGAGCTGTCCAAGGATGCCAGGGACAAGATTGTAGATCTACACAAGGCTGGAATGGGCTACAAGACCATCGCCAAGCAGCTTGGTGAGAATGTGACAACAGTTGGTGCGATTATTCGCAAATTGAACAAACACAAATGAACGGTCAATCTCCCTCAGTCTGGGGCTCCATGCAAGATCTCACCACGTGGAGCTGCAATGATCATGAGAACGGTGAGGAGTCAGCCCAGAACTACGCGGGAGGATCTTGTCAATGATCTCAAGGCAGCTGGGACCATAGTCAACAAGAAAACAATTGGTAACACACTACGCCGTGAAGGACTGTAATCCTGCAGTGCCCGCAAGGTGCCCCTGCTCAAGAAAGCACATGTACAGGCCCGTCTGAAGTTTACCAATGAACATCTGAATGATTCAGAGGAGAACTGGGTGAAAGTGTTGTGGTCAGATGAGACCAAAATTGAGCTCTTTGGCATCAACTCAACTCGCCGTGTTTGGAGGAGGAGAAATGCTGCCTATGACCCCAAGAACACCATCCCCACAATCAAACAAGGAGAAGGAAACATTATGCTTTGGGGGTGTTTTTCTGCTAAGGGGACAGGACAACTTCACCGCATCAAAGGGACGATGGACGGGGCCATGTACAGTCAAATCATCGGTGAGAACCTCCTTCCCTCAGCCAGGGCATTGAAAATGGGTCGTGGATGGGTATTCCAGCATGACAATGACCCAAAACACACGGCCAAGTCAACAAAGGAGCGGCTCAAGAAGCAGCACATTAAGGTCCATGAGTGGCCTAGCCAGTCTCCAGACCATAATCCCATAGAAAATCTGTGGAGGGAGCTGAAGGTTCGAGTTGCCAAACATCAGCCTCAAAACCTTAATGACTTGGAGAAGATCTGCAAAGAGGAGTGGGGCAAAATCCCTCCTGAGATGTGTGCAAACCTCGTGGCCAACTACAAGAAACGTCTGACCTCTGTGATTGCCAACAAGGGTTTTGCCACCAAGTACTAAGTCATGTTTTGCAGAGTGGTCGAATACTTATTTCCCTCATTAAAATGCAATTCAATTTATAATTTTTTTTTTGTTGTTGTTATTCTGTCTCTCACTGTTCAAATTAACCTACCATTAAAATGATAGACTGATCATTTGTTTGACAGTGGGCAAATGTACAATATCAGCAGGGGATCAAATACTCCCCCCCCCTCCCCCACACTGTATAAACTTGATATTCTAGAAAACTAGATAACATGATACCTCAGCTTGAGCTTCCCTCTTGCTTGTGAAATGTGTGGGGTGTGTGACATTGGCACCAGGGCAGCGTGTTAAGGGTGGGTCTTAGGGCAACGCTGCAGGGTTATTGACTTGATTATAATATTAATAGCCCTCGCACTAGCCCGAAAGTAGAAAAGTGGCTATTGCCTAGATCAAGTAGACTGCAGATAGCAGAAAATAACTGGTCTATACAGACTTCTCATTAAGACTGAAAGGTTTTAACAGAAACAGAATACGGAAAAGACTTTAACACCACATGATCATCACCCATGTGAGAAGTGAAGACATTGAAGACCCACATTTCCTGTGCTACACCTTCATACCGATTACAGCAGCTTATTTGTCTGTCTTACAATTAATGGAGTTATGCACTGTCAATGAACAGGAATGTACTTGTTTAATCAAACAGTGATCAGTTCTCTGTATATTTTGGGTAGAAGAGGACATTAGTATTATTTAAAACAAATAATCTCCTGGACATGAAATGAGGGAGTAATAAAAACACAAAGTGACCTACCTGCATTCATGATCTTTTTGGGCTTGCTGAGGGCAGGCATGGACGGGGTTGGTGCAGTCATGGTGTCCTGGCCCTGTCGTGCCTCCACGGGATCATAATCTTTACCATCATAGTTGGCATCAAAGAACTTCTTAAACCACTGAACAAATTCAAAGTTGTCTTGGAATTTGCCCTTCACCAATTTGTCAACCGGGATTATCTAAGAGGAAAAACACATCCAAAAATGATTTCTTTGACTTAGTGATGTTAAAGTGAGTAACAAAAGATTAGGAAAGTTACATTTGCACTGGCTATATTCTGCATCACTAAGAAATAAAACTGGTTTTAGGACAATGGCTATAGGTGTATGTTAAATAACAACCTAAATAAAACCCCGGCCACTGGCCATAGACAAATCAAGGCTCGTTTTTTTATTTTTGGACAAAAACTCAAAGGCCTAATTGGATTCCATTTCCGATTCCAAAAGACGACAAGACATCAAGATGCATTGCTTACATACAAGATATCCAATACACACTCACTGAGCACTTTATTAGGTACACAGTACACATACTTATTCATGCAATTATCAAATTAGCCAGTCGTGTGATACCAGCGAAATGCAGATGTGCTGGTTTGAGCATTTCTGTAACTGCTGATCTCCTGGGAGATCAGAATGGTACCAAAAACAAAAAACATCCAGTGAGTGGCAGTTCGGTGGATGGAAACGTCTTGTTGATGAGAGAGGTCAACAGAGAATGGCCAGTCTTGTTTGAGCTGACAGAAATGCTAAAGTAACTCAGATAACCGCTCTGTACAATTGTAGCAAGCAGAATAGCATCTCAGAATGCACAAGTCAAATCTTGAGGTGGTTGAGCTACAAGAGCAGAAGACCATGTTGTGAATTTATTAGGACCATAGTGTTCCTAATAAAGTGCTAAGTGAGTGTATACTTACTCCAGCTGGACTGCGATGCACCTCTGCATCATCTTGGTCAAAGGATGAACTACACTCTTAAAATGGAATGCATAGGATGATAAAATAATGCAGACTAAACCCTTCATGTGCCAAAAAACAAAGGACAATGCATCCGTGTCAAATCAGGGTGGACTTCAATGGCTTTAGTCATTAATCTTACAAGTCTTTTTTAAACATTGGTCCCTAATACTTACTTAATTTACTAATTTTAAACTATGTATTGTACTACACATAAATACTTAATATTGGCATTATATTCATGCTGTTAAGCCAGAGTGGAACAGGCCCTGACAGTGAGCCTGTTTTCCCCCAAGGTTATTTTTCTCCTTTAACCACCATCTTATTGAGTTTTGTTTTCCTTGCCACAGTCGTCTTAACTTGCTCACTGGGGGCCATAAGACAAATTATTTATTAAGGTATTATCCCCCATCATATTATGCAATTAAACCACACAATGAGGACTTTAAGAAATTACTGATTCAGCCTCTTTAAGACCATGATTTTCTGTAAAGCTTCTTTGAATCGATGTGTGTTGTGAAGAGCGCCATACAAATAAAAATGAATTGACATACTGGTGAACACATAAAACTTGTGACAAAATGGGGATAAATACAGAAAGAAGCCTAATGACTCCTGCTCTGCTCAACTAGACCAGACAAACAGTGATGAGAAATGACCAGACAAACAACTCACTTTATCAACTCCCATTCTCTTGAAAGCAGCTTGCAATATCTTAAAATTGTGAATGTATTCATGCTCTAATTTTGCACCAAATTTAACTTTCTTCAAAGGTATGCAGCCAGGGAAAAGCATGTCCATGAATTGGCAGTAGGCTGCACCTGTAGGGAAATTATGACAAAAAGATCAGATTATTCAAATAATAAAAACAATCATCATCGTGCAATATAAAGAAAGAGGCCTAATAACAACTCACCTGAACATAAAAGCTCAATCTTGGTAAAGTTCATCTGTAGAGACTCATTGATCCATGCGAGCATGTCATGGCGACTCAGATTGTCGCTGGTCACTGAGGTGGAATATACGTTCACAGCCATGTCCTTTTATGCAGGAGAGAATAAAGGATTTCTTAACAATCTGCCTTAACACAACAAACATACACCACAACTAAAAAACATTGTTTCTTTTTAAGTGATCTTTATCTTTTCAGTGACAAACTCGTGAGAACTGACCACTATGAAGGCAGTACATTTATCACATAAATACAGATACTGTAAATCACTGTAGAAAATGGGGCTGCTGTGGATGTTCTGCACTAACGGCAGTCTGAGCAGATGCTGAGAAAACAGCAGTAATATCAGTCACACTGGTCTCCAAACAGAATGAGCTGTCCCATCTGGACAGCATTTTAGGCAGCATAGGCAAGTTCCGAATGTTCAACAGCATTTGAGGCATTTAATACCCAAAATGTTGTAAAGACAGGCGAGGTTTTGAGACACAACCCCTGAGTCATACAGCTGCTCATCCACATCCAGGCCTCGCATTGCCATCTATATATCGACTGTTTAAACAACGAGTACTCTGAATTCATTTAAACAGCAAAACCCGTCCTCAGAGAAAGATAGACCGGCGAAATATTGCACAAGACCCTCAAATTCTTTGTCCCATAAAACCTCAGCGCACACAACAGCATCCGCTTCCGTTAGCGGCTTTGGGGCTAACTGCTCTTATAAGACGCACCCATTTCAAATAAAACATGTTCAATGAGAATATTGTTTTTAAATAGCATCTAACAAAATAACAGCTGAATATTTATTATATAAGAGAATAAAACAGCATAAATCGGAATTTCAGACGTCTCGAGCGAGTTTTACCTCTTTCTCTCAGTTCATGCGTCGGTTTGATCTCCGAACGTCTTACGTCATGACGTATCATTTCGTGAAGGAACGTATGAACTGTGGGGAAACAGCCGACAAGTTAAAAGTCTTTCCGCTTATACTGGATTTTGTAGCATAATACGATTTAAATCTAAATTGTAATCGGATTACAAAGTAATGAATTACTGTAAAGTAATTACTTTCAGGGCGCAAAAATGTGTGTCACTGTCAGACATACAGTCACTGACTTTCAATAAAATTAATTACTTTTAACCACGGTTGGGAAGGTTACTTTTAAAAAGTTTTCCACTACAGATTACAGAATACATGCTGTATAGTTTCTTAGATTACTCAAAAGTCAGTAACATAATCTGAATACTGTGGATTACTTCTTAAACACAGGCAGATTTTTTCTCTTGTTTTGTCAATAAACAAGTTAATAGCTAAATCTGCCAGTACAGTAGGGCAAAATACACATATACAAATATTTTTATATCTAAATATCTATATTGTTTGAAACTTTAAATATATATTCTTTATTTATTTTATTTTTTTTCTCAGAAAAACAGTCCAAAAATTCTCATCAAGAATAAGATTTTGCAGTAGGTTATATCTTTACCCTAATATCATGAAAAAAAATAACCAACCAATGAAAAAAATATATAATCGTGGCTGGTAACGTGCATTTAAATGGGCTAGAATTAGCATTTTAGCTTAGCATAAAGCTAAATGTTCATAGCTAGCTAAATTTACATGAGGTTAAATATTTCTTCATATTATTTGTCTATTACAATTAAAATGTGAATTCATATGTTGATATGTATGTCTGTTTGCGTTTCTGTGACAGCTGAAGGGTGTGCGACAAAGAACAAGGAGAAATTTGAATTTTTTGAGTGGACTATTTAATTTGTAGTAGATAAGTTTTTTGAGGTAATTTACCCAACACTGACCATTCCTACACTAATACAATTCCTGCACTCTTTTGTTTCACATGTACCATTGTGCGTTGGTTATTTCATGATATTCTTAGACATACCTTGTAAACGCCATTATTCTACCTTCTGATACCATCAGTGCACCTCTGCAATCGCATCTCCACAACTTTTTGTTATATCAAAAATATATATCTGAAACCGGAAATGTAACTGGAATTTGTTGTAATATCAAGGTAACTATATGAATCCCTTTGGTAATCCTGTATTTCTATATCACCAAATGACAACATATATACACTTGGCATATACTAAATAAGATAATTGAAATCAATTGAAAAATAAATTGAAGTCTTCATGCTGGATTCAGAACACACAAGGATTATTTAGATAGTTGGTGAAAAGATGAGAAGAAGGGCCTGACCAATCACTGGTGCATATATAGTAAAGCTATTCTAACTCATTCTTAATGGTTGGTAGATACATTTAATTTACCAGCAGTTGCTCTGCATTCTGCAGTTTTCTAATCCAAAATTCATGTTCACATCCAACACTGCTTTAATGTTGAACCAAAATCTTTTTTGAAAGAATGTGCAAGGGAAACGTTGAAATATAAATTCTTGATACAACTGCATAAGAAAGCATACCAGAGCATCCAGAGTTTTGTGTCTCACTGAAGACTTTATTTTTCATACAGATATCATCTCTGCTTATTCTTTTTTTATTTACATTATGTAAACAAGATTGTCCACAAGACAGGAGAAAAAGAAAAAACATGTCCACAATAAGTATAATCTTTTCCTTTGCTCCTCTAGATTTGTTTTTGCTTATTTTTTAATCAAGAAGCTTTTCACAGATGAAAGATAAGTGGAGTATCTTTGAATTTTTCCAGAAACTTAGTAACAGTTCATGAGTACTAACAATCATATTCCGTAAAAAGTTTTTGAACTTCTACAAACACACTCTTCATTCGTGATTATCTTTGTATAAAGTGAACCGACCCTTCCAGAGGCACTTCTAAGTGCATCTTTCACATTTAGAGAAAAAAAAAATATATATATAGACCAAACACATTTGTTTTGTTTTTGAAGTTTTACAAAAGTTGATATGTATAAAAAAAAGACAACAGCATTACGGTTGCAAATTTCATATCAAAGGACGTCTCTGTCTTTGTACTAAACACAAATACAAATACGAAATGACAATGTACATAGAAATGAATCAAATCTTTATAGGCATTATCCTAATGTTGTTTGATGTAGTGAACAGGTGAGGGATGTGTGCCAACATCATTTCATGACCACACTTGAAAAGAAAGTCTCTAAACCTCTGTTGAAAATGAGTCAATGTCCTTAACCGATGACTCAACTCTGAAATGGCACCGTTATGATGATAAAAAAAACAAAGCAAAAAAATGATCTCAGTAACTCCGCGGTTATGAGACGGCAACAGAGGAACTGGCTTTAGTGTTGTCTGTGGAGGGGGAGGGTCCTCGGTTTGCAGGTGAAGTTTTATCTGCAGTTGGTGAAGGTTGGGTTTTAGGGGACTGTCCTACAGGTTTTGTTGGGTCTGAACTAGCTTCTGCTTCCGTCTCCTGTTGAGATGATGTGGCTGAAGAAAAAGAAAAACAATGGTTTATAAATGCAAAGGAAGAAAGGGAGTGGGTATGTTAAGAATGGAATACTAGCTTACTACTTACTGAATTTTGCGGGGTGATTACTGTATACTGCCTACTATTTTCTTTTAAAAGAGTAAGTGAAACAGTAGGCATTATTCCTTGAAAACATTTCAAACAGTAGTATGCTATATTTTTGTCGCATGACCTCATCATGTTGGTCATGCGTGTTGTGTCCAGTTATCATCTTTGATAAACTGTTATTTTGCATTTTTAATTCATTTTGAGTAAAAAATGTCTTAACTTTTTGTAGTCTGCTGAAATAATAATAATGTATAAATCATGGCTGATTTTATTTCCGTTTCACTGGAAAATAAGTGAAACAAATTTTTTGTATTCTATGCATACAGTATATTGAGTACAGTATACATACTATATTTAGCAGAAATAGACAAGAGTAGTAAGATAGGATGCGATTACATACATAGCCAGTCAGAGTCTTGCAGTTGGTTTACACGTGTTGACATATTGAGCTGTGGTGCTCATGTGGGTGATGCAAGTTCGATTCTGGCATGCAACATTTCCCATTCCCTTGCCCCCCAAGTTTCCTGTCCTTTCTCTACTATCCTTTCAATACAAGTGGTAGAAATCCAAAAAAGTAAGACGAGAGTGAAATGATGTAATAGGTACCTGACTGTGTGCAGGATTTCATGTGTTCAGGCCAGTGTGCTTGCTGGCAAGGGTAGTCACAGTAACTAGTGTTCCAGCAGCAGTAGAAGATGGCCTCTTTCTTACAGTTGGCACACCACTGCTTCTTTTTGGTCTCATCCACCGCCTGCTGCTTCTCCACCTCCATCTGTTTCTTCACCTCTGACACCAGTCTCTCTCTCTCCTGCTCCAGACTCTGCCTCATCTCTGCCATGGTTAACTCTACAAACAGACACATAGTGGTGGTAATGTAAACTAGAGGTTAAAGCTCTTGCCTGGTCATCTAGACCATATAGGTTTATACCCATGAAGGGGTGATTCATGATCTACCACTATTGTGCTCTTGCGCTTGGCACTTTAATCTAGTTGAGCTTGTTTACATGGACACCAGAAAGCTGTTTATTGCGAGTAAGCTGCTTAAGGCTGGAAAGTGGCGTTCCTGCTTATGTGCACTGTGTTCGTGGATTTTTTTATTTTCTCCAGTATACATGCGGCTCGGTCAGTAAGCAGCTTTCTCCACAGTAACACAATTTCCCAGCAATACTTGTGTAAATAACAAACATGGCAATCGAGGAATATTTTGCTATTTTATTATTCCAGAGTTGTTGCTGTGTTTGTTTTCCTAACATTCCATTGCGAACTGTAGTGGAATTGCGCTGCAATAGTGAGGTTTCCCTCTTACCTTAAACTCTGGGATTCCCCCTGCGTACTTGAGCGCATATACGCAAACATGAGACAGTTGATATTTTAAATGGGTGTGTATAAATGGATATATTTTATAGGGTATTTGGTTTCCAACTGTATTCCCAAAAATTTAGAATTTCGCTGTGTTGACTTGTTGTTGGGCTCCATCCTATGACGTTAGGAATGTGGTCTGTTCCAAGCACATGCGCAGTCTTCTAAAATCCTGTAAGAACGGCGCTAATGCTTTTACTTGACCACATAAAATGTGTTCTCCAGGAGAATCCCGGGAGTGTTAAACTGCTTTCTCTTAATCCCTTTAAAGGTGTTCTCATTTATTTGACACGTTAAAGAACACAGCTTTCTGCAAAAACACTGCAATAAACAGTTTTCTTAAGTGCATGTAAATGTGGTCATTGTCTCTGTAGAAAGTGTGCTGCAAGTCATATTGGATAACAAAAATGTCAGCTAAAAGGACACACTAGCATAAGCATAAAAATTAGTAGTCAGAATGCTTGATTTGGTTCACATGTTCGTATTTACACATTACACATGTTGTTTAACACAAGTTTGACCTGTTCCTGGATTAGGACAATGATTGGTTGTCAGCAATGTTGTTCCAGGAACAAAAAAAAAAGATGTTTCAGGAATCTCGTGAACCAAGTTTGCAGCACTAATCTATGTTGTAAAGTGAGTTACCCAGGTTATGTTTCATCTCTGACAGCTCCTGCTGATGCAGCCACTGCAGTTTCTCAATTTCAATCCTCAACCGCCTTATCTGCACCAAACAACAGAAATCCATAGAGCATGTCACATGAGAGCAGTTCTAACGGCAAATTCAATCAGTCCAATTTGCAGCCTATACAAGTGTCCTTGACCAATAAACCACATTTCCAGAAACAACATGAATTGTAAAAGTAACAAGGAGAAATGTTATGATGCACAAAAATGTACAAACCTCTGCAATGGTGTTTCCTGTCGTGCTCTTGGAGAGATCATTGTATATCTCCGTCATAGTTCCTTTGATCACATCCATCATCTGAAATCATGAAGGAAACAGACAACAAAGCAAATCAAGGCTAAATTAATTATTAAGTTGATCTTGAATTTTGGAAATGTTGATTTATAATCATATTAAACAAGCTTTTTTGTTATTCAAAGTGATTAATTCTTCAGTGGACATCTGGCTCACCTTGGTGGTGTACTTTGCAATGTCAGCGGCCACATCAGCAGATGCAGGAGGGGCAAGGAAGTCTCCAGCCAGACTGGTGGTAGAGGTACCAGAAGCTGTGTTAACAGGTGAGGTGTCTTTCTGTTGAACAGCTGGTGAAACAACAGAAAGGATTAATAATACTTAAAAACCTCACATCAACGGACAAAGGATGAACCATGATGTCCAAATTGTGTGGCTGGTCATCTTGGTGCCTTATTGCTTATATCAGTTCTGTAGAGCTAAGCATTCTGGTTAATTTTACAGAGCAATAGGTTTATGCATACCCTCTCTCCATGATTTTGTCACACATAAATTCTAGTCATTAGATGGAATGGAGATTGTCAGAATATCCGATCAGGGGTTTATGAGATAGGATCTGCGCTTGGCATGTTTTTACCCTTGACTGACTGTCTGGTCTGGTAGCGGGTGCTGGAGTTGTTTGCTGGCGTCTGGGGCTGTGATTGGTTCTGCACCGGCGTCTGAGGAACCTGTCCACCCTGTTGCTGCTGTCTCTGCACCTTCTGCATGTGCCACTTCTGAGATGATGTCTGGAATTTACTGCCTGGTTGATTCCACCCCGCAGGCCGCTGAGCCGGCTGTGTGTTCTCCTTTGGCAGCAGAGGGCGCTGTTTCTTCACCACATTGGCAGTGGCTGGGGCTGCAGGAACAGGGGGAACAGCTGAGGTGGACGTGGCTTGAGTTGTAGATACAGTTGTGACAGTAGCTGGTGGCTTGATGGTGTCTTTTGGACCAGGGTTGGGGGAAGATGAAGTGTTATCTGTGGATGGAGAAGCTGATATGCTGGAAGATGCAGGTGCTTTACCTGAATATGGGAAAAAATGCAACTCACAATCAGACTATGACCATTTTACATCCGGTATTAACATAAAATGCAGGTGATTCAATCATAAGTGGACAGGGCTAAATACAGGGTGTAAATGGGGTTCAAAATGTTTTATGATCTGATCACTTGAACCAGTAGTTGAAAACACATGTGATCACATCGCAATTGCAATTAAACAATAATTGGTCCTTATGTGTCCCAAACAAGAAACAATGGAATAGAAAGGAAAAGCTTTCAGAAAACTATAAAATGATACATTTGGGTGCTTTATTAAGCATTAAAGTGAGTCTCTATGTACTGCCATTCTATTGAATTAAGTCAAAGAGTCTATGTGCGACTTTAAAAAGGCAAATCACCATCCCTAATGAAACATTTGGAGAAGCCCACATGCATAAAACTGAACAGTACTTCTTTTCTTCAGTTTGCCTAACTCAATATGCATCACAGATCATGATAAGCATGCACATCTAAAGGATGATTAATAAAGCAGCTCAACTAAAATAACATAGCATATTATTCCACACCAAACATCATATTTGCAGCAAGATTAAAAGTATATATGGAGAATAAAAAGGGAAAAAAGTGTGCTTTATCAACATGCATTAACCACACAACATTAGTTTACATAGGATTTTTTAGCGCATACAACAGTTGTAGGGTTTTCTGAAAATAAACTACATTAAAGACACAAAACCCCAGACTGATTTGATGATTATTCACAATGCTTAATGGAATGAGAAGTTCATTCCTTTACAAAAGACATTAAAGGTGCTCAAGATGAACCATTGGATTAGCCACATCCCCTCTTTCAAAACCCCAAAGATACCAAATGAGCTTTGAGGCCGACACGAGCAGTGATTGTCAAAAACAACAGCAGCAAAATAGCTCCTTAAACTGACAACTGTTATGAACAACATGGCATAAAAATTACATTAAGCCTCAATAATTCACAGCAACTACAATATTATGAGAACCTGCGGAATGATTAAGAGACAGAAAGTGTAAGAGACTGCGGCCCTCAGACACATTTTTGTTTGCTGTTTACAGAGTCTAGTGCTGTCACAGAGATGGAGAGATATCTCACAACACTTATATCATTCATAACTTTTAGGAAGTAGGAATTTTTTTGCATAAATTTCCATGAAAAACAGCAACTTTAAATATGTTTTTCCAAATACTTTTTTAGCTTCGAATCAAATGATGTAATGCTGTAATTCATTTTAGGGCTGGTTGGTTTGGCTCAAGGCTCAGAACTCAAGGCAAGAACTAATTATTTTTATTTTTTATCCCACTTTTCTCCCAATTTGGAATGCCCAATTCCCACTACTTAGTAGGTCGTTGTGGTGGCGTGGTTACTCACCTCAATCTGGTGGCAGAGGACAAGTCTCAGCTACCTCTGCTTCTGAGAAAGTCAATCAGTGCATCTTATCATGTGGCTCATTGTGCATAACACCGCAGAGACCCCGCATGTGGAGGCTCATGCTACTCTCCACGATCCATGCACAACTTACCACATCACTCAGCACGCCCTAGATTCGAATTCGCGACTCCAGGGGTGGTAGTAAGCAACCAAATTGGCCTGGTTGCTATGGAGGGTAGAATCACTTGGGGTAACTTCCTTGTGATCGCTATAATGTGGTTCATTCTCAGTGGGGCACGTGGCGAGTTGAGCGTTGATGCCACGGTGGATGGCAGCGCGCTCAACAAGCCATGTGATAAGATGGACGGGTTGACGGTTTCAGACACGGATTCATCCTCCGCCACCCGGATTGAGACAAGTCACTACACCACCACGATGACTTAAAAGCACACTGGGAATTGAGCATTCCAAATTGGAAGAAAACGGGGGAAAAAAAATTAAATAAAATACTCGCTGAGCTACCTCACAACAATTTACTGAAGATTTTTCCTAAATGCTAATGAAGAAAATAAATGGGAAAAAATTATTCCTGAACCAAGACTGCTGTAAAAGTGGGTGGTCACTGCTGTGCTTTATTGTTAACCATATGTGTGTGTGTGTGTGTGTGTGTATGTGCGTGTATGTGTGTGTTCAGTCCAGCATGCAGCAATACACTGACATAGTGAGTGATGTATCTGGTCACAAAATTTAGAGACCCTCCCCTCAAAATCCAATTACAGGTGGTCACAGGAGATGCTTGTTAATACCAGGTATAAACAGGGCCTATACGTGTTTACAAATATTATCAGCAAGAAAATCCAAAAAAAGCTAAATATCTACCATTTGTATTAACGCCTGTCTGGTCTTTAGGTGTAGAGATGGGGGCTGATGGAATCTCTCGCTTGGCTTTCTTCTTTTCCCTTCCTCCTGATTCCTCACCGAGGTCTATCACAAGCTCCCGCTCAGAGTCTGAGTCCATATCCACCTCTGGGCCTGAAGGCCTTCCTTCCTGCCCAGGTTTCAACCTCTCCCTCTGGGTCTCCTTTGGTGTTTTAGGCTTCTCCTGAGAGTCTTTCTCCACGTCACCACTTAACTTCTCTTTAGTCTGGGGTTCTGCAGGTTTCTTGTCCCTGCCAGTTGTCCCTCTACCAGTTGAAGGAACAGTGTCTTGATTTTGTGCTTGGGAGGACAGCAGTCTGGGTGTTTTTTTGGAGTCTTTGTGGACACTGTTGTTGTGGTTAGTGTTCTTGGGTTTCTGTTCATCATCAGATATGAATTCACTGTCACTGGAGTCAGATTTGTCAGAGTCGTCCGAGTCGCTGTGGTCCACACCGTGGTATACATTGTCTGAGATCTCATCGATTCCTGTGCAAAGAGGAAGAACCGCTTTTAGTTTATGTCTGATTTACAAGAGGACGCAACCGATGACATCTGCACAATTTACTGATATTTAAAAAAAATCAGTCTATGATCTAAATTTTACAGAATGCACATGAGTGAATACAATTAGAGCTCAACAGTAGGGTTTCGAAATTAGAGTGGCTTTTAAAATCTCCATAGCGAAACAAATTTTTATGACACATCTACCTCACATCTATGGCTGTGTTCACACCGCAGCTGAATGTGGCCAAAATCTGATTTTCTGCATAATCTGACTCTTTGGAAATTTGTTCACATGACATTTGAAATGTAGCCCATATCAGACACTATTCTATACATCCGACGCTTGTTAACTGACCCGTATGCATATAACAAACCCAGACATGTTCATTATTTTAATGTGTATAATTAATTAACTTACAACCATTTTAATAAACGGTTATTGTTTTTTTATTTTTAACCCGAATAGGACACTTAATGACTATCTAAAAAAAATATCAGCAAGTGATGGAAGAACAGATGGTTAAAGATATTTTAAATAAAGTAATTTGCAGTCATATGGTAGAATTTAATTACCACTGAAGCTCAAGAATGTAATATGAGCAAGACAAAATAAAATCAAAAGGACAGCAGAAAAAAACATTATATACACTGGCAGCCAAACGTTTGGAATAATGTACAGATTTTGCTCTTATGGATAGAAATTGGCCATTTTTTTTCACCAAAGTGGAATTCAACTGATCACAATGTATAATCAGGACATTAATAACATAAAAAACATTACTATTACAATTACATTACATTGAAAAGAATGTTCTCAACTTCTTAAACTACTTCAAAAAATCCTGCACATGCATCAATAACAGCTTTGCAGATCTTTGTCATTCTAGCTGTCAGTTTGTCCAAATACTCCAATTATCTGTTGTCCAATGTCTTTTGTCTGTTGTCCAATGTTGTTGTCCAATTTTCTTTGCAATTCTTCCCATAAGGCCTGCACCCCTGAGTCTTCTCTTTACTGTTGTACATGAAACTGGTGTTGAGCGGGTAGAATTCAATGAAGCTGTCAGCTGAGGACATGTGAGGCATCTATTTCTCAAACTAGAGACTCTGGTGTACTTATTCTCTTGTTTAGTTGTACATCTGATCTTCCACATCTCTTTCTGTCCTTGTTAGAGACAGTTGTCCTTAGACTTTGAAGACTGTAGTGTACACATTTGTATGAAATCTTCAGTTTTTTGGCAATTTCAAGCATTGTATAGCCTTCATTCCTTAAAACAAAGATTGACTGACGAGTTTCTAGAGAAAGCTGTTTCTTTTTTAACATTTTTGACCTAATATTGACCTTAAGACATGCCAGTCTATTGCATACTGTGGGAACTCAAAAACAAACACAAAGACATTGTTAAGCTTCATTTAACGAACCAAATAGCTTTCAACTGTGTTTGATATAATGGCAAGTGATTTTCTAGTACCAAATAAGTAATTTAGCATGTTTACTCAAGTATAAGTGTGATGGCTGCTGGAAATGGGGCATGTCTAGATTTGCTCAAAAATTACTTTTTTCAAATAGTGATGGTGCTGTTTTTTACATCAGTAATGTCCTGACTATACTTTGTGATCAGTTGAATGCCACTTTGGTGAATTAAAGTACCAATTTCCAAAAGGTGTTATCTGTATTTATTTCACATTTCCATTGACTTGCATTTGTGTTTTGATACAGTTTGAGAAAACGGATAACATAAGCAAAGAGCTGTGTTACCTCTGCATCTTTTCATGTGGATATTTTATTATGTGAAATTCAAATGAACTGCTGAACCCAATTTTGAAGTCTATAATTTGATTTTCTTGTCTTAAAGGAACTGAATGCACTAACTTGAAAATAAATGACTTGAAATTAAAAACGTTAAACCATAACAGGCATATTTAGTGGTAAATAAACAGTGCAAGTGACAACTGTAAAATTAGACTGACATAAAATATCACATTAAATCTGACCTGGCTGTTCAGACTGAAGGCACACTGGAAAAAATCAGATATGCATCAGATTTATTTTCACATATGAATGTGCCCCAGATCAAATTTGAAACTGTCAATTCAAAGCGCTTTTGTCTGTTCACATGGTCATCCAATTAACAGATCTGGGTCACATAATGTGAGTGAAAAAAATCTGATTTGGGCCACATGTTAAATGATGTTATATGCTTCTGTAGTCAGAGTTTATTTGCCAAATTCCACTTTGAAATAAAACCAGTACATTAACAACAATCTTGGAATTGGGATTCACCAATAAGAGAAGCAATAGGACACAACAGTGCCCATCCACTTTTTCAGCCATCTTAGTTCTTTTAAGAAAAAAAAATCCATTCATTTTGTTTTTCCATAGAACGAGTTTTAAGCCATGAACCACAGCAACCAGCTCCGAGGTGAATCACAGCATTAAAGGTTCACTCAGTAAAGTTTTCCTCATTTAAAAAGTTTTACTTCTATAGAAATTAATTGTAATTTTGAATCATATGTATAAAAGCATGACCACTCATGTGAGATAAACAGTTCAGTCATATCGGTAACCTTATAAATGGTCTTTTATTCTACATGGGGCAGGGGCGCCTCAAGGGGGCAGCCATTTTAGCATCACATGACCAGCTGAATACTACTCGCTTAATCTCAGTGACTGCCCTGTTTATTGGACACTTTCAGTCATGAATTAAATGAATCCTAGCCTACTGTGCATAGTGAATTTCTAGAATGGCATCTGTAACCGAAAACTATTGTGTTTGAATGATGCTGTATCCAGACCACTAGGTGTCAGTGTATGCAATGTAAGCCACTTTTACGGAGTACACCTTTAAAAACTTTGATTTGAAGCACAAAAAAAAAAGGGAAAATTGGACAAAAAGACAAAGGTACAAGGCTGTAAAAAAAAAAAATGTCATGAATGAATGGACTACAATCCCATGAAGCCTTGTGTGTATACATAGTGGTTTAAAAAAAAATATACATTAAAGATACACACAAATTCACAAGGCTTTATGAGTAGTTCAATCATTTCCTGTATTGAACTGTATTTTTCTCCTTATTATTTTTTATTTTCAATTTTGAAATATTCTTTATTAATGTACTTCTAGAGGAAATGAATGGACAATATCCGGATCCAAGACTGCTGAAATAGTGGGCAGTCAGTCACTGTTGAGCTCTATCTATTTTTTTGTGAGTGTGTGTTCATTACCCAGCTGGGCTTTGCAACTCTCTATGGTTTTATCCAAACTCCTGGTTGTTTTTTTGGGAGAGGTGAGAAGCACTGAGGTCCCCTGCTGATGCTGCTGTTGTTGTTGTACAGTCTCACTCAACTCTTTTAGGTCCATTCCAGCTTTAACACGATCTGAGAATACACATATATAACACTAATGTAAAATAAACAAACACATACAAACAAGTAGAAATAAAGACTTACTATCAGCTGGTGGTTTACTTTCCAATAACTGATGTTCATGTAAATTATTAAAAGGATATCTCACCCAAAAATGAAAATTCTGTCATTATTTACTCACTCTTACGTTGTATCAAACCTGTATGCTGTTATTTTTAGATGAACCACAAAAAAATTATTTTAATCACTATGCAGCTCCAAAAAGGACAAAAATACACCACTAAAGTATCATTAAAGTTGTCCATATTATTGTGTGCTATATTCCAAGTCTTCTGAAGTCATATGATAGTTTTGTGTGAGGAATAGATCGAAATTTAGGTTATTATTAACTAATAATCTTCCGTGTTCATTTTCAGATTAATTTACATGATCAATGTCATGGACTCCAAAATAGCATTAGTTCTTATATTTGTATTAAATTAACAAAATGTCCATCCATCCATACATCTTCTATTGCCGCTTGTCCTATGTAGGGTCGCAGGTTGTGCTGGAGCGGTCTTGGGCCGAAGGGTAGGGACGAACACAAAGTGTTATTGTTTTTTATTTTTGTCCTTTTTGGAACTTGTCAGCCCTTAGTCACTTTGAACTATGATACTATGGTAAAGAGGTGTTTAATTAAATTTCTCATTTTGTATTCCACTGAAAAAAATAACAGCATACATATTTGGAAGGACATGAACTATTCCTTTAACTAAAACTCATGCAGTGGATTGAAGTGCAGTGCTCATTGCTGTGGGCATCAGGTTGATTTGAGACTCACCAAGGTTGAGATTGAGGATGCCTCCTGTGCCTGAGCTCCTTTCCGGTTTAACCGGTGTGGGGAGTAAAGGCTTGGGGCTGTTGCTCGTCTTCAGAGAGGCAGGGGACGCTGTAGGAGGAAACAAAGCTTTCTATTCACAGAAGTGCATGTTGATCACCCAGTGTTATTCTGTCAAAATTAGAGTTTTTAGAGAAAAATAAACAAAAACAAATACTCCACTTTGAGGTTGTTAAATGCAGGAAGTTAGAGTAAAGCACCTGTATAATCCATCGAGTCTTCTCCAGCACTATAGTGACTTGATACTCTCGGCCCTCGTTCGTCCTGCTCCAGGTCTGACCCCGTGTGAACTGAGGAGTTGGTGCTCATTGGAGATCTGGGCATGTCCGTAACAGAGATCCGGCGTCCTGGCCCTCGTGGCATCACTGTTCTAGTACCTAGGAGCACCTTAGGAGATGCGGTCATATCAAAGTTAAACTTGACCTTTTCCTGTTTCTCTGGCTTCACTGGGCCTTTTTTGGGGTTACCGGGATCCTGCAACATCTGGAACTGGTTATTGGGTGTGTAAGGTGTCCGGAATGGAGCATAGTTGAACACGCCATATTTCTTGCGCACGTTTTCAACATAAACTTCCATTTCTTGCATGGCGCTGTTGAAGATACTTTTGGTCTTCTTCACAGAGAATGGGATCTCCTTAGACATGAGGTAACAGTTGTTTATGGGAACCCAGGCTCTGAAAGAAGTATACTGTATGTTTAGTTAAAATCATTTTTTAAATTTTGTTTATTTGTTTGTATATGCAGAATAATAGCAGAGAGAATGATTTATTTCAGCTTTCATCACATTTCCAGTGGATCAGAAGTTTACATACACTTTATTAGTATTTGGTAGCATTGCCTTTAAATTGTTTAACACTCTTTTTTAGTTCTGACCACACATTTTCTATCAGATTGAGGTCAGGGCCACTCCAATACCTTGACTTTGTTGTCCTTAAGCCATTTTGCCACAACTTTGGAGGTATGCTTGGGGTCAATGTCCATTTGGAAGACCCATTTGTGACCGAGCATCAACTTCTTGGCTGATGGAGATGTTACTTCAATATATCCAGATAATTTTCTTTCAACATGATGTCATCTATTTTGTGAAGTGCACCAGTACCTCTTGCAGCAAAGCACCCCACAACATGAAGCTGCCACCCCCACTCTTCACGGTTGGGATGGTGTTGTTTTTTCCAAACAACATTTTTGTTTCTTCGGGCCAGAGGACATCCCTCCAAAAAGTAAGATCTTTGTCCCCATGTGCACTTGCAAACTTTTTATGGTGGTTTTGGAGCAGTGGCTTCTTCCTTGCTGAGCAGCCTTTCAGGTTATGTGTATATAGGACTCATTTTACTGTGGATATAGATACTTGTCTACCTGTTTCCTCTACCATCTTCACAAGGTCCTTTGCTGTTGTTCTGGGATTGATTTGTACTTTTTGCACCAAAATACGTTCGTCTATAGGTGAAAGAATGAATCTCGTTCCTGAGTGGAATGATGGTTGCATGGTCCCATGCTGTTTATACTTGCATGCAATTGTTTGTACAGATGCACGTGGTACATTCAGACATTTGGAAATTGCTCACAAGGATGAAACAGACTTGTGGAGGTCCACAATTGTTTTCAGAGGTCTTGGCTGATTTCTTATGGTTTTCCCATGATGTCAAGCAAAGAGGTTTGAAGGTACTGGAATTTTCCAAGCTGCTTAAAGGCACAGTTAACTTAGTGTATTTAAACTTCTGACCCACTGAAATTGCGATATAGTCAATTAATAGCGAAACAATCTGTTTGTAAACAATTGTTGGAAAAATGACTTGTGTCATGCACAAAGTAGATGTCCTAAATGACTTGCCAAAACTATAGTTTTATAAAATATATATAAAATTTGTTTGAATGACTTCAACCTATGTGTATGTAAACTTCTGACTTCAACTGCATATACAGTATTGGGTTTCACTTACTTTTTCCACAAAACTGAATGTTTAAATGGTATGTATTCAATAAAGACATGAAAAATTATAATTTTGTTTGTTAGCTTAAGCATATTCTATATGTCTATACTTGTGACTGATGTAAATGAGATCACATTTTATGATCAATTTAAGTAGAAAAACAGCTATTTCCAAAGGGTTCTCATACTTTTTTTCGCTACTGTAGGTTTAATACATTAGGTGTGTGCGATTTCCACAGTATGATAACAGTATCATAAAAAAATACCACGGTATTACGGTATCACTGCATTAAGGTGAATTGCTAATATTATTAGCAGTTACATATTTAGTAAACTATGAATAGCTAAATATAGACTTTAAAAAAAAGACATATTCCCTACTGCAAATTAATTGTGTGTCATGTCAAATATCATTTTTAAATTACTATATTAAGATTTATCAAGCTGAATTTACAAAAAAAGAAAAAAAAAAAATCAAAACATTGATAATTTGTAATGATTAATGCCCAGGCTAACCGATCAGGTATGCATTTGACTCAGTAATTGGTTACTTTTGTAATTTAGTTTGATTCTTAACTTCTTGAGTGAATTGGTGAACTTGTATTTTTGGTTTAAATAAGAGATGCTTTTGAAATATTTTGGTCTTAACACTCTTATACTCACAAATCATGAGATAAGAAGGAAAGTGGCCCACTGGAATGGTCTTTGTTAATTTTACAAGCCAAATAAAAATGCAGTCACATCATCATAATATGCTTTATTTTTAACCAACAAAATCACTGTGAATATATCAGTTTGTGAAACCCACAAGACTGAGTAACAGGCTCACCTGTCATGCTGGCCGAAGAACCGTGCGTCCACCTGGCCATCCTTGTCTCTCAGGGCTTTAGCAGGCCAGAAGGGAAAACCTTTCAGCTTGGCCCACACCAGAGGGTGAGGCTGAGACTTCATGAACAAACAACACAAATGACCATTAGCTCACGAGCACTCTTAAATTACAACCCAGATATTTAACTGACTCATTATTAAAAATATATAACACAATTAATAAAGCATTAACTACAAGCCTAGAGGCTGGCTTGGTGGATTGAGGCATATATTTTTAGCATTTGCACATGATTTACATGGGAATGTTATATTGTGACTTTAAAAGATATAAAAAGCATTTAAAATATCATCATCTTACGCAAGGCTCACAGAACCAGTTGTCCCTCTTCTGACAGGCAGACAGGTAGCACTCTGGACAAACCTCAATTTCATTCATCTGTGGATGATTCATAGCTAATACTTCACCAAAATTCCTTATATGGTTTATAAATGTGCACATTGAACATGCTAATAAAAAAGCGTACAATGTCAGGCAGGTTCAACTCATTGAAAGACACTAACCTCATGTTCACAGATCTTGACAATGACTTTAGCAGTTGCTGTTAGCTTGTGATTCCCTGAAAATAAAAAGCCATTAAAAAAATAAACACTTTATGAATTAACTGCTTTGAAGTAAACACTTTGATGACAATGGACCAGCACTAACCTCCATTATAAATGATACAGTTGTGTAGAATCCACTTCACGTCAGCCAAAAAGGCTTCTGTGCAACCGTACATTTTCTTCTTGAAATTCTGCATGTGGACAGAAATCAGGTTAAAACAACTGGATAAATGCAAAACCCTTTGAGAAGGTTCTTGTGATTTGGAAACTCTGTTGTACCTTTTCTAACGTGCACAGGTCCATTGGGTGAAATATGTACTCGGAGTAATCTGGGTGCTGTTCCAGGGACACAGGCTTCTGAAACGGCTCCGTCTGCATGATTAATCATTCATTAACCCTTATACACTGTTCACCATTAAATCACGTTCTAGTTGTTCCCAGTCAAAAGTGAACGTAAACCATAAACATGTAATTCGTTTAATTGTTATGAAAGAAATGTAACAACTCCAAATTAAATCATGTAAAAGCACTAAAGTTGTGCATTTTTTTGTGGGGTATTTAGACCTTTTTTGATTTATTGCCCTTGAGAATTTTATGAATAATTTCTCAAATACTGAACCAACCCTCATTAATGATATACAGTTTAAAAGCTTAAAAAAACACACAAAAAAAACAGATGAAATTACAAGTATAAACACTAGATGGCAGCAGAGAGCTACTTATTCATCACTGGTTGAAGAAACAATTATTTCTAGATTTTGTCACAAGTTATGCATTTAGATATATATTTGAACATTATCAAAAAGACTACTTTTGTTTAGCATTTTGTTTGAAGTTTTTTTTTGTCATTTTTTTTTTGTCAAATTTGACAAATTTCAAAAAAATTGTTCTCTTTTATAGTCACCATTCAGTTTTGTGTGTGTGCATGTTTGTGTGTGTTTTACACTCTTGATGTTTGGTAGTCTCACCCCTTCTTGTCTGTGTGTGTGTTTTTTTGTTTGTTTGTTTTTTGTATTGTGGCTGTTTTTTTTAGATTTATATAATAAATAATGAAACAAATCTGTGATTTTTAGTGTTTCCTATTCATTTCATTTGGCGGTCACTTCTGACCAGGAACAGTACAAGTGTAAAAAACTAATTCGACCACATTGACTGATCGAATCATCTCCAATTTCTTTGTGTGCGCTCAGATATCAAAAGGAAACCAGCTTTGTCAAAGAAACAAAATTGATTTTGGTCAAAAATGACTGAACAGTCCATGAGGTTTAAGATAAATCATAAAGGTTGAATCAATGTAACCTAGTCACATAAAAACTGATACTATCATAGAAAAACAGAAGAGATGAAAAAGTAATTTGACTGTGAGGGATGTGGTACTGTATAGTTGACTCACCCCCGGCTGTTTCATTTTCTGTAGAGCAAACTTGAGCAAGTAGGACAGCTGTTCCAGGTTTAGCATGGTCATAGCTTTACTCTGAGTCTCTATGCATTCAGCCACCGTTATTTTCTGAAGCAGAGAGTAAAATAATAATACTAAATAACATGCATACAGTTCATACCCATTTATACATTCAATGTCAGTATCAAAACATAGAGGGAAGTGTCTGTCAAATAACACAAATTGAAAAATTATTCAGCATAATGTATGAAAATGAGTCATCATGTCACCATTCTCTTTCATTGTATTTTATTTCCATACGATGAAAGTGAATGGTGACTGTGGCTAACATGGGTTTGGAAAGACATGAGGGTGAGTAAATAATGACAACATTTTAATTTCAGGGTGACCTATTCCTTTAAGTTTTGTATGTAAACAACAAAACTAATCCACTAAGACACAACCCACACAACACAATGCTTTTACTCTCAGTACCTCACACTCTGGACAGAACCAGTCACCCTCAGGCTCTGCAGCCAGTTTGAGGCACTTAGCGTGGTAGACGCGCGGGCAGAGCTCACAGCAGAGCACCTGGCCCTCGCGGTGACACACCCAACAGTAGAAGTCATTCCTCCCGTCCTGCGGTACAACATCAACAGGGTCTGTGGTGAGTGCGGGCTGCTTGACATAGTAAAAGGGACCATGTCTAAGCTCACACTGAAATGCAGGCAAGAGAGACAGGGCAAGGGGTCAAAACACAAGCCACAACACTTGCAGGGGACACGCAGCAGGGCAATGAAGGGTGAATCTCAACTCAAGGAACCCGTCAAGATCACGTCCAGGTCAAATTTTGCCAAAAGGAAAAAATAAGAGATTATATTTAGCATGAAGAGATTATAAAGCCTATTTCAAGACTATTTAAGTTTATTTTCTTGACAATTATGCTCATTTCCCTCCTCCTGATGCAAAAAAAAAAAAACCCTGAAAATTAAAATATATGAATAAATGTTAAAACATGACAACTACAAGAAGTAACTGTGTGGTCATTACTGTATTATATACCGTATAAATGTATGCAAAATATAATTTCTTATCAATTCTTTGATTTTGGGGTAAAATATGACCAATGAGATTTCTTCATGAGATTCACCCTGAAATAATCAATCATGGACATGTAAGCAGTCAAATGACCACTGGGTCACAAGAAGCAGATCACTGGGTGTGTCTTATCTAGCTCCCTATGTCATGAACCAGTATGTCATTTACACAAATTCTTGTAGATATTAAAATGTACAGTGTTATTATGACACATGAATGACAAAGAAATAAATATACAAAAGAGCTTATGTTTAATCGTTTTCTAACAACTCCAATACGTGAAAGATTGTTTCCCTTTAATGAACATTATGGATGAAAGATAATTCTCTTTAAAAAAGAAAATAAGGTTTTGACATCATATATTTACACTTGCACTCAACCTCTATCAACTTCAGAGACTTCAAAAGACATGACAACATTTTCGGTAAGGGAACAATAGTGGCCAAGTTCAGAATGGCATACTACTCAACCACAGTACTTCTGCCATAACTGTCTATAGCAGAAATAGTAAGAGTAGTATGGTAGTATGCCATTTTGAACTTGGCCAGTGATCAACCATTTTTAGGAAGCAAATGTTTTAGTGCACTGGAACGATTGTGCGACTGGGGCAGCCCTGGAAATGGCCGACACCCTGACCAGTGTCCTGCCTACTGAACTAGGAAGCTGATTGAGACACGCCCACAGTTTGTGTAGGATTTCTCTCCAAACTTCAATAAACACACCTGATGACTAATGTATCTCTGATTATAAGAGCTACTGTTTGTGGTGTCTGAGATCAGGTGTTTTTTCTATTATTGGAATGAAATCCTTAATTGCATTCTACAAAGCCATGGATGCCAAATTCAGATTACCAGGATCAAGTTCCAGTGGCAAGAGCTTTCCGTAATAATATGATTACAGTGACAGTTCTGATTAATATGGATGACAGTGATAAATGACAGTGAATAATTGCTGTTCTTCCCTAAAATTTTAAGAAAGAATTAGTAGGAATTTGCATGGCATTTCCAGGTTAGGCCAATAAGCAAATCTGCATTTGGCATCCTGCATGAAACATTGTTCATATAGCACTGCAGCTCACCACCACAAAGACTGCACAGCATACAATTCAAATCAGTGCACTCGATTTTTGCTGTTATTAAGTGAACATACAGTGACACAAAATAGTATTCAGACACTTAAGCCCCACTCAAGTAAGAATTGAATGGTATTAAATAACAATGCTAGATCTTAAAAAAAAAAATCCCATTTTCATAACTATTTTCAATTATTTTTATCTTGTCTCAATGTCGTTATTAATGGATCTGTGCAATCAGTTCCCCTAAATGTCAAACAGAGTAACCATAGGTGGAGTTTATCACATTAACTATGGACAAGTTCCACAAACGTTTGACAACCAGAAAGTGTTAAAATATTATTGGTGCTTGCGCAATCTTTATAATAAATGCCACTTGGTTTGATATTTTGTTAGTTATATAATGCAATGGCATTCATACATTTTTAAGTGTCCAAATGGTTTTTGGGGCCACTGTTGCTTTTTATAACTCCCACAAGGGATCGATTTTTTTCATGCAAATCAGTAAAAGCATTTGACCCATTTTAGCCATGTCATTAAAAATTGCACATGGAAAAGACACAAAATCAAAAACACATGTTTACAAGCCACAATCAATCCTGATCATTTTGGTTGGTCATTGAAATGCAAGGAAATTTTAAAAAAACACAGGAAAAGACAAGAGTTTGACATACAAACTGAAGGTCTGTTAATTCACAATTTTTTAACATAATATTTCTGTGCTGTTCATCCAGTCTTAAAATTAGAGATAGGCCGATATTGCTTTTTGCTACCAATACCAATTATTTGAATGTTTGATTGTCCAATAAAAATTTCTGCTTTTTGACACAATGATAGCTTTGCGTCTGGAGACTCCATATTAGGCAAACTATAACCTATATCATATGTGTGAACATCAGTAAAAAATTTAAACCTATTATCAAACCAATTATTTTTATTAAACAACTGTCAGTCAACTGACTATCGGTTCATCGACTAGAGATAGAATAGAAGGCTAATCAAATGGACATCAGGGGAGAGGGATGTCAACGGGGGAACATACTTGGTCTTTATTGCTGTTGACTAATCCTGGTTTCTTCTTCTTCTTTGTAGGACTGGGTGACGTGTCTGAGGGAGAATGTCCATTTGAGGAATGTGGAGGACTGGGTGCTTTCCTCTTCTGCGTAACCAGGGTCTGCTCCACTGATCCTAGATCAGGGACTGCTGGCGAGAGAACGACAGCCTCTTTATTATGCAAAGCCCACATTAACAATAAAGTACATTTTCTGGCAACCTCACCCAGCTGGGCCTGCGATTGTGACCTTTCAAAGCATGAACAAAACAAACCGCTACCAACCTCCACATGCCCAACTACAAAGACCTCCACATGCCCAACTACAAAGACATCAAAGGCCACTGCTTGTCTTTTAAGCACATCTTAAATATTCAAAAAGAAAAGTTTTGTCAAAAGTCTAGCGAGTCTATCATCACAAAGCACCAGAGAGTAGCATTAAGTTGTCTTGATAAAAGAGGATATTTGGTCACATGCCACTTTTGATGAGGTCGTCACACTTTTTGACCAAATCATTTCCATGACTTTTCCATGACCTTTCCAGTTGTTTGTGATTACTGAATAAAGAATTTTAAAAAATCATTAAAATGTATATTGATTCATGGCTTATGAATCATTCAAACCAATTCATGAACTGTTCTAAATAACGATTCACTCTAAAATGTAGATATTACTATGGCTTGCAAACACTTTCTCCTCACAACAGCATTCTACCCAATGAAATATATGAGTGGAGCATAAATAGAAAAAATGCCTTCCACTTTCCCAGCAGCATTTCAAATATTCATTTCCATGACTTCCAGGCAAGATATTTTCAGGTTTTCCATGACCATGGGAACCCTGACTGGCTAGTATCAGTCATTTTAGCTTTCAAGAGAGTCTATTACATAACATTGAAGCAATGAATTGTACATCTACAGCAAATGTCCAGGACAAAAGACAGAGATGGTAAAAGATAGCAATGAAAAGCACAATAGAAAGCAAAATTCAAGGGTAAAAATTACCTTTGGATGGCATGGACACCTCCATCCCTTCAACAGCATCCGATTCTATCTTTGTTTCCTCCTCTGCCAAGCTAAATGAGGAAGAGAGAGGACGATATGGTTAGGAAAGACAAACGAGTGGAGGAAAAGGATGGAATAAGAAACAGAATTCTCTTGAGGTCTACCCCTGAGATAAAAGACTTGGGTGATGTAATCTAATCTTCTGAGTTATTCTGTTGTTGTTTATAGCAATCGTCCTCCATTTCTCATTTGAAGGAGACACTTTCATGACTATTGCTTTTTCTGACCAAAGCTATAACCAATTATGGCCATGCAAGGTAAATTTTCATGACTATTTTAACCTGTTTAAATCTATCGACGTGAGCTTGTTTGATTGTGATGGTGCAAGGCATAAAATCTCTCTGTGTCTGGTAATAGACCAGTATATCCTTTAACTGAAGCAAACATGTTCATTGGGAATACCAATGTGAATAGGTCCATTAACCAGGGATTAAGATAGCAACATCTGCTGAGACGAGAAATCATCTTCTCTTCAGCCTCAGTTGTCTATTTCTTGTCTGAGAGAATTTGGTTTTCATGGACTTGTCCAAGTTCAGACATATTTGGTTCTAAAATGCCAACCTACTGACATGGCTACACCCAAAATGTGGCCTATGGAAGTGGTTAGAACCTCACAAACCAATTAAGATACAGAATTTTGGGGTGATGTCTCTGGAACCAGCATTCTAAATGGATGTCAAGCTGTATTGTCAGATATTTCTTTTGTACTGAAGCACATGAATGGCATATTCCACTTTTGTTCAGGTATGGAAACTCTTCTCAGGTGCTAGAAAAACGGTGCTAAAAAAGATTACAACAAAAAATGTATTTCACTTGGTGTGAATAGTTTTGATATTAATTTAGATGTGTAATCAGAATGTGACATCTTGACATATCTATAGTGGAATTGTATGGTTTTAAAGGTATCAGACCTATAATACTGTTTATGGATACCAATATATTTATGTATATAATGCTGATCTGTTATTTGCATCTAAGGGAGTAAAACTTAAAAAACAGAAATCTTACCTACAGTACTCAGAATCAACAGTATAAATAACCAAAAATGTCACTTCAAGAACCAAGCGAGTGGACAAAACTTTCAGCTGTGCTTGTACATCCAGAGATTGACATCTGAACATCCATCAAGTTGTGAGGAATAGAACAAAATCTTCCCTTTAGCATCCAACCACATGTATCTTAGCCACAATGGGGCCTCATTCACCCTCATTGGGTGGAAACACACTATGGTCAATCAATCAACAAAAACCTTCTCAACCACAAGGGAAAGACGGAAATGACGGTTTCCAAAAAGAACCATGTAAATGACAGGTGAATGTGAGGGGACGGTCCACGGCACAAAGAAAATCCTACAATTATGAGGCCTTGATCCCGTTCTTTGTGCAGAACTAAAGAAAAGCCTAGAAAAGACTAGAAACAGACATCAATTCTCCATTAAATGAGGTCAGGATTAGGATCTGTGCAGAAACTTATCAGGATTGAGAAGAGATAGAGAGAAGACACAAGTCTTAGTCTTTTCAATAGTCATGTTTCAATGATGACCAAGACATGATTCTTATTGACTAGTCCACCGCATGACCTCGTTGGAACCTTGGTAAACAGAGGCCTAAAAATCCATGTACCCCTGCCATGTTTCACTGTTTGATGATCAAAGACTTCATCAACAGTCCAAGTCACCTTTCTCAGGAAAATAAATACAAACATTTGTAATCTTTAATCAAATAAATGCATAATGGCACATCTTCAACCACTGTGACGAGTAAGACTCACCTTTCTTAAAAGCATATAGTCCAGCTCGTTTTGAAAAATCATAAATAGTTCAAAAAAAAATCTGCAGAATAAATGGTTTATCTAGCCGAAATGAGAATAATGACATTAGCCTGGAGAAAAAGTAACGATCGTATCACCAAACTTGAATTAAACACGAGCAGTCTAAAGAGGGAAAAGCATGTCTGAGCATGTCGCCAAGGGCCCCAGGGCTCTCCATTTATTACTTTAATGTGAGGCTGATAGGATCTGCATGGATATCATTTCACATTTGGGCCACACCATATCGAACACTCCTATCCACCAGGCCTCTCTTTTCCAGCTTGCTTCAGAAAGGTCAAATAATGTCAAGTCAACTGCATGGCTGAAAATCCAGATTGCTGATAAATAATGGCAGAAGATCTCTACATTGAGATCAAAAAACCAGAAAGTCCTGAATACGATCCAACAGAGAGAAAGACAACCAACACTCTGCCATCAAACTAGGCTCCAACGATGTTTACAAAACTGGATCTTCTAGAATGATCTGAGCAGACAAAACACTGTAAACATGATCAATAAAACAGACTAAACAATCACAGGTTCTCGCAAGGAGATCAAATAAAGAGAAAGGCAGCTGTGAATTTGGAGATTACTGGCCAGGGAGTGAGACGAGGTCTTTTTTCTCTCTCTTCGCAGGAAATGAGAGTGCCTCCCTTCCCCCACCGCTCAGCTCAAACTCCCCTTCCCCCCTCCCTCTAGGCCAGAGACACGGGCTCTGGCACGTCTATGGCACAGGAGCTTACTGTAAACAGGGAAAATTAGAGAAAGCCTTCGATATAGGTCAGTCTCAAGAGCCACAACTCAACAAAACAAGAGCAGCGGCAATGCACTTGAGTATCAACATGCAAACAAATGTTGTGCCATTCAGGCAAAGCAAACCTTCCTCCCAGACCGCACTCTATGGCCGTTAAAATAAGGTTTGTGGCTGCTTTGCAAGTCATTTCAAGGGAAGCAATGATTTAAGAATTGATTTTGAAGGAGAACAGTTGTTTACTTTCACAGATGTTGATGCTGATATGATGTGACTTTTCTACATTGGCTTTGCAGATAAAATACAGGTAAAACAACCATGCCAAACCACTGCGGGTCATTTCCTCTGAATGGTATGAATCCAATCAATACAATCCTTTACGATGCATTTTCCTGGACAAGAATCCTGATCCCAGTGGCATAATCTCCCAGGGAACACACCAAAATATGTAGCTGTACTGTACCAACACAAACAAAACACATGTTTGCCCAATGCGAGAAACAAGAATTACAATAAAAAGAGAACTGGATAGGAAGAACTGGGGAATTAAATTAATAGTGGATAATTGCGACAAATTCACCTGCGAGTCGCTTGTTGTTTGATAAACAAGTGACATTTGATACATATTGGATGGTTTTTTTTTTAAGCACAGCCATAAATATCATTAGAAAGACCCTATCCATTGGGAATTCAAGAAGGAATATTTCAGTCTCCTGTGAATTGTGCTCCCTTGTTTGGTCTTGTGATCAGGGCTTTGAGAGCAGCTGTGTGTGTATGTGTGGCGGTGCTATTTTATAATTAACTTCACCGTAAATCTCTTACCTAAAAGAATAATATGTGAATATCATCGAAGCAATCTTTTAAAAATTGCTGTTATGTGAGGTCACAGCCTACCCTTCGCGAAGAATCCGCTTTATGTTTTAGTTTTTAGTTTGAAATTTAAATGTAAAATTTTGTATGGTTCTAAAGCTAAGGCAACAAAATGGCAGATCAAATTCAGTGCTTTTACAATTGAGCAGTGCAAAACTGTAGACTCAAAGAAAATGAAAGTTAACTACAGTATAACTCATATCAGTCTTATGGCTTTTTGCCAGTGTGTCTGGATGTAATAAGCACAAAAGTGCTAAAGCAGGTTTGTTAAATATTGTCCTATGGAAAATAAAGTCATTTTGCATGATTTAAATGCAGTTGACGAAAGCTTTGCCCCCGAATAGCCCATGCTCGGAAAAATTGATTTTTATGGCAAAACGACAGCTCTTATTTTTGCAATCATACTTGGCACAGCAACCTGACTATGATAGAACTAAATGAAAGGTAAAAGCATGCAAATTTCTGTATCATCTGTTTCTTTCCTAAGTGTGTTCACAGCACAAAAACAAGCAGATTTAGCTTTAATTATTGACTAAATGAAGAACGACACAATAGTGTGTCCTTCCCTAATGCAAGACCTACAATGTTCTATTACCTGGAAATATAAATCCAACACAAACACCACTGATGTATGCAATGTATTGGACTTTCTATTCTTAGTAGTGGATCGTGTCCTGTCTTGATTTACCCATCCTGCCTCTGTATAAAATGGCCACTGGGGCCCTCAACCCTCTAATAGGCCCTAACAGATGCCTCCATTTTCTGTAGCGTGGCTTGTGACACAAACAAACAATGGGACAGGCAATCGGCTTACAAATGTACATAACCCAACTGCCCCTCCCCCCATTCACCCCATGACCCCCTCCTTCCTTTTTGCCAACAGAGGGCCCAGATCTGTAACATACAGAAATTACTGTTTGTCATAGAGAGTTGTTTGCCTGTTCAGCAATGAGTGATAGCTGACTTAGTTTGCAATGTAACCATGTGACCAAGCAGAGCACAGGCCAAAGTTTAGGAGAGAGAGGTAGCCCCCCTCTGCCTCCTCCTTCCTCCTCTGCCCTGTTTTTCTGAGACACAGGCCTGTGCAAGGCCTTCCCATTCACTGGAGAATCAAATCTGCAATTCACAGTGTTAGCAGTGGTTCAAAACAGTAAAATGACATAAAAGGACACATGTAATAAAACATCAGGCTTACCTCTGTGGATGCATGGCTGAAACAGTGTAATGTCACTTATAAAACATGGAGGACAGCCTCAGCCTTTAGACTACAAGGGAGGGCTCTCCCCTCCACACACACGGCTCAGGCCTGTCTGATCAGAGCAGGGCCGTGACTGGCTGCCCTCCCACTAGCAGGATGTAAGGTCTCATCTGATTGGCCGAAGCACTTCCTGAGTAATTATCTTTGTTCAGCATGGGCAGGATCAGCAGTGAGTGTGGGAAAGAGCACAGAGGATAGAGGGAGAGAGAGAACTAGGCCTCACTTCCTCAAAATTCACCATAAACCTCTCTTGTTTGCCCAGACCGACGGTTAAATGGCAGATAAGTGTGCGTTTGCTTCGGATCTGTCACGAATCCTGTAATTTCATGGAATGCATTGAAGTTCTTTTGTTTCTCTGGACTGCTTGTGGGGCTGTATGCCTTTGTTTAGTCCCTCCCCCACCGTAGCCTGTTGAGAAACAGGCGACACTCCTTTAGTGAAAAACAGCACTGAACGAAAATAGTGCAGCCACATTAACTTCCTGTGCACGTTGCTGAAACCAATTCATGCAAAATATAGAAAACATTTAGAATGTTCACATTATCAGTGATTATGTTGAATGTTAACATATTGTTAATATAAGAAATACAGTACAGAAAATGTGCCAAGCCATTATTATTTCAGGAAAGAATGCAAATTCAAAGAAAATAGACCTACACTTTCCTTTCCCTGAACTCTTTTTGTTATATGTCGTGTGTTTCTAATTGTAAAATCTAAAATTGTAATAATAATAAAATACTGGTATGTGGTTAAACAGTAAAACTTGATTTGATGCCATATATATATATATATATATATATATATATATATATTCATATTTTAAGATATCTGCATTAAAATTTAAGCAATTAATTTCAAATATTCAGCTCACTAAATAGGAGCAAAAGCCATAACAAGGTAGGCCGCAAACAGCACTGGAAGTTACACAACACTGACCTCTACTTGCGAGATGAGGAATAACTGTGACAGAAACTCTGACCTGTGTTGACAGGACAATTTCTGGATACATACTAGCATTAATATCAGTACTCGCTCGTTCTCTCTCTCTCTCTCTCTCTCTCTCTCTCTCTCTCTCTCTCTCTCTCTTTAAAAAAACCTGAAGGATAATGCACTTGATATGGTGGTGCACAAAAGAAAGACCCCTGATAAGAATAAAAGATAGCAGGGTATGGTGAACATGCAACTGGATGAGGGAAGATTTGCCAATTGATGAAGAGAGGTCAGGTCATTTCTGTGTTTTTGTAGTGTTTTCTGTCATTTACACAATTTTTCAGTCATTTTAGACTTATGTCAAATTTCTATCTATCTATCTATCTATCTATCTATCTATCTATCTATCTATCTATCTATCTGTCTGTCTGTCTATCATTCCTGTCTGTATGTCCGTCCATCTGTCTGTCTGACCATCATACCTGTCTGTTTGTATGTCTATCGTACCTGTTTGTCTGTCTATCATTCCCGTCTGTCTGTCTATCAATCTATCTTACCAGTCTGTCTGTCTATCTGTATGTCTTTCTGTCTGTCTGACCATCATACCTGTCTGTATGTCTGTCCATCTCTCTGTGATACCTGTCTTTCAATGATGTACATTGATTATACAGTGTTTGTATATTTCTGTTGTCTTCCTTGTTTTTCCTTGTGTTCTCTCTCTGTCATTTTCCCAACCAGATTGATTGACATCAGCTGCCAATGATTAAGGTCAAGTGCTGAGCTGCTCTGATTGGTGGACAGCATGAGAACATGTGGATAAATCTGAGGTGGAAGGTTAAAGGCGATTCTTTACTTCTGCCCAGCATGTGTAGCGCTTGTGTTTTGTTGCTGTTGTTAATAAGAACTTGAAATTGCATTCAATGGTAAACGGTTACTTTTCTTTAAAAGAGGGTGTTGTGGGTATGAAGTCCTTTGTTGGGTGTTTGGTTACTTTTCTTTAAAAGAGGGTGTTGTGGGTATTTGTTGGGTGTTTGCTTATTTCCACCCATTAACATGTATGGAAGCAGTAGAAAGGTTTCTTTACCTTGCGTTTCTTTATCATTTGTTCCCCCACGCAAACATAACGCTATCATTCCAGTTCGTTTGTCTATTGATTATACCTTTCTTTCTATCATATCTATCTAGTCTATCTATGATTATTTTAATAAAGAATTGATTCTTGGAAAGCCAAGCCATTGCTTGGCATTCCAGGTACTCCCACAGACAGGCAGAGCATTGCATCATGTACTAGAAGCAATCAAAGATCACTTTGTTCATGTGATTGCAAAATAAACCAAAGATTTGTAATTTTCTTTCCTGTATTCACATACAAACAAAGGTTGTATTCCCTGATTTAGGTTTCATTGCTTAGTTTTCAAACCTAAGCCTGTCATTAGAGCTAATATGTGCATCCCACTATTTTACATCAATTTCTCTTATATATCCCACTTGCAGCATTCTAGTGAACCGCTATTGTAGCCACCCAGTTGTGATTGCTGGTGGACTAATGGTAGGGGCTGCTATGGTAACAGCTTCTTTTGGCACTGCCATTTTGCATTTCTATATATGTGTGGGAGTCATTGGGAGTACATATTTTAAAGTTTAATCTGCAAAAGCCAAATTCTTTAAGATTTGTGAGAGGTCCAAAAACATTTGTTAGACAAAGTAGGGACTAATATTAGTCCAATTAGTTAGGTGATTTATGTTGTGTATTGCAATTAATTTAGACTTTTTGAGCTATTGGTCTTCTGCCAGCAAGAACCGCAATAAGCTGATTGGTCAGTGTCAGTTCCTCCCCTGCATGTGCATGCTTATGTTCAAAGAATAGTAGAATCCCAAGGTCAGTGGTTCCAGTTGGGTCATCCTTGTTTAAAGGTATATTCTGGGTTAAAGTAATAGTTCACCCAAAAAAATAAATTTCAGGCATCATTAAACTCAGTCAATTGTTTGTTCAAAACTCAGTGTGTGCTCTTTTGTTTGAGATCCTAATGGGTTTGGTTGGCACCCAGCAGTTCTCCAGTGTTGTTGGGCTTGTCCCTATTACTGAATATGGACCTGTCCTTCTGGAGCCACAGATCTCTGGTAAATCTGCAAATAACCTGGTTGTAAAGACCGGCTTAGACCACAATGGGTTAGTTTGCCCTTAAATTAAAAAAAAATATTTTAATTTACTTAATGTTTTCTCACTTTGTTACAATGTACAGGAAGTACATTGACACATTTATTCCTCAGTTTTACAGGTGGACATCTTCAATGACCACAAATACATGTATTTTGCTTGTGGTGTGATGATGCTGGTAGCAGAAGTTTTCCTCTTCATCATGAACTATTACAACTACAGATGGCTTGAACAGGAAATAAACGTAGAAATGTAGAAGAGCTACAGATCAGAGCTGCCAAAGACCTGGCTGCTATGGAGGTGGTCAAAGACAAAAGAGAAGAGCTAAAACTCAGTTTGAAGGAGGAGGCAACACTCTCAACCTGTAAATACTTCTGACTCAATAGTATTGTTCATATGTTTTTCTTATGTTAGAAACTCTTTTTAAATATATACAGGATTAGCAATAAAGAGTTTATATTACACCATAAATCCAATCCACTGCATGTCGTGTAACCTCCAGTTCAACATAGCAACTGTTTTTATAAACCAACATTTATTAGTATTAATTTTTCTTAATTTGATTATATGATCTATTGCTTAATTGGTTGTCTTTGTACATTAATTTGTACATTACTATAATATATATTACAAAACCAGCATGTAGGCCAATGGTGGCTAACATTTTGTGCTGATCCATCACAGCCCAACAACAAGACCTGCTGTTCTGTCCTAGCTGAATAAATTGGAATTTAAAACTTATATTCAAATGGACAAACAGATGGTGATTGTACAATCTATTATGGGAGAGATTAAGGTTTCTTTGATGTAAAGATATATTGTGAACTATGGTGTCACAAACAGGCTGTTTCTCAAAAGTATACTCACTGGGCACTTTATTAGGAACACTATAATACTGGGTAGGGCCTACCTTTGCTCTCAAAACAGCCTCAGTTCTTCATGGCATGGATTCTACAAGATGTTGGAAACATTCCTTTTTGAGATTGCATCACACAATTTCTTCAGATTTATTGCGGCACATTCATGCTGCAAATCTTCCATTTTACCACATCCCAAAGCTGTTCTATTGGATTCAGTTCCGGCAACTGGGAAGGCCACTGAAGAACAGTGAACTCATAATCATATTCATGAAACCAGTTTGAGACAACTTTTGTTTTGTGACATGGTGCATCATTATGCTGGAAGTAGCCATTAGAAGATGGGTAAATTGTGGCCATGAAGGGATGCACATGGTCAGCAACAATAATCAAATAATCTGTAGCATTCAAGCGATGATTGATTGGTATTAACAAGGTGTGCCAAGAGAACATTCTCCACACCATTACACCACCACCATCAGCCTGAACCTTTGACACAAGGCAGGTTGGGTCCATGGATTCATGCTGTTGGCACCAAATTCTGACACTACCATCTGTGTGCCTCAGCAGAAATCGAAATTCATCAGACCAAGCTAAATTTTCCAGTCTTCAACTGTCCAGTTTTGGTGAGCCATTGTCCACAGCAGCCTCAGCTTTTTGTTCTTGGCTGACAGAAGTGGAATCCGGCATGGTCTTCTGCTGTTGTAGTCCATCTGCCTCAAGGTTTGACATGTTGTGCATTCTGAGACGCTATTCTGCTCACTACAGAGTGGTTATCTGAGTTACTGCCTTTACTAGTCTGTACATTCTAAGTTGACCTCTCTCATCAACAAGGTGTTTCCATCTGCAGAACTGCCAATCACTGGATGTTTTATGTTTTTCGCACCATTCTCAGAGTAAACTCTACAGACTGTTGTGCATGATAATCCCAGGAGATCAGAAGTTACAGAAATCCTCAAACCAGTCTGTCTGGCACCAACATTCATGCCAAGTTCGAAATCACTGAGATCACATTTTTCCCCATTCTGATGGTTGATGTGAACATTAACTGAAGCTCCTGACCCGTATCTGCATGATTTTATGCACTGCACTGCTGCCACATGATTGGCTGAGTAGATAATTGCATTATTAAGTATGTGTACAGGTATTCATAATAAAGTGCTTAGTGAGTGTAACTCAAAATTGTAATCATATTGAGTTACTGTACAAGCTGTAATTATTTGAGTTTAGCTTGAACAGTCACACAAAATTTCACTACAAGCTTTATTTAAAAGAGGAATGTGGCTTATATGCCAGTAAATCAAACACGTTCAAAACTTTAAACCATTATTATGCCCTCAAAGCTTTGTTTGGAAAATGAGCGAATTTCACAAGCCTTGTCAAGAAAATTTCCTGGTCATATTTACCCAAAATCTATACCAAAACAAAATAATAATAATAATAATAATAAAAATAATAAAATTACATGATATTATATTATGCTTAATGAAACTAAATCTACATTTAGGACCATTTATTTACTACTTTTACTATTCCCATTATTTCCAAAGATGATTCTCATTATCGTAACAGTCATTTTTAAACTGTATTACAGTAAAACATATGATGTTGTACAATGATATTTTAAATTTAAATCACCAAAAATGGAACACAGTACCAGGGGATAACTACTTTGAGTACAAAACAAGAGTACAAAAAAGTCAGGAAGGGGAATGTTTGGGTCATAGTTTTAGCCAGGGGTGTTTGAGGCACTGAGTTGCTGTGGCTCTCTGTTCTGGTAGAAAGTTCAACATTTGTAACAGGAAATCAGAGAAGAGGGATGCTTCCCTGAGAAGAAAGTGATATTTCTCCACAAGTACTTCATACAGCCCCCATTCACGGAGGACAGTGATACGCCGCAAGTCACCTGTGGAAAATGTAGGTGAAGAAATAATGAACCCGAGGTTCATTGAACAACCAGTTCATTGACTTAGTCACCACACCATGATAAATGAGGAAAATATTTTGCTCACCTTTGCCGTCGAAATACTTAGAGGAATATCTACCCGACAGAGCTACTGACATTGGGATTTTACCCAGGAGCTCAATAATATGAGCCAGGTGGTCTACAAATTACAGAAACTGTCAGCATCATAAATCATAATAAATTGTTTTTTTAATAAAAAAATATTGATGTTGCCTTATAAATGACTTACCTTCCTCTAAGGAGAAATTTGGCCCTGCTTTGGGTTCAAATAAGGAATCACCAGTAACAAGCTCAAATGCCTGTTGTAAAATAATAACATATATAAATAAAACATGGCATTCTAAACCATTATGATGTATTTATTTGCAAGTCATTATCAAATTTTCTTTCAAAAATCAAATATAAATATATAATTTATTTATTTTTCCACAAGGCTGTTAACTCACCAGGCAGGCCACGCTCCAGATGTCAGCTGGTGGTCCATATTCAGATCCCAGCAGAACTTCCAATGAGCGATATTGTCTGGTCTGAATCTCTTGACAAAAGTGTTTGTACTAGAACAACACAAAAGAGTTTAATATGTGCTTCCTGCACTGCTTGTTGTCTATCAATGTGTAAACTACTTAATCTATTAACATTTCTAAATTGGTTTCAGTGCATCAAAAATATCTTTGGACAAGACTGGGTCCCAAAATGTAAGCATATTTTCGGTGAAAATCTTGACGATAATTGCACATCGATGAGTGCAAGTCACATTGACTACTTTTATGATACTTTTGTGCCTAAAGTGATGCAATATCCACTGACTTTGAAGTAATAAGAAAGAAAGTAATCTGGGTTTGGAACAATATGAGGGTTAGTAGATTAAATTACACTATTTACATTTTTTGGCAAACTATTACTTTATGATAAATTTGACCCCAGTTCTATGAATTGATTATATGAACATAGAAAATCTCACCACCCAACATGAGCTGCCAAGGTCTGCAATCTTCACCATGATGTTATCCAAGTTTCCAGGCTGTCCATCATTTCCTATTAAATATTCATGAAGACAACAGCTTTCTCACCTAATACAGCAGCACAACTTTTGTGGTATATGATATACTTTACAGTGAGCGATGCAATTCACTGCATCCACGTTAAATGACTCTTACCAGTGTGCTGGAGTATTGTGGCTTTGATGGATGAAGAGGAAGTCTGCAGAGCGCCCTCTGGAGAATGAGGTGGCGACTGTGGTGTGAGACACAGCAGTATGTTCTCAGGCTTTATATCTGTGTGAATTATCTTACAGTGGTTGTGAAGATACACCAGTCCTTCAAGCACCTGAGAGAGACATAGTTTTTCAGGTTACATAACTCATGTTGACCTTGCCCCCATATGTGGTCTTTATGTTTATGGCCAGTATTTCCCAGTTCTGTTGCTGGAATACCCCCAACACTAAACATTTTGGGTGTCTCTTTAATCTAATACACCTGATTCAATACATCGGCTTGCTAATAGAGGCTCTATTACCTCAATTGGGTGTTTCAAATCATAGAGACTTCCAAAATGTGCAGTTTTGGGGGTACACCAGGACTGGGAAACACTACAAAATCACTTACAAAATCACGTAGTAGGTAGTATACAAACTGAACAGTACGTTCTTTAGGTTTTCATGCGAGTAGTATGAAAATATTTATAACATACTTCATCTGGGGACATGGGTACTGGCCCAAGAACAGAATATATGATGTAATTACAACAACCATGAAAATAATCTTTAGGGGGTCCTCAGAGAGTATTGACGTTGACTACCACCCCTGGAATCGCGAGTTCGAATCCAGGGTGTGCTGAGTGACTCCAGCCAGGTCTCCTAAGCAAACAATTGGCCTGGTTGCTAAGGAGGGTAGAGTAACATGGGGTAACCTCCTTGTGGTCGAGATTAAGTGATTCTCACTCTCAATGGGGCACATGGTAATTTGCGCATGGGTCATGGAGAGTAGCATGAGCCTCCAATTGCGGAGTGTCCGCGGTGTCATACACAACGAACCACGTGATAAGATGAGTGGATTGAAGCAGAGGGACAAGACTTGTCCTCCACCACCTGGATTAAGTAACCGCACCACCATGAGGACCTACGAAGTAGTTGGAATTGGGCATTCCAAAATTGGGGAGAAAAAAAACAAAACAAAACAAGCACTGTTTAAGCACAAGGAACAACTTTCTTGGTATAAATAGCACTTAGGATCATCACCATTATTTTAAATCCAGTGTTTTGAACATGACATCTCCTCAGCTCCCGAGGGATTATGGGATAGTAAGGTGTCCAGTTAATCCGTACTTCAGAATCTCGCCAGAAAGAGTAGGTCTTCCAGGGTATTTCTTGCATATTGTTTAATATATACTTAGGATTCGGACATACTACACCTTTGGCTGTTTTTGGCATACTATATAGTAGGAAAAGATGGCTATTCGGACATAGTGACTATTTTAGGCAACATGTATGAATTATAACATTGGGACTTACTGACAGTGCATGTCTCACCTGTGTGATGACTCGTTTGACACAGATTAGAGAAAGACCTGGATTTCCAAAACACACCTGCCAGCAGCGCAAGTCTGGCCCCAGCAACTCCAGTACCAAACAGATATCTGCATAGTGGTCAAGACTCAACTATTCAAAACATTTGTAGGACACAAGACAAACTGATCCAATTGTGAATAATATAAAGTGCGGTTCAAATTTCTGAGGCCACGTTGAAAAACGCAAAACTTTTCAAAACTTGTTGACATGATTTTAACATAGAAATGTAAGGTGAAGAAGAAAAGTTTAGGGATTCTGAATTGTCTCTGCACTTAATTCACTATCAAATAAGCACATTTTTTAAATGAATCATCAACTGCTTCATACAAAAAGTCCAAAAGATTTCCTTACTTTCATTAAAGCACACAAGATGCTCTTTGGAACATTCTCAAACCAGGCTGGGATGACATAGACCTTCAGGTTTTGAACAAACTTGTGGAGTTCATGCCAGCTTGAATGCATACTGTCATTAAAGAGAGAGTTTACCCCAAAATGAAAATTTCCAAATCATTTATTCACCCTCATGCCATGCCAGATGTGTATGACTGTCTTTCTTCTGCAGAACACAAATTAAGATATTTAGAAGAATATCTCAGCTCTGTAGGTCCATACAATGCAAAAGTGAATGGTGACCAAAATTTTAAGCTCCAAAAAGCAAATAAAGGCTGAATAAAAGTAATCCACATGACTCCAGTGGTTAAATCTATATCTTATAAAGAAATCCAATCAATTTTAGATGAGAACAGACAAAAATATATCAAATTTTTCACTGTACATATTGACACCAACAGTCTCTAAGCACGATCATGATTTCAAGCTCGATAGAAACGTTAGAAACAGCACAAGCCATGTTACTATTTCTGAAGTGACATTTTTTAATTACTAATGAAGGCTTGGACGCATCATTTGTTTTGAAACAGCATTGGCAGATTCTGATCCATCACGTAAGAAAGTAGTTCCATGCACAAATGCGTTTTTATGACTGTACTCGGTCTTGACTTGTTCATTGAACTGTTGTATATAAGCAATATCACACTCGCAATCATGCTATATAGCCCTACATCAGCACTACTGCGATTACCTACTGCACTCGGCCTATGACCGAATCACAGCAGTGCTGATGTAGGGCTATATCGCACACTTGCTCATGTGATATTCCTAAAATATTATATTATATTATCATGAAAGGATATGGATCCCGTTCACACCTGCTATCTTAAACTCATCCAGTAACTGCACTATACGTCCTCGAAGAGGGTTACGAGCTGTGAGACCACTGGCCTGGAGACAGGGAAGATAATTTTGAGATATATGCACACACAGAATTGAAAGAAGTGGATTTCTGAGAGAGAGAGAGAGAGAGAGAGAGAGAGAGAGAGAGAGAGAGAGAGAGAGAGAGAGAGAGAGAAAAACTCACACAGCGCAGTAATGTCAGTTCATCTTGGCCAGCCTGAGTGAATCCAGCACCACTCTTCAACACCTTCACGGCCACATGCCTACATGATCTGCAAAACCACAAACACAAACTCTTAAGAGGTTTTAAAAATACACACACAAACTCATACGTTATCCCCAACAAACACATATACACAAGGAAACAAATATAATGGCGCAAACATAAAGGTACCATTCACACAATCAAAAAGAACTCAACACCTGAGGTCAATGCAGAGCCATACAGTTGAGAAATATCCCCAGCCCAGCTTTGACAGAACCTTGTATCTCCTATTAAAGACATTCCCCAGCTGAACTGGGTGATATCCACCTAGAGAGAGAGAGAGAAGGCTAGAGATCAATCAACTATTATCATTAGTGGTGCTTGGTCTAATCCTACAAATTTAAATTCAGTTCATAAGTCTTATATACTACACACATGAATATACCTCAAATTATCAAAAATGATTCTCACCTGGTCAGCAATAATATGAGTGAAAAAAATCCAATAGATTTACATTAAGGGACTTTAGATAGACCTGACTTATATCTAAGAAACAGAATATTATAGAAATGTTGTGCTGTGCTCTATTGAATTTAAGCACCACTCACATTAGAAAATATTAGAATGTACGTAGTTGTCTACACAATTCTAACTACACCTATTTAAGTGTTTTTGACTGAAGTTCAGTCATCAAACTCAACTTGGTGCAAGCTGCTGGGTTCTTTGGACCAACTGTTAGCCAATTGTCTTGCTCACATGTGATGTGTTAAGCCAATCTGGTCACATGGTTTGATTTGTAATCTGTTTGCCAATCAACTTGCATATTCTCTCTTTGTCTAACATTTAAATTGCTCAGTTTAGCAGAAAAACTGGTTTTAACTGCAGCTTTTGTGAGATTATTTTCTCTGAAACCCTCCTCCTCCCCAGCACCACTTGTCTCTAGATCTGCTACATGGGGATTATATGTATGTCTTATTGTGCAGCAGCAGCCGCAGCATCTCTTTCATGCTCGATGCATCATGTCTTGTGTTTATCTACTTGTGTAGCAGCAGCAGCGTGTTCACATTCTACCACAGTATGTCTGTGCATGTTCTAGCAGTAGCAAGTCTTCGTACTTGCTCTGGAGCAGCAGCAGCATAGCAGATCTAGTCTGCCAAGACCACATCCTATCAATATGTCATAGCAACATTAACATGCTAAATCATTATGAGAATTTTCATGACTGAAATGAAATGATTAATTACATGCTGTGTTTATTTGCAAGGCTTGTCCAGAAATAATTGAATCATTTCACAGAATTAAAAAGGCTTACCATAGCAGTACTCTCTTGGATCTTCATGTTCCTCTGTATTATCAGGTTCAAAATGCTCGTAATTCCTTAGTGCTTTCAGTTTAGAGTCCATAACCACATCAGACCTGCATTAGAAACCAACACACACTTCCATAACCATCTTACAGTGATCTTTCATATCTGAATGTTCACAAATGCATACTCAGATATACTGTATCTGTGGAAAGAGAAAGATTAACAGTCATTAACAGAGCCATAAATCTTCACAAATGCACTTATTGAGTTTCAAGTAAACATAAATAATTTCAGCAGTTGTGTGCTGATGTAATGGAACACATAAAGAAGACTAAATCTATGCTGTGTATTCTTAGCCGACCATAAAAGTCCAGCTGACATGGACACAGTCGGTTATCCTGTCACACTGTGCTCACTAAGGGTCAGATAAGTCAGCACCACATTTAGATCTCAACACCCGCTGCTGCAAGATTTTACAACATGGCACTTCAGCAGGGTCTATGGGAACCTGCACCTTGACCTGATGCATAAACTTTATATCATGCTTCTCTCTATTTATCACCCATGTCACACATGCCTGAAAGTTTGAGAGGGGAATATGAGGATGTATTCCCATATTCCCATAGGATGTACATTAGTTTTTCCTGGATCTTTGTACTGTTACATTTTAGCTTGACTCCCAACAAATGTCCAATGCCATTGTATTTACTGAAGTATCATGCTATTACCATCTGAAATCATCACTGTACCATGGTACCACCACATCGGGCCTACTTTATTATAAGCAGAATATCCATAAAGAAATTATTGTATTAACTTAAAACACTGGACATACATCATGACTCTGGTTAAACCAAATGTAACCAAATGGGTTTTGAACCATCATGTAAAACTCTCAACGTATCTTCAGAATCCTAAATATAAACCAGGCATTCTCATTTAGCATGGCTTCATCTCTGCCAACACCAAGTGGTCTGCAAAATATTCCTGTCATGGAGACCAGGGTTCCCAATATACTGACAACTGACCACAGTCATGCAAATTTAGATCTCACTCGTGTAAGATTTTAGAGGATTCGAAGGAGATCTAGTTCATGGCTACTGTAAAGTTTCTGACCCAGAAACAAACATCAATGGTAACAGAAGCACACAGGGTGCTATAAAATGTCAGCATTGAAAGCTCTACACACACACACACACACACACACACACACACACACCCTCCAGTAGCAGCAGTGCAACAGGTAGATTATCAGTAATTCATGTATTAGAAGCAGAATGGACAATATTCAAAATCAAAATCAAATCAAATCACTTTATTGTCACACTACTGTGTACACGAGTGCAACAGTAGGTGAAATTCTTGTAAATATTCTTGGCCTTTACATTGAAATACCCATAAGCATGCATGCTAAGTGACAACATAAGATTTACTTACAATTTGGAGGTGAGCTGATCCCCTGTGTTTATTTGCATGATTTCATCAGAGGTCTGAATAAGCTTATAGATGCTTGACTCCTCAGACTGACTTTATGCTGAGGGGGGATTTTCCTGTATACCACCCTCCACAACCTACTCACTTTTTGCCCTCTCTCTCTCTCTCTCTCTCTCTCTCTCTCTCTCTCTCTCTCTCTCTCTGCCACTCCTCCACCCTTTACACACACAGATTTGAGAGATATTCTTAGGAGGAGACATGTGGCTTGGGTAGAGCTTACTTTAGCTGAAGTATAAGCAAACTAACATTTTTGAAAATTCATAGTAGAAAAAAAAAAAAGTTAAATTGAATGGCATTCTCAAGAAAATGGTGACTTAATCTCTAACTAATATATCTGAATATCTAACTGAAAGCTGAATGATGACACAATGAATCCGAATTTGAAAGAAAATCATCACTCAGTAGCATAAATTAAAAAAAATTAAATACTGGAGATGAGGGTGTAACGGTACTTAGATTAAGATTCAACTTTATTGTCATTGTACATGTACAGAGCCAATGAAATGCAGTTGTTTCCCATATCCCAACTAGCTGGGGTCAGAGCACAGGGTCAGCCATGAAACACCAAGACAGACCTGGAGCAGATAGGGTCAAGGGCCTTGCTCAAGGGCCCAACAGTGCTATCTTGGCAGTTCTGGGGCTTGAATCCCCAAAATTTCGGTCAGTAACCCAGAGCCTTAACCGCTGAGCCACCACTTTCTGGTATTTGCAATGGAATGTGAAACATTTTTGAATTCAAAATTGTCGAATTCAAGAAAATTGAATTCGTAAAATCAAGTGCTGTGCAGTTTGAGTGTAAGTGTATGGTTTCTGTGCATTGTCTCATTTGTAGTGCTGAAACTAGAATGTAAAAATACTCACCGAGACAGATATGCAGTAGTTGTCTGCGGTAAATGCTATCCTGGTAACAGTGTCTACTGACATGACATTCAGTTATATTAATGGTGATAAGTACTGCAGAACTGTAGAACGAGATTTGAGATTTAGTAATAAAATATGAATGCAGAAGAACAAGAGATTTCAATCAGAAATGACTGGGGCTTATTGAAATATATGAAAGTAGAAATACATATATAATTTGACATAAGCCCTGTCCTAGAGTTCAGCACTCTGATACTTGCTTGAACCATCGGATCCTGCCGGAAGCATGGACGGCAGTGGAGCGGAGCAGGACCAGACATAAACTGGTGGTGATGGAGTGGAGGGGGGTGAAAACAACGGATGTATGCCAACAATGGAAACACCTGAGCGGGCTTATAAAGCAGAGGCTGTTTTGTGATTGGATGAGATGCCTGATTAAAATAAATCCTGAGATCTTCCTGCTAGAACTACGCTTGCATAAAATGTAGCAATATGTTTAAATATTAGTTGTGGCAAAAAAAAAAAAAAACCCGTGTCTACACTGGGCCTGTCTGTTGACGTTTTGTTTTATCATGGGACACTGTGCTGTTCTTTGCACAGTCTGAACACAATCTGATGACTAATTAAACCTGATTAGGCTAAATCTGTGTCTCTTCCCATAGAGCTTTAATGAATGGAGATCATAGTGTTTCCTTTTTCTCGAGCAGTCTCCAGCTTTGCACTTTAATGGAGCCCGGCTCCAAACGGCATCATACCCCAGAATTAGATTCCTATTCTCATCCTGACAGATGCCAAACTGATCTTGCTGTTTGGCCATAACATAAATAATCCTCAATGATCTGAAGGAGAAGCAGCTGGGGCCGCTTAACAAAGGAGAACATAAATTAATGAAGAGTTCATTAGCAATGGGACAGATTGAGAAATTGTTGGTAATGTCCTAAAGTGTATGATGTGGAGGGTGTTGTTCACAGCTGTTAATGGTTAGCTACTACTTTACCATGCTGAAATGGCTGTTTATGTTAAAGCAGAATAATCGATTTGATTGTTTTCAAGTTACTTCGTAGCGATTCATATTTTATAAAATATAAAACGCAAACTAAGCTGTTGTAAAATAACCAGTGTGTACACACACCTGTGGCTGTACTGCAGCTGCTATTGCTTGGCAAATGTATTTAGGCCAACTATATTTGTAGGAGGAAGAATTGTTTATCCGATTATTATTGTTATTAATAAATCTAACTATTTATAGAACATAATGTCTTTTAGCATACAACAATAGTGGCTGTGTGTCACCATGATTTCAACTAAGACTAAGTTTTTTTTTTTTAACACCCCTTATCTGTGGTAAAAATCAATGCAACACATTGCATCTAGTCAGTCTGTATTTGCTTTGATTAGGAATGGGATACACACAGAGGATCTTCTGAGCTTTCAAGCAATCTGACCTTCACTTTTGGGGGGTCACAAACAGATTAAAGATCTTATCGCCATTAGTTACAGTGACACACATGCATACTCCTCTGACTGCTATTATTTGATGTTGGTAATTCATATTCAAAGCCCTTAATCCAGTAAACACTTTTGACCTGACCTTATTTTTAATATTATGAGTAACACTTATGATCGTTTATTTACAATAAAGTTAGAATTGTGATTAGTGATCATTTTGTCAGCATTATTTGAGAATGTTTCAAACGACATCTTTAACATGATTAGTGTCACTAATGTATTAACATATTTGATTAGTGACCTAGAAATAGTGCAGAAACTTAAATATTTCTATTACATTTTACGTCATAACTTTTGTATGCTTTAAAATGGTCAAAATCTTCTATTTATTTCCAGGTTTAAATAAGATTTCAAATCCCTGATTTTCAACAGAGGCTCTTAAACTCCACTAAATTTAAACTCACTGAACACTTTATTAGAAACACCTACATCTACTTATTCTGATTATCTAATCAGCCAATAATGTGGCAGCAGTGCAATGCATAAAATCATGCAGATACAGGTCAGGAGCTTCAGTTAATGCTCACATCAACCATCAGTATGGGGAAAAATGTGATCTATGATTTCGACCGTGGCATGATTGTTGGTGCCAAATGGGCTGGTTTGAGTATTTCTGTAACTGCTGATCTGGGATTTTCATGCACAACACTCCAGAATTTACTCAGAATTGTGCCAAAAACAAAAAACATCCACTGAGCAGCTGTTCTGTGGATTGAAATGTCTTGTTGATGGAGGTCAACGGAGAATGGCCAGACTGGTTCGAACTGACAGAAAATATAATGTCTGTATAATTGTAGTGGGCAGAATAGCATCTCAGAATGCACAACATGTCGAACCTTGAGATGGATCGGCTACAACAGCAGAAGACCACGTCAGGCACTTTATTAGTATATTAGGAATGTGTGATCAATAGGATTTAAATGAATCAATTGTAATACTACACCACTTATTCTCTCATAGTAGTTATTTAGATCCTGCAAGCATGCAAACTTCTGTCTTAAATGTAATGTTTATTATAGATGAAGCATAGAGATGCCCGCTCCAGTCTAACAGCTTATGAAACATTTCATGAGTGATCGCAACATTTTATTTACAGAATAAATTTCATTTAATAACATTTTATTTAATAGAAATGGACAAGTAATAAGGAAGAGATGGTAAAAACAATGTAAAATTGCTTTAAATAGCCAGCGCATCCCGTACATGACCTACAAAATAATATGTTGTGTATCACAGCCGCACGTACATCTAAAACACCTGTAGCACAAAAGTGAACTACAGCAAAAATAAGACCAATATCTGCATGAATGTGTGCTGTATTAAAAGATAGAAAATAGATTTTTTTCAATTAGGGATGGGTCATAATTACTGAACAATTTGGTCTGTACATTATTAGCCTGCCATTGACAGCCAATCAAACAAAAAATAATAAATAATTACATAAAAAAAGAAAATGCAGCAGCTGCAGTAGTTATGTGCATTCAGCGTTTAGGAAATGTAAGATAAAACAAAACAAGAATAACTGAACGACCATTAAAAAAAGAACATCATATGGCTGAAAAGGCATGTGTAATGCTTTAAACCCCAAAACACTGTGAGGATGCACAAGGATGTACCTGATGTGCAGATGGCCCACATTACTTTTTACAGCTATTATTTGATTTCCAAATAATTCAGCCATATCTGTAAAGAGTACAAGGGCAAGATGGATATAAATCAAATCATCTTATGTAGTTTAACTTTTTACTATTAGGTATCTGAACTACCTTTTGCTAATTAACCACATCTTCTTTAAAGAGCAAACGTACATGGGCTGAACAAAACAAACATGTCTTTAAAAGGATAGTTAACCCAAAAATTAAAATACTAATGTTTGGATTTTCTGTTCTTTTAAGAATGTGAGACCAAATTAAAAGCAAAAAAAAAAAAAAAAGTTAGAACATACGACCGTGATCGCACAGAATAGAAGGATTTGCATAAATGAACCGCTTCATTCAGAACTTTTCATTTCAGCCAAGTGTGCAGGGATTTACTGTACATACACATTTTGGACAGGCAGTTAAACAATTGTTTTTTTTTTACTAATGCAAGCCAATAAAAAACATCAGAACATTAATTAGCACACATTAACACTGAAAAAACAAACTCTAAATAGCTATGAACAAATTTACAACTGAGCATTGTGAACGTTACATGACACAACCAATTTACCTTAATCAATTGTCAAATGTGTTAATCGGGTTAACCTTCTATTTACATAATAATAATCAATAAAATGTGACTTAAAAACAGGTTTACACATACGACATGCATGTGCCAACCATTTATCTCTGAATTCACGGTGAGTGTCCATGCATGTTAATGTACGGTATATAATACTGTATTCTGTGCCATATGAAAGCATCACACATGGCCCTTTAAGGAGAGGTCCCTTAAACCAGTGTTTAAAAAAATATTCTGGATAAAAACAAGACATCCAAAAAAAGTATTTTCTAGCATGTACAATTTAGGTCAAATAACATGGCAAAAACAAAACATCTATTGGTATGTGGAGTAAGAAAATTCATTTAATAGAACTTACAAGAAGATTGTTTTCTTGGTGTTAAGACACTGGGTGTAGCGGCAACATAAATCACATCACACCAAATACATAAAAGCTAGCAGTTTCACAACAACCTGCAAAACAGGTGGTCTGCGTAAGACTGAACAGTGTAATGCGCAAAAAATTATTAATAAAATACGCCGGCCATACATTTTAGATGAGGAACATCTATAGACATCAGACACCCCTCCAACAAACAAACAGTAGAAGTTCAAGCAGCACTTTTGGATCTTTCAGAGGCACTGTAGTGTGTTGGCAAGGGCTCTGCGGATGAAATCTTTCATGAAACATTGTCCCTTACTTTTAGCAGAGAGCAATTCAGCAGACCAGCAATAACGTATGTGTAATATCTGCGAATGCGGCATCTTTAATTGTAACAATGTCTAAGATCTCGGTCTCAAATAGCTTCTGTTCCTCTCAGAATGCTTTAGTTCTTTCCAGGAAGTGAGAGTTCATGCCTCTGGGCAAGGTCTTGGCTCTCTCTCTTTCATTGGCTTTGTTGCTTTTTTTCCAGTCTCTATCCAAGGTTACAGGTCAAAGGTCAGTTACTTTATTCTCCACAGCTGCAGCGATCTGTTGTAGTCTGTACCCCAGCTGCATCTTCTGAGCTGTTGAGTCCTCTTCTAAAGCTGTGATAATCTGAAAAGACACACAAAATAGGTATAGACATGGACAGGATTTTTATTGTCTGGTGTCTGAAGCATCACGCTAGCTCCAAGTTGGCTAATTTATGAACAGTTTCAGTAAAGTACAGAGGGTCAAAGTAAAAAGTATGAGTGTTCTGCTATTTAGAGTAATATTGGTGAACCTCAAAAACCAGTCAAGAATATGTTCGTGTCATACTGTATTTCAACCCAAAATCAAAAGTAATAAAAATTTTGAAAAAAATTATAATTTGAATATTGCACGACCCAACTTCGGATAAGCGGTTGAAGATGGATGGATGGATGGATGGATATTGCACGAAGAAAGCTGTAATTTAGTGATTTAAATGAAAAATAGCATAAATTAAAAGCTGTACTTTTTTGCTGTACTTTACAATACATTTCTATTTGCTAACATTAGATATCATGAACTCATAATAAACCATATTTTTTAAAAGCTTTTTGCATCTTGGTTGATGCTAACTTGTATAAATTTAATTGTTCATTATATTTCATGTTATATCACAATGCATAAACTAATATTAAAGTATACAATTTAAAAAATGTCTTTGTTCATTTGGAAATTAACATGAACCAAGATTAAGTGCTGTAAAATTATTGTTCATTGTTAGTTCATGTTAACTGATGTAGTTAAAGAATACAAACTTACTATTATTTTAATGTAAATAGGGGTCATAAAATAGCGATATATCAATTATTGATCAGCACGTTATTTTATAGATACATTTTTGAGCTATCGATATATTAACATCATTTCAATTCACTGTCAGTCGCCTTCCATTCAATGTAACCTGACGTAATAGCTTTGGGAAACCACAAGGGGGTGACATAACATTACTGAAGCAGGTTGTGGCATATCACACACACATTTCGAGCTGATGGCAGTCCAAAGTTACCAAGGTTTTTGTACTTCTTAAGCATGAACAATGTGATGTTGAGTTTGCAGGTTAGTGTATGAACCTGGTTTAACTGTGCGAACTGAACGATTAGAAATAGTGACGTTCTTTTGCAATTTTTCTGTAGGTAGCCTTGAACAGTCTTTCATTCAAGCTGTCAAACCACAGAAAGACATACTTGTAACTGAAAATACATCGCGTCGGCTCTATGAAAGATACTTCTACACAATATATCATCCAGCAATGACTACAGTAAATAATCAATGTCCTTTGATAATGATTTGTGTCAAATGTAATGGAAATCTTGGCAAATTGAGCACCTTAACGCTGGAAAATTTCAAGCAGCCTCCGGAGACGGCATATGTACCTTTATAGAAAATAATGGTTTGAATTTTAGAAAGTGCCATGTCGTCCGTCAGATGCACGACCCACTTTAATTTACCCTGATGCTAACACTTTACCAAAATTGTGTTGAGAAATATATTTGAAAAGACAAACACTATTGTGCAACAAGCAGCCTGATTTATATCTGGAAAAATCCTGATATATATTATATATATATATATATATATATATAGCTAATCATCAGAAAAATCTTCTGATTACCAATATGTGAAATCAGCATCAATCCCAAGCCTAATTGTGTGTTAACCTTTTTTCACATCAAAGTTCTCAAAATGATTTAGTTTTTTGCTTTTATGCAATGTTAACTGATACAACCCGGGTATGTTCGTGAAAGGTTACATGAGATTTACCCTTGTATGCAGGCAAATAATACTCCACTTGCAAACAGGTGAAAAGTAGGGCAACAGATGTTTACAACAAGTGTGTTCTATTTTTGTCATCTTCAATACTGTGCATCTATGCTTCTGTAAATAGGTTGCTTTGCTACTACTAAACACATGTGCTCAGGAATGAGCATATGCCAAGAGCAGGTTGTCAAGCCCTCCTCATCAATATTCACACCTGAGCATAAAATAGTGCTAGCAACAGAAAGGTCTAAACGCCTAATCACAGGCAAATAACATGAGTGAGGACCTACTGAGGGAAATGAAGTAAAAACTTTACAATTGCACAGAAGAACTACCCTTTCAATATGTTTTTCCCCCCGTAAGAAAATATTTTACAATACTTTACAATAAAGTTGCATAGGTTAACATCAGTAAACGCACTATTTAACATGAACAAACAATTAACAATACTTTTACAGCATTTATTAATCTTGTATATTATTCATTTCCACATATTGTTTTACATTACACTACAGTAGTATTTTAAGAAATTAACATTTACTAATATTAACATATTCATGTTCATTGATAGTTCATGAGACCTTTTGCATTAACAAATAAAACCTCACTGTAAAATAGTACCAACAGTTTTAACCATACAACTTCTGTGCGCTACAAAATTGCAATTTGTGCAATTGAATGCTTTTGCCTCACAGCAACAGTACTACCACCAGAATAAGTACACCTCCAACCCTGTGTGAAACTTAAATGTGGTTAAAACAGACAAGAAAAACAAGACAAGAAAGTCTCACCTGATCATAGTATTTGTTTATATACTTGTACAACTCATGTAATGCCACTAGATGATTAACCTCATTAGAGTAGTTCTGCAAGAGAAGTACAGCAAGGGGTAAACATTTTTAAAACCTTACAACAGATAATATGAACACACAAACTTAATTTCATCATACAAAATTATTCAATGCTTTTTTAAAGTACCACACTCATAAAATATCCAAACATGCAACTCACCCTGGAGAGTTCAGCTAGAGCGGAGTTCATCTCTTGATCACTGACAGATATGGTCTGTCTTATATCTGAATAATATCTAAAAAAATAAATAAAACTAGTGTGATTATTACACATTTATTAAATATTAATGATACATTAATAAAGACATGAATAATCTCAATCCATTTACAGAATAAAAACTCACCTCTCCACCATTTGTTTGTACCGTGGGATGTCTCGAGCATACAGTAGCTTATTGATTGGGGAATCCTTCATGTTCCATACAAGAAACAGACAAATTGAACCAAAGTTGTTAACTGATGGTCTTTTCATTTCACTTTTGTTTCCAGAGCAAGCTACATTTACAATTATCTAGACATTAGCAGTTTGACTATCATTGACTACTCATTCTGTTTAACTTACCCTGCCCAGTTTATGGTCAGCGATGGTGCAAGAGTCCATGAAAGTCTGAGCAATGACTGACAGCACTGCATCTACATTGTCAGAGGCCTGAACATCAAATATGAATTGAGGGTTCTTCAGAATATTGATCCAGAATCTCAGCGGTAAGCTACAAAAACAGAACCAAAATACAGGTTGTTACCCAATGATGTTTGTTTTTGCAGTGTTCTATGCAGGAAAAAGCAGGAAAACTTGTAAGATTAAGTGCAAATATATTAATAATGTGGTAACACTAGGTTCCATTCATAAACATTAGTTAATGCAGTAGGTATAATCAATTAACGAATGAATTAATTTATTAACCATTTATTAATCTTGGTTAATGTTAAAGTGATAGTTCACTATAAATCTCCATTTTCACTTCTTTTGTGTTTGGCGATTTGCATTATTCATGCATATAGTAAAATTTATAGAATTTATAGTAAAAAAGGACTTCAATATTTATCTGTTTCTCATCTACACCCATCATATCACTTCAGAAGACATGGATTTAACCATTGGAGTCGTATGGATGACTTTTTTCCTGCCTTTATATGCTCTTCGGAGCTTCAAAGTTCTGGCCACCATTAACTTGCATTGTATGGACCTACAGAGCTGAGATATTCTTCTAAAAATCTTAATTTGTGTTCAGCAGAAGAAAGTCATACACATCTGGGATGGCATGAGGGCGAGTAAATTATGAGGGAATTTTAATTTTTGGGTGAAATATCTCTTTAATAAAAATACAATTGTTCATTGTTAGTTCATAGTGCATTAACTAACTTTAACATATACAACTTTTGAAATTAACATTAACCAAGATTAATAAATGCTGCAAAAGTATTGTTCCTAGTTAGTACATGTTTACTAATGCTAACAAATGGAACCGTATTGTAAAGTGTTACCAATGTTTTTCTGACTGACCTGTTTGTTTTCCATATGTGGATTGTCTCTGGATCTGTAATGTTGTGCTGTGCTGCCTGGTCATCCAACAAATCAAAGAAATATTTCACAGCCAAAGGAACTGGTCGACTGGTGCTCAGAATCACAGTGAACAGATCATCAACAAATTTTTGCAGTGTACCCTAAAACACACAGTACAAATGGTGAAAAACATAAAAGAAATAATGACCAGCCATAGCACCAAAAATATACACTTTCCCTCATATATTCATTATAATTTTAAGGTAAATCTTATGTTTGGAATGTGTGCTCCGAGAGAGTGCTCCTTCTTTAAGCAGTACCTTCACAGACAGCAGGCGAGTGAGGTAGATCTCTGGTATAGCCTTGGCTCTCTCTCGCTCTTTGTCTCTCAGACTGCCTCGTCTGTGTTTGGGAAGCTCCGACTCCTCGCTGGCCTTCACCAGATGCCATTGTTTCACTCCTTCATCTTCTCCATCATCCAACATTGGGGTCTCTGAAAAAGAAGTAGAGAGAATATAAGCCAATCTGTATATCTTTAAAAGAAACATTCACATGGGGCTGAATATAAAGTCATCTTAGGAGACTCACTCTCGCCTGGTATGTAGTCATGGCTGTCATGGTGGATTTGCTTGGTTTGTCGTGACACCAGTGTTATTGTGGCACCATCAGGGACCTGCAGAGATACAACAGGAACTACTTACAAATCAATAGTGGCTTACAGACGAATCAGCATGTCTAACTCAATTTATGGCATTCTTATACCAAAAAAGCCCTGAAGAATAGTTCGAACCTTGTAATGTTGTAAAGTGTTGAGACGTTTCCAGGAACCCTGAACCACTGATGTCAAGTCCTGATCTGACAAGATCAGATGACCAGCCATTCCTGCTCTCCACTCTATAAAATGTATGATAACAAGAACTGTAAGTACTTAAAATGCAACATAAATAATAACAGTAGTTATCTTAAGGTGATAAAAGTCTTTAATTATTGTATGAGCTCCCTGTAGCTCTTACCGAGATGAACGGAGTCTGCGGAGGGTCTTTGGGAAAGTGACGTGCCCTTGCATGTGTGCTCCAAAATCTTCTCTTTCACTTGAGTGATGGTGTCACAATCCAGCACTTTGGTGGGGACTGTCTGAGACTCACCAGCACCTCCACTGCTCACAATAACATTCAGAGTCTATGGAAAATATAGGAGGGTTCAAAATCCACAGTTATTTAATTAACATTTTAAAAGTGCTCATGAATAACTCTTTTTTTAAGACTCAATATTATATAATGTGTGAATGAATTATCATGATAAAATTACTATACTGAGCTATAACATCGAACATGAGATTGATTTAAAATATCAATCAACCTTAATCATACTTTACATAAAAGTAATGAATGACACCTTCATATGAACTACAATATGCAAAGTGGCCCCAGAAAAGTATTTGGAAATTTAAGCCATATTTAAAAATGCATGAATGTCATTGCATTAGATAACAAAATATCAAACCAAGTGCCATTTCTTTAGATAAAAGATAGCACAAACAAAACATTTCATAGAGTGCATCCGGAAAGTATTCACAGCGCTTCACTTTTTCCACATTTTGTTGTTACAGCCTAATTCCATATTCATTATTTTCCTCAAAATTCTACAAACAATACCCCATAATGACAACGTGAAAAGTTTGTTTTAAATCTTTGAAAATGTATTAAAAATAAATAAATAAATAAAAATCACATGTTACTAAGTATTCACAACCTTTGCCATGACACTCAAAATTGAGCCCAGGTGCATCCTGTTTCCACTGATCATCCTTGAGATGTTTCTACAACTTTATTGGAGTCCACCTGTGGTAAATTCAGTTGATTGGACATGATTATATAAGGTCCCACAGTTAACAGTGCAGGTCAGAGCACAAACCAAGCCACGAAGTCCAAGTGTGTGGACCTCCGAGACAGGATTGTATCGAGGCACAGATCTGGGGAAGGGTACAGAAAAATGTCTGCAGCATTGAAGTTCCCAATGAGCACAGTGACCTCCATCATCTGTAAATGGAAGAAGCTTGGAACCACCGGGACTCTTCCTAGAGCTGGCCCCCCAGCCAAACTGAGCAATCAGGTGAGAAGGGCCTTAGTCAGGGAGGTGACCAAGAACCCGATGGTCACTCTGACAGAGCTCCAGTGTTTCTCTGTAGAGAGAGGAGAACCTTCCAGAAGAACAACCATCTCTGCAGCAGTCCACCAATCAGGCCTGTATGGTAGAGTGGCCAGACGGAAACCACTCCTCAGTAAAAGGCACCTGCCTGGAGCTTGCCAAAAGGCACCTGAAGGACTCTCAGACCATGAGAAACAAAATTCTCTGGTCTGATGAACACTTTGGCCTGAAAAACAAGTGTCATGTCTGGAGGAAACCAGGCACCACTCATCACCTGGACAATATCCTCCCTACAGTGAAACATGGTGGTGGCAGCATCATGCTGTGGGGATGTTTTTCAGTGGCAGGAACTGGTAGACTAGTCTGGATTGAGGGAAAGATGAATGCAGCAATGTACAGAGACATCCTTGATGAAAACCTATTCCAGAGCGCTCTGGACCTCAGACTGGGGGAAAGGTTCATCTTACAACAGGACAACAGCCCTAAGCACACAGCTAAGATAACAAAGGAGTGGCTGCGGGACAACTCTGTGAATGTCCTTGAGAGGCCCAGACTTGAACCCGATTGAACATCTCTGGAGAGATCTGAAAATGGCTGTGCACCGACGCTCCCCATCCAACCTAATGGAGCTTGAGAGGTCCTGCAAAGAAGAATGCGAGAAACTGCCCAAAAATAGGTGTGCCAAGCTTGTAGCGTCATACAAAAAAGACTTGAGGCTGTAATTGGTGACAAAGGTGCTTCAACAAAGTATTGAGCAAAGACTGTGAATACTTATGTACATGTGATTCTTTTCGTTTTTGATTTTTAATAAGTTTGCAAAGATTTCAAAAAACTTCTTTTACATTGTCATTATGGGGTATTTGTTTGTAGAATTTTGAGGAAAATAACGAATTTAATCCATTTAGGAATAAGGCTGTAACATAACAAAATGTGGAAAAAGTGAAGCGCTGTGAATACTTTCTGGATGCACTGTCTGAAGTAGAAAGTGAATGATAAAGCAACAGATAAACTGTTTAGAATTGAGAGAAAAATTATTTTGAACCTTTGTGGTTTTTAAACTTAGTAGAACGTGTCCATAGTTAATGTACTAGGATACCTGTGTGAGCTTAAAAGGAACTGACATAACCTTGACAATGCTGGTTAAAAGTCAATGCCAAAATGGCTTAGAAAAGTGAAGTTAGTTCTGAGAAAAGCTCTAGCATCATTTGATTGCAGATAACACTTGGTGTTATATATTTTTGGAGACACTGTAAATTTATGCATCAACTTCTTTGTACAGAGTGTGTATCTCTCACCAGTGTGCGGTACTCCACATCTTCTCGAAGTAGTCGGTTGTCATTGAGTGTGTATTTAGCTTTGCCTGTGACAGCGTCCACAGGACCTTTATCTACTTGATGCTTTATGGCTCTGAACAGCATGAAAAATGACTCGCCTGCTGTGTCCTGACAAATGACATATAAAAACTCACTAGCAAAGATCTGAAACATATTCTCATACTGAACATATTCTCCACCAACCATCTTTCATCAATCTCACTTCAAGCTACTTGTTTTTATGCAACATAATAGGAAAAATAGGATTTTAAATTAGATTGAACCAAACAAAAAGCATCACTCACCCTGAGGAAGGAGTACAGGCAAATGGACATCCAATTAGTCAACAGTTTTTCCACCACAGATTCAGTCCTGTAACAGGAGGGTCATATTAAAAATTTATTTAAATATAGCTACATAATGGGGATTCAATGATTACACTGTAGAATAATGAGGATTTCAGGGATTTCGTGTTTACAATGTAGAGTAATGAAGATTCTGTGTGTACAATGTAGAAGAACAATGAGGGTTCCGTGCTTACTGGGGTGTGGCATGGGGGGGCGTGGTCATGTGTTTGTCTGCGGGAGAGGGAATGCTCAGTAAGGCTCGTCACCTGGGCTATAATTACTCAACCACCTGTCTCTCTTCCTCTGACACTCTAGCGAGCCATATCAGGTCTCCCTTCACCATCACTATAATGAGAGACAGGTTTTAAAGTAATTACAGCAGAGGTGACAAACCTTACTGCTTTCCCTCTCATGCAGACAGACACATGACCACACTCCCTAATGCCACATGGGGATGTCACGATTTTCTGGAGAATGAGTAGGAGTATTGATACTTCATTTTCGGTACTTGTTGATACAAGCACCTGTTTTATTTATTTATTTATTTATTGAAAATTTCAAATACAATAGTGTGAGACTGATGATTTGAGTACTACATGATTATTATGTTTCAGCAACTGTTACTCAAAAGAAATCATAAAAAAGTCATTTTCAGCTGTCATAATGTTTCACCAATTTTACACAATAAACATAGCCTGCTAACGCGAGGGTTCCGTGATTACAACATGCAACAGTGAGATTTATATTTATGTCGAGGAACATGAGGGTTCTGAGATTATAATGTAAAAACAATGGAGATTCCATGTTTACAATGTAGAAGAACAATGAGGGTTCTGTGATTACAATGTAGAAGAACAATAAGGATTCCATGTTTACAATGTTGGAGGACAATGAGGGTTCCTCCAATACAATGTAAAACAATGGGGATTCCACATTTACAATGTCAAGAATAATACGTGTTCTGTGATTACAATGTAGAACAATATGGATTCCATGTTTACAGTGTAGAAGAACAAATGAGGGTTCCATGATTACAATGTAAGAGGACAATGAAGGCTCCTCCATTACAATGTAGAACAATGGGAATTCCATGTTTACAATGTAGAAGAACCTTGAGGTTTTTGTGATTAAAATGTAGAACAATGGGGATTCCATGATTACGGAGTAGAAGAACAATTAGGATTCCATGATTACGGAGTAGAAGAACAATTAGGATTCCATGATTACAATGTAAAATTATGCGATTTCCGTGTTTACAGTGTAGAACAATGGTGATTAAGTAATTGCAATAAAGAACAATGGGGATTCCAGGATTACAATGCAGAACAAGGGGGATTCTGTAATTGCTTTGTAGAAGAATTGTTATTCAGTGATTACAATGTGGAAAAATGGGGATTCCGTATTTACAGCATGGAGTAATGAAGATTCTGTAATTAGAATGTAGAGTAATGTTTATTCAGTAATAATAATGAGCAACAATGGGGATTCCATGTTTACAATGTAGATTGGTTACATGTACAATAAAGGGGATTCAGGGATTCCATGTAGAACAGGGAATAAGAAATGGGAACTAAAGATCAGACTCAGCTCTACTATATGATATGACGTTTACTGACCTGCGTAGCATGAGTTTGGGATTTTTAGTGGTGTACTGCTCCACCAGGTGACTAAGCAGAGTTTTTAAGATGTCAGTGAAATACTCCAGCTTGCCGTGCAGTGCCACTGTGAGGAGGGATGCCACATATGCCCTGTCCCTTGGAGAGAAGGTCCGCTGGGCTTCCAGAGTGTGGATGAACTGTCCAGAAGTGCATAAACACAACAGATGAGTCTCCTCACATCTGACCATCTTTATGCCCTATAATTCTTTCCATACCAAATAATTTCGTGTGGTTGTTAGAACTGTCTCTCACAAGCTCATGTTCTGTTGAGACTGACTTTACTGTTTTTATGCTAAGGGTTCCAGACACATAAGGACATTTGTATAAAAGAAAAAAAAGAAAAAAAAAAAAAGAAAAAAGGAAAAAGTATAATAAAAAATACAAATAAATATATAATAATAATGCTTTACATTTATATAGCGCTTTCTAGGCACTCAAAGCGCTTAACATAGTATAGGGGGAATCTCCTCACCTGGATGATGCGATATATATATATTCATGTTTTATACTATATTTGGGGTATCTTAGACTCCGAAAATAGGTAATGTTTTTCATAGAGGAGAGTAGAAGTGTTTAAGAATTTTCAAGAATCCTTTTTTATAAAATTAGAAAAGTCATGATACTTTTTTGAATTTGATACTTAAATGTTAAGTATGTTTTTCGAGCTTGTCTTGGTGTCTCTTAGAAACCAGAAATAACAATAGTTAGGGAAAGACCACCTTTGTGAGGAACAGCTTGCTGTTGAGGAGGTTAGACAGCTGAACCAGGCCTTGCTCCACAGTAGCCCGGCGACAAGCAGGAACGTCCAGGTCCCGCCTCAGCGGAGAATCACGGTGACCGGGGAAGAAGATCCTCTCAGAATATCTGCGATAGTCAAGGAATGGAATTCCAGATCCCATCAGATCACTGGAAACGTCCATCATCTCAGTCATAAGATCTACACAGAATACAAAAGCACTTCATTATAGGATGTTGAAGGAATTTTGTAATGCAGAATAAGCAGTGTCTCTATTGTTTGTGTGGGGGTCGCTGACCTGTGAATTCCTTTTTACAGCGATCTCTGACACTGGTCTCCAAATTTTCCAGTTGGATCTGAACTTTCTTATAGTCTCTTAGTGCTTGCTTACTTTTCCTCCTGTTAATTACATACACAACAAACACATGCAAATATTAAGGATATTATGCACTGCTGAGACACTGAGTCTGGTAGATTTCAGTTTATTCTCAGATCCATGTCCTGATGTTTGCCAGTGTGGCAAATGTGATTTGTGTATTGTATTGTAAGTCACAAGATGTAAAAACAATCTGTGTAATTGTAAGGCCAAATGTATGTGAACACCCAGACATCACACCCAAAAGTGCTTGCTGAGCATTTAATTGCAAACCATTTACATTACTAGGGAGTTGATCCTCCTTTTGCTGATATAACAGCTTCCACTCTTCTGACAAGGCTTTCCAATAGATGTTTGAACAGGCATGTGGGGATATGCTCGCATTCAGAAACAAGAGCATGAGTGAGTTTAAGCACAGATGTTGGGCACTGGGGCTTAGGAGCGGACAGCACTACCATTCATCCAAAAGGTGTTCAGTGATGTTCAGGTCTGGGTTTTGTGCAGTCAAGTTCTTTCACACCAGACTCAGTAAACCATTTCTATATGGATCTCACTTTGGACACAAGTTCATACTGGAACAGACAAGGGCCCTCCCGAAACTGCACACAATTCTCTAGAATGTAATTTTATGCTGTCATCCTAACTGGAATCCAGAGCCTTAGCCAAACAAATTCATTAGAATGAGGTGTCCACATACTTTTTTCCAAGTAGTGCATGTCTAATATTAAGCAATATCACATGGTCGCAGTCCAAGTGCCATAGGCAATCACAGCAGTGCTGATTTAGGGCCAATTTGCACAATAGAGAGTGTGATATTGCTTATATACAACAGTTCAATGAGTACATTTTAAAAAATTAGGAAAAACTGAGTATGGTCATAAAAACGCATTTGTGCATTGAACTACTTTCTTATGTGATGGATCAGAATCTGCCGTTGCTGGTTCAAACCAAATGACGCGTCCAAGCATTCGTTAATAATTCAAAAAGTATTAAAACTTCAGAAATAGCATCATGGCTTGTGCTGTTTCTAACATGTAATTGTAATTGGATAAACAAGGATGGATGTGTGTTTGAGAGAGAGACAGAGAGTCGGAGAATGTGCGATCCCCTGTTGCCACACCCAAGAAGAGATGCTGTCAGCTTTCTGAAGATCAGCTTTCTCAGTGGAAAAATAGCATCCGAGCAGGGATATTTCTCCCTATTTCAAGGTAGCCAGTGCGCAAGAGTCATTCACTATAGAAACAGCAATGTTCTCTGCCATTTTAAACAACACGTCCTCTCCAATGTGGAAACTCTGGTAAGAGGTAAGCGCCTTGAGTTATGTAATTATTTAGTCTGTTGTGACTCTCAGCTGAGATGAGCTTTAATGCTGAAGTTGTTCCTTTAAAGCTGTTTCCTAGCTTTAGTAGTGTAGTAGTAAAATGAACGATCACGGAGAACTGTTGTATGTAAACACTGGCTGACGTGGATTCACTTCACATCACCTAACTGGCTCATATTACACACAAAAATTATCTTTTGTCACCACCTGCTGGCTAACGCTTTAAAAAAAAAAAAGGCGGCAAAAACACACAAGCAGAGTGATACACACAGTGAAGCGTACGAGTGCTGATGGTGTGAGACCATCAGAACTCATGGAACGTCTCTCGTCCAATCAGATTTGAGGAACAGAACTAACTGCTGTATATTAGTAAATAATCTGTATGGAAATACCTGTATATGAGCACGATAACCAGCACAATAAGAGCCACAATCGAGGCTCCCACCCCGACCCCAACCTGGGCCTCCAGAGGAAAGGCAGCCTGGCCTTGAGAATCATACTGCACTCGTCCCAAAGAAAAGTTCAGATTCCCCATCCTTACCTATACATTCACAAACACATACAGTTAAATATTAATATTGAATCATTGGGACACACCACAAACCAAAAAGCCTTGAAATGTAAGCTGGCGTACAGTGAACTCTGGGAGCGCCTCAGTGGACTCTCGTTTCTTGGTCACAGACACTGGTGGCTGTTGTGTTGGTGGCTCACAGTACAAGTGGTTCATAGTTAGAGTCTTCACAGCACACTCCCCATCTCCTATCAGAGCAACCACCTCCTCCTTAGACATTGCCAAGTCCAAGTTCTCGCCCTTAATCCATAAAAAAATAAAATATAATTTTTTTTTTTTAATGATTACAACCTTGTATGTGTTTTCTGTTTTTTTTTCTTTTGATGGAGACAACTATGAGTAAGAAATTTACAGGTTGATTTCAAATGTAGAACCATTTTAAAACATTTTATATTGTTTGAACAATGTCAGACACGGGTAGTGTTTGAAAACCTGTATGGAAACTGTACGTTTGCATTTCTGTTTGGTACCGCAGCTTGAAATTTTAAATCCTTCATTGAATATTTCAATCAAGGTTTTATTGTTTACTTGCAAATAAGTGATCCAAACAAAGCTCTTGACTAGCTCAAAGATTCAATTTGGCTAGATCTTCCTTTGAAGTGCTTATTGTAGCAGTCTGAGAACTTTCTTTCCCGCCGGACCAAAAAAAGCCAGTGCACTTTGACTCTAAGAAATTACACAAAGCAAGCCAATCAGATTGGACCATGCCAATTTGAGAAAGTTCTTGCCATGTTTGCATGCAATATACATCAGATGTGAGCGGCCCATGGGCAGAGACTAGTTTGTAAATATTACCAAACTGCTGTACATTATGAACAGAAATGAAAGGTGTCAGTGAACTCTGACCTCCACAGAGATGATGCTGCCGGGTTTGTGGCGAAAGGGCTTGCTTGGGTGGTGTTGATTGAGGGTATGAAGAACAGGGTTCGGCTCATAAATGAAGGGGCTTCCATTGACCGCCTCAAATTCAAAGTGGAGGTTATCTAGGAGGAAATGCACTCTGACGGCAGCACGCAAGGCCTTGGGTCCCACTTCTGGTGTGGGACATAGGATCAGGGTTGAGCTATTCACTGTACACTGTTCCTCAACCTGACCAAGAAAAAGACATAATGAAACGTGGTTGGATACAGTGTTACAATACTAGACATTTTGATTTAAAGTCTTAAAATTAAACAGTTTTGACCTTTATGGCTGTAAAAAGATTAATTTTTTATAAAAAATAGAAACACCAACCCAGTTAACATGTTTGCATTTACCTTGCATTTTGATGTCTTTTGTGAAATATAATATCTGTGTTTTTCATGCAAGTGAGACAAGTAAAGAGCACTTTTGCAGCAATCTACATCTGTCTGGTGTCTTTAGTTGATACATATGCAGTTTATATATTTCTACAATATACATATATTTTTCTATGAGTGTCATTACTAAAACCAACATTTGTGCATGTTGGTTTTCTTTCCTTAAAAAGGATCACAGATTATTATGGCAAACATCTGAATCAATTGATAGTCCTTTAGCATAAGGTCACAAGCACATACTCACTTGTGTGAACTCTACCTGTTTTATGGCACACAGACTGTCCTCAGGACAGTCTGGTTCTGGGACTATCCTTCGCTCTCTTCTGAGAGGTTCATAGTGTTTGATCGTCTCACCAGACCCCACACTCCTCCTCTTCCTCCTCTGAGAGTGTGGCTCCAGTGGGGTTAGAGTCACACGGATACGTGGCTCCTGTACCACATCCAGATTTTGGCCTAACACTCGAATAATACGGCCCCCGCTAAGACAAACACAGGTGATGAATGAGTTGGTAATGAAGTACTAATTATAATTCAAAATGGCTGCTTATGGAATATAACCCTACCCTAAATGTTTTCTTCAATTACATTAAAGATGTCATACGATGTGAAATAATAATGTCATTGATCTTTTCATATAATAGATTTGACATACTATGGAAACATACTGTAAGTTTTTTTCTCCCTAGTCAAAAATACATTAAAAAGAAATATTTTTAAAGTAAAAAAAAAAAAAAAAACTCATTCTGAAATTCTTGAACACTTTCAAATCAGCTAGACAAATAAATTACAACATCACAGCTCACATATTTAATCATCAGCGAGTCCTAAAAAAACAATAGCCCATAATGTTGTTACGTTATTATTTTACATTAGAAGAGGCCATGCAGCAAACATTGCCTGTTTTTACACACAAAAAACCCTTGAAAAACCTGAAAAGAGAACCCCAGGGCAAAAAATAAATAAGTTACATGACTCATCTCCCACAACAATAATTCACTGACCATATCAGAATTGCAACTACAGTAATGTAACACAATGATCCAGACGGAGATTAATGCTAAGCATTAACTCTACTAAGTTACCCTCCCCTTCCCAAAGTACCTCTGAGGCTTACTGGGTGTACTGCTTTAAATAAATGTGTTACCTTATCTATATATGATTTCTTAAAACACACACACACACACACACACACACACACACACACACACACACACACACACACACACACACACACACACACTCTTTAGTGCTGTAAAAATGTAATGTTCCTTACCTAAGGAAACTTTTGGAAGGAAATGCATTGGTCACATTGGGATCTGGGGTGTAATGATAGAACACATCCTGAAGATGGCGCTCAGCTCTGCCAAACCGCACTGTAACACCACTCTCTCCAGTCCTGTTGCTCCCTCCAGTAACACATTCAACACGTTCTTTGTACTGCTCCGGAGAACTGCTCAGATACAGACTTTATTACAACTTTGAAGATTTTAAACATGTACAAGCAAAAATAAAACAAAAAGACATGGTAAATTCCATGTAATCAGAGTGGATTAGATTTCTAAATTGGTATATTTAGGATATAGCTCATTGCTGTGGATCTACGAAGTCATATATCATTAACAGTAGGATTACTGATTATTTATGACAATCAGCTGTAGATATCAGGTGATGTTTGTGGTCGAAATGATATCATAATTAGATTAAGTGATGACTCTTGTCTGGCTAGAATGCAGTAGAGGACATATCTCTATGCAGTCTCTCACATGTGACATGGGACTCCACCAATAAGAATGCTGATCTCACTGGGACGGCCAGTCAGTAGGTTCTGTCCCGTGATGGTGAGTGATGTGCCGCCTGACATTGGGCCTTTCAAAGGGGACACGCCCAATAACGATGGGTCCTTGAGTTTTGAAATACAGAACACATACACACAAACAAACACAAAAGAAGAAATTGGTAGGTAATACACATGTGGTGTTGTCAAGTGGTGAAATTAGTTTACAATGATCTCATCAAATTAAAACTTCAGATTTATAAAAGTTGTTTTTTTAAATTAATTAAAATAAGGAAAACTTTGTCATAATTTATTCACCCTTGTGTTGTTCCAAACCAGTAGGATTTTCATGCTTCTGTTGAACATAAAAGATGTTTGGCGGGATGTTCACGCTGCTCATTTCCACACAGTGAAAATGGATGATGACCAAGGGCTGTCAAGCTCCAAAAATGACAAAAAGCACCATAAAACACATCCACGAGTCCCCTGTATGATATATTCCAAGTCTTCTGAAGACATATGATAGCTTTGTGTGAGAAAAAGACCGAAATTCAAATAATTTTTCGGTGGTAATCTACTAAAGAGGCTTAGTAGTTCTCAAATCTCATTCACATTTGTCTATATTCAAAAATGGCACATCAGGTTTGACATTAACAATGTCAAATGGCATTGTTTTTTAAATGTCGTAACCAATCGCACTGTGCCAAGTTTGAAAATGCGCATATTCAAATTGAACCAATGAGATTTCAGCGCTAGAGTGGAAAGATTTTCAGTGAATAACGACTTCAATTTCAGTCTGTTCCTGACATAAGGCTATCACATGACTTCAAAAGACTTGGAATATAGCGCACAAGTTGCATGGACTATTGGACATTTTACTAATTTTCGTAAATTGACAGGCTTTGGTCACCATTCATTTTTATTGTATGGAAAAGAACTGCATAAATATCCTGCCAAACATCTCCTTATGTGGTCTACAGAAGAAAGAAAACCATACCGGTTTGAAACCAGTTAGTAAATGCTAACATAATTTTCATTTTTGCAAATATTGACAGAATTCCATGCATTATATTCATACTTGCTCAACCATTTCTATCCCATTTAAGGCATGTTGGATTAATGGTTACCTGGTAATGGAAGTGCTGGGCAGACTGCCCGATTCCTCCACCTTTAACCTCTACTGAGACGTGCCCACTCCGCTCCCCCCCACTCGCTGTGGTCTCACAAATAATACTAACAGGCACACAAAGAGACCTCCCATTAATCAGTGCAGTGGGTCAATGCTCTTCATCATACTGTGCAACTCAATTGCCTAAAGCCATTAATACAATGTCATTAGTGAATGCCAGTTTTATAAAGCATTCAAAATTGCAGTAGGAGCCATTATCATACAAAGACTCCTCTACTATGGTGTAATATGTTGAAATGAGGAATGTTTTACCTGGAAGAGACCTCATATCTGTCAGGTATGACTGTGCAAGGGATTCCTCCTATGGTGACCGAGTGCTGGATGTCTTCTGCTCTCTGACCCAGATTAGAGCCAGAGACTGTGACCACTGTGCCGCCCTCCACTGGACCAGAAAGAGGCTCAATCTACGATACAACAGTCAAGTTGAGATAGTTTAAAAAAAACAGTTCAATGAGTTACTGCATAGCAATGCTCTGGAAACCATCCACAACTCAAAAGCATTGTGGCAGTAAAGCACATAAAAGCACCCCTCAACTTCAGACAATGCAAAAATGTACTTAAATCTACAGTTGTTGATGTGTTTCATACCTTCTGACCAGGAATAGTTTAGCCCAGAGAGAAATTGCAAATTGCCAATCAGTTCACATTTAAAAGAGATCTACCTGAAAGCTTAGGTCACTGCAAGAATAAGGCAAATGTCTGTGCGCGTTTGCAGTTATTTAGGTCATAGTGGAATTGCAGGTAAAATCGGTGTGCGTTATGCCTTAATTTAATCATCCAGTAGACAATACAACTATTGTAGAAGCATACAGTATGGCTCAACACAGAAAGGCTGAGCCCTCAGGGCAAGACACCGCAGCACACCTACTTTTATAGGATAAGGGCAGTAATGTAGATTTTAATTTAGAAGAGAAGGGGATTTGAACAGGGAGTGAAAAATGTCAAACAAAAAGCAGGAACAGGCATTCATTAAATGGGTTGGGGCTTATGAAGCAGCATATTGTCTTCATTTAGTGCTGTTTTAACATGTACCCTGACATCTATACAAATAAAAGGTTAGGAATAGTTCACCTAAAATATAAAAGATACAATTTTCAATTATTTAAAAGTATAATGTACAGGCAGTCGGTCATTATCACATAACAACATGTTACATGAAAAAACCCAATGGGGTGATCAGGTCCCTGAAGTTTATTTATTCTTTTAGATATTGACCAAGTAACTGTGCATTGTCCCCCTTTTTTTACATGGCTGCTTAAATGGATATTCAAATGGATCTAAAATCATTTTATTATGTGAGAAGAAAGGATGCAGATTGATAGAGATGTAAAACTAGCAGAGACATGTAGAAATATATATGCACTGCAGTTCAAAAGTTTGGGGTTACTTATTCTTTATTATTCTTTTTTTTCTTCCACATTTTAGAATAATAATAAAGTCATCAAAACTATGGAATAACATAAATGGAACTACGGGAATTATGTTGTGACTAAGAAAAAATTTATAAAATCTGTTATATTTTATCTTCAAAGTGGCCAACTTTGCCTAGAATTTACAGACATGTACTCTTGACATTTCCAACATGTTGAGGTTTCACCCTGGGATGCCTTTTAAACAGTATTGAAGGAGTTCCCATCTATATGTTGGGCAATTATTGGCTGCTTTTCTTTTTTTGGTCCAAGTCATAAATTTAGAAAATTTATTTTCTTGTATGGAACACAAAATTTATTTTCTTGTATGTATATATATATATATATATATATATATATATATATATATATATATATATATAGAGAGAGAGAGAGAGAGAGAGAGAGAGAATAATTGAACCACTGTTTTTTGGAAAAGAGCAGAGTGGACATTCAGCTAAATATCTCCTTTTGTGTTCCATACAAGAAAATAAATCAGGTTTGGAACAACATATGGTTAAAGTAAATGTTTCACAAGCAAATACAATTTTTTTTGTCTCATTTTGCCATTAAGCTAACTCCTATAACAAAAATGCTAACACATCAAGCAAAACTCAGCATTCTGTTCACAGAGAGCATAATGCACACACTTGAATACACCCACCGTGTGTATGTGAGGAGCAGGGCAGGTCTGCTGGATGTGGTCCGTACAGGAGCTCTGGTAGATGCAGCTGGAGCGAGACCCCTCACACCACACACATCCATAATGCTGGTTGGCCGTGTGACAGCGGCTGCAGTCAGAGCGACCCACCGAGCAGTTATACAGCCGTACTGCCAAAGACAAAACACAAATTAAACTATAAACAAATAGAATACAAAACTTCCAAATCTGCTAAGGCATGTTTTATGCAGTTAAAATTTTTTGCAGCATAACAACAAAAGTAGACATGTGTAGGGCATTCACACTAACAGCATTCCTGCTGCATAACAGAACTGTGGTTCTATTCAGAAAATAAAATGATTTTTGGGATCCCACATTAAGAGTTTCCTATAATAACAGCCACAAATGATCAACTAATTACCGGGAGTGGACCACTTATAATAATTACTATAATTAAATTTTTGCAAGAGATCCTTAAAGCAATAGTTCACCAAAAAAATTAAATTCTCTCATTTACTCACACTCATGCCTTCCCGGATGTGTTTGACTTTCTTTCTTCAGCAGAACACAAATTAAGATTTTTAGAAGAATATTTCAGCTCTGTAGGTCCGTACAATACAAGTGAATGAGTGCCAAAATTTTGACGCTCCAAAAATCACATAAAGGCAGCATAATAGTAATCCACCAGACCCCAGTGGTTAAATCCAAGTGATATGATAGGTGTGGTGAAAACAGATGCATTTTTAAGTCCTTTTTTTTACTATCAATCTCCATTTTCACATTCTATTTCTTCTTTTGTTTTTGGCAATATGCATTTTTTTGTGCATATCGCCACCTACTGGGTAGGTAGAAGAATTTACAGTTAAAAAAAAAAAAGAAGACTTTTTCTCATCCACACATAAAATATCACTTCAGAAGATATAGATTTAACCACAGGAGAAATATGGATTACTTTTATGCTGCTTTTATATGCTTTTTGGTGCTTCAAAGGTCTGAGCACCATTCACTTGCATTTACCAACAGAGCTGAGATATTCTTCTAAAAATCTTCATTTGTGTTTTGCAGGAGACAGAAAGTCATACACAATTCCTTTAAAAGTGATGTGTGCCATTTCTGTGCCACTCACAAAACCAAACAGATATGCAAAAATAATGATTTATGATGAAATGTTTCCTGTACACTCCCCCAGTCTTTTGCTTGTCATCAAAATAGATAAGATCACCCCAAACTCACACCACTAGTTGAGCCAATGCTGCTGTGCCGGGCCAATAGTGATACAAACAGATCAATGTTTTGATAGTGCCACAGAGACACAGTGCTTTTAAGGAAAATCAACCTACAAATGCTCACTTATAGTTGTCTCACAAATAAAGCTAAAAGAGGAGAAAGTATTTTAAAATCGAATTACGAACATCACCTTGAACTTGCACATATGGCTTTTTTCAGTCAATGGGTGAGTAATTCACTCTATTTCACTCCAAGTTGCTTCCTAAAAGCCTACATTGCAAAAGATTGTGTTGATAAATAAGTTTAAAGTGCATTTTCACCATATTTTCAGTTCAGCACACTACTCGCAGTAAAAATAGCCTCAACCGCAAAACACTACTTGCACTGCACTGCTTACGCTTGCAGTATGAATGCTGTAAACAGTTAATATGGATGCCAAAATAAATATGTGCCGCTTGTGCAAGTTGTGTGAAACAGGCCTGAGAGTCATCACAAATGGAAAAAGTACCATGCAGGTCGTTTGGATAGTCCACCTGGAAGGAATCTCTCCTTCTGACTGAGATGATGCTCCTATATTCTTCCACAGCAGCAGAGTAGGAGTACTATGAAACCAAAACACATTCATTTCACGACTAACTTCATAGCAACGTAAAATAATGGTGTGATTTTTTTAAATACCCTCTATCCTTGGTTTAATGTTCAATAGAAATGTGTCAAGCTGTTCAGTCACATTTACTTTACATCGATTTTACGGTTGTGCTAGCAGACCTTGTGTAGTTGGCAGGTTATGAAGAACAGAGATGGCTGAGTGTCATCCACTTCCACGAAAGCGTCCACCACCACTGACCGGCCCTCGATCACCAACACACACTGGTAATCAAGCTCTTTGTCCTTATGAAACACAAATACACAACACCATTTATAAACAATCAGATTTGGAATTCCTTTTTTTATGCCCTAAATGTCAAAAACACTTTCAAATATGAGACTTGTAACAAAATAGACCCCATTATTTATAATACTTACATAATATTATGTTGTTGGTCTTATTGTGCTCATTTCATTTATGAACATTATTGTAAAGAAAAATACCTAATACTTTTTTTTTTATATAATCTTTCACCAAAAAAATACAAATTATCTGCCTCAAAAACAGCTTTTGTTTTTTCCTTATGTAACCAAGGCCACATAGGTGTGTAAAAATAACAGTAACCAATAAAATGTTTCACTTCTAATCACCTTCTCTAATCAGTCTTTCAGAATGATCTAAAAAAATACAATTAACTATCAAGCTCTAGATACTGCATTACCTGGTAGAGGTGTAAGTTGTGTCCCTCTAGAGTGATTTTCCTCTCAACATTGACAGGTAGGAGGGAGCTGCCCTGGATGCTCTCCACACATGGACAGGCGTGAGAACCGATCATCTGTAAACTCTCTTCTCCCTGATCACAGACAGATGGACAACAAACTTATTTTATTACACTGTATTCACATTCTCCACCACAGCTTTAATGGGAACATCTTTAGCAGTGTTACAACAGAATACTGAGTGTTGCATGTACAATGGCCCAAAAAAGTATTGAGACGTAAGTCACACTTAAAAATGTCTGAACGCCAATGTTTTAGACTTCAAAAACAAGTGCTCCAACATATTTCTCAGAACTAACTTCACCTTTCTGAGACATAATTACTTTTAAAAGTGTCAAGGTGATTGAAAGTAGATGTAATGTGTAACTTTTAATTTTAATTTTGAACAGTATATCTACTGTTTTATCATTTCAAACCAAACTTGTTCAGGGTTCCAACTCTTTCCAAGGCACAACTTTCCAGGACATTTTATGTGCCCAACAGGTGTAATATTAAGTAAAAACACACAAGAGATTATGATGTAAATTGTGGTTAATTAATGTTTATTTTTCTGAATTCATTTAACACATTCATTTTGAAGCGCACAGCACATGCAGATTATTATTAATCAAAGCCTTTTGAAGTTTAATAATCCCACTCGGACATATCGCAATTGAAATTTGACTATTTGAGCATTCAAACATTCTTTTTCATCCCAAATATGTCAAATTCTGAGACATTCCGCGTTTTTTATGACTGTTATTCAGAGATACCATCCATTTTTTCCATATCATGGAAGTCATACAGCCCTACAATTAGTAACTGCTGTATAAGCGGACCCGGATTGTTCATTTATTATTGGAAATTAATTCACATCCCGAGGTATAAAAGCGGCATCACCACGCTACCACCTCGGGTTTTCAACTAATTTCCCCCCCCCCCAAAAAACAGCAGTCTGACTGTTGACCATTTTCTAAGGTGTACAACTCAAATGTTTTTGTAGTTAACAAAAGAGCAATGTTAGAATTTTAAAAATCAAAGCAGAGATGAAAGAAGATGAGCAGACATTGCACATGACAGGGCTTCGTTTATGACAGTCAACCAATGACATTTTTTCACAATGTGCAGTCGCCGACAGTGACAAAACTTGGGATGCACCGATGTATCGGCTGCCAATATTTATCGGCCAATTATTGACCAAATCAAAACTTTCAGCATATCATTTATAGCATGAAAAACCATTGGTTCTTAATTAGTAACACACTTTTTTTTTCTCCCCAATTTGGAATGCCCAATTCCCAATGTGATCTAGGTCCTCGTGGTGGCATAGTGACTCGCCTCAATCCGAGAGGCAGAGGACGAATCTCAGTTGCCTCCAAGTCTGAGACCGTCAATCCACGCATCTTGTCAATTGGCTTATTGAGCGTGTTACCGCGGAGACATAGCGTGTGTAGAGGCTTAACCCTATTCTTTGCGGCATCCATGCACAACTCGCCACACCAAGAGAGAGCACCACAGCGACCATGAGGAGGTTACCCCATGTGACTCTACACACCCTAGCAACCGGGCCAATTTGGTTGCTTAGGAGACCTGACTTGAGTCACTCAGCACACCCTGAAATCGAACTCGCGACTGCAGGGGTGATAGTCAACGAGTAACACAGACTGAGAGTAAGATCAGAGCTGTTGTCCACATCACTGTTGTTCTGTCGCGCTCTTCACTAGAGACGATGAGAGGGCGCAACCGTCGTCATTAAGTCTTGCGTCGTGGATGGAATCAATCCGGTGTCTGACATAACATAATCGTTACCACTGGCACGTTGTGAGCGAAACAGAGCATTTTCAATTCATTCCTATGAAAGCAGAGCGTCATACTCGCAAGGTGGATCGCAAGATTGTCAGTGGTGCGGAGCAAGCTCTCTTCTAGTGCTGTGAGCACCTTTGAGCAGATTTCGTCCGTCCCAGCGGAAACGCAGCCTGAGAAAGCCGAACTGCTTGTGTTTTAGCGACACACACAGTAAACATCAAAAATTCCTCAAAAGCTTATTGTGATATATCAATATCGTGATATCGCCCAGCCCTAAGGGAAACCATCCAAAATGCTTGAAACCAGCAGACTTTGACTTCAGGACAGTTTGGCCTGTCATGTGTTCAACAGATCTAATCCATGTTCAATGGAAATTAATGTTAACAGTAAAAAAAAGCTTTTGTACACTTTTAAAGCATAATTCCAAAGTAAAAAGTGATCTGATGGCAAAATAATTTAAGTGGCAAAATATCAGTATCTGCCTATGTTTTTTTCAGTATTGTAGTGGCTAAATCTTTTAATTTTGGTGCACCCCTAGACAAAACGATTTGAATTTGTGTATTTGACATCTATACGGAGTCCTGATCATTACTATGTTTATGCAACAAAACCACGTTAACCACACAGTCAAACAGTTTTATTATACTTCAATATTTTCCAGGACAAATAGGTTATTTTCCTGGATATTTTACATTTCAATGACTAGAAAACTACGATGCAAAATTCCAGGTTTTCCAGGACGCTTTGGAACCCTGTTGTTCTATGAAACATTTAGCTTTAAAAGGATGCTTGAGCTATTTTTTAAAAATTTTTTTTAAAGAAATGCTGCTTGGTTTGATGTTTTATCAAGTGCGATGACATTTTAAATGTGTCCTGACAATACAAATGCTTTTTGGGGCCAGTGTAGTTTACACATGCAGCAGTATTTTGTAAGTGTCAGTTAAACTGAAATTTGATGAAAAGCACACAAAAAGACACAAGTGTAAAAAAAGACAAGACAGGGAAAAAGTCAGGAGTGCTAAATCAAATGATGTTCAGACAGCTTAAATATTTAAGGTCAAACTAAAATGAGTAACAGTGTGCAAACTCCTTTTCATGTATTTAATTATATACCACATCATTCCTGATTTGTAATTTACGCTTAAGTCACATCAACCTCCGGGCCTCTGCAGCATAACTTGCAAGCAGAGAATGCCTAAAGGAACCACACTCACCAGAAAGAAAAGGTCAGCCGAGTCGGACTGGTAGTCCATATCTGAAGCGAGGAGGAAATCGGATGAATCAGGCCCTGCCTCACCATCGCCAGAGGGGGCGTTAGCAGATGACATAACAGCACCTGTGTCTAAAAGACCATCTACATCCAGCTCTGCCTGTGAGAGGGTCACCACTTCAGAGGAAGATGAAGGCAGCACTTCACCCAATCGCCCAATCGTCACCACTTCTCCAGCTCTTAACGTAGGCAACGTCACTTCAGCAGCATTTTCATGTATCGAATCTCCCACAAGTTCTTCATACGACTGAGGGGTCGGTGTTGATAGCAAACCTACCTGGACTTCCTCCTCAATCCAAGAACCATTTTGCGAAAGAGTCGAGGCCTTTGTGAATATATCAGCTGACTCTGTAGTGGCCATGGACTGGTACATAGAGAAAGTTGTCGCGTGGTTGTAGGTGGTGGGTGGATTGTTGAGTGGGGTTGTAGTTTCCAGAAGTGGTGTGGTGGGGGCAACAGTGGGCTCTGGAGTAGTGGGGGGAGTCATTGAAGGGGTAGTCATGACAACAGTTTCGGTTGTTATGGTAACCTCAGGGGTTGAGGGGCTTGTCGTAGAGGGTGGCGAGGTGGTGAATGTGTATGTAACAAAGTCTTTTCTTGTTTGAGGAGGAGATGTGGGCAGTGTAAACTTGTGTTTGGACAAACAGAGAGGACAACAAAGAGAACGAGGAGAAAATGAAATAAACTGCAACTGAAATAAATGAATGCAAACTCAAATCAATTAACGATGCTGACTCAAACATAACATTTCATAAATCATAAAACACACAAGCAAGCATTATGTATATGAAACAAAAAAGGCTAATCAAAGCAAAGACGAGAAACTGCAAAAACACATAATTGGGTGTTTCTTCAATTATGGGCACTTTCTTAAAACTCTCTTAAAACCCTTTTCAGACTCTCACTAGGTTTAATATATTTGTTCACAAAACATTTGTCATTTTTCTGAAATATCAGGAAGATTTCTAATACAAAACAATATTTTCATATATAAAGAAAGTCGTAATTGCATTCATTTTTCAAGCATGCTCAGTATTGACACATTTTCTCCTTAGAAACCAACTACCCCAACTTTTGATAAAACTTCATTAACTGCAAAATTATTAGTCACGACTTATATGATACAATTATATAAATAATTTTCAAACAATAAATATGGAAATGGTTTATGGTAATTTTACTATTTTAGATTATCAGGGTAGACCAATAAAATCTATAAATCATTGGTTCTCAAACAGGTCCTGGAGGCCCCTCAACACAGAACATTTAGCACGTCACCCTTTTCTGATACACCCAATTTAAGTCTTGGAGTCTCCACTAACGAGCTTATGAGTTGAATCAGGTGTGATTGATTGATCTCTTAAACTCTCATCCTCCACAATATTAATCGGCTGGCAGGCTGTGGCTATACAAATTGGATATGGAATTCACATGATTTGCGTCAGGGCATCAAGCACCATTTTGAACTCCACATGAAAAGCGCTACATACATTGACTGAATCTAGAATGGCACACTACCCATACTACTCTTAATGCTTAGAGTAGTATGCAATTGCAAAAATGCCCAACGTCTTGTTCTTCTTTTAGCACCGGCACTGCTCTCGTAATGACACTTTATTCAAATTGTTCAGTAATCATTAGCTGACACTTCGAAAACTAAGTGGCAATGGTTAACAAGTTGAAATGATATCATTATTGACCAGAGCATTGACAGACCATCAATGGAAGAACACCAACAAGCTGCACAGTGGTCCCTCATCAGTGTCATATATTGTGTTTGGTTTGTTGGTTATAGTTTAAGTTTTGATGTGCTTATGTGGTAAAATTACGACTTACAAAGAACACAAAGTGCTTCATTTGTGTCATAATTCCCATATGGGTTTGTTTTGTAAGAGGTTCTTTCTCCATCACTTGATAATTGGCACAGAATCGCAGTTGTGTTTTTTTGGCATGTACATCAGTGTAATGTCCACGCCAGGCACATCACAAAGGTTCCGCCCTATTCCAAACTAGTGTTTAGACTTTTAAAAAGCTGGAAAAGCTGGAAAAACAAATGATGAAGCCATGGTTTAAATGTGACCTTCATACTACAAATATAAAAAAAGGACAATTTAAAAAAAAAATCAACTCCTGGGAAAAAACTGTGTCTGTAGTTGAAGAAACACCCAAGAACATCAAACTCACAGATATGGCTACTTGATATATTATAAAACTTGTTCTTACATGGTGGTTGTAAATGATCAAACCACGGTCACATGTGGATCGGTGAGTGCAAACATGCAGGTGGATGCACCAATTGCATTTCCAACGGCTGCTTACACAACCGCTACACCTAAATAGAGAGAAATCAAAGAGGCCCATTAGTTTAGACCTCTGTTATTCAAGAGCAACAATCGCATGAATTAGATCTATACCCTTTTAACCTTTGAGCACTGATTGAAGATAAAGAAAAGCTGCCCTACATCCAAAATAGCTGAGCTCTTGTATTACACATGACTCCCTCAAACTCATCAAACTCCAGAGAGCTGAGTTCACAGGTTTCCCACATCGCAAATCAAAACAGCATGAGGGAGAGCCACCCCATCAGTGCCTGTCTGTTGGGCAGTGTATGGGTAAGGGAGGATGGTCAGGGTAGAGGATACAGCAGGATCATGGAATGTGGGAAGCAGCTGTTAAATCATCAGGAGACGTGTTAGTGTGGTGTGAAGAGAGAGTCAGCTGCCCTGCCCCTCTCATGCCTCTGGGACATTCTTAAAGCCATGAGTGCCTCTTACCAATGGATGTTTGAATGTAGGTGCTGGATGACTAGGGCATGACACTATATAATTACAATTTTCTAACATGGGACCAGAATGAAACATGATTAAAAAAAAAATGGTTCCTTGGTTGGATAATATTAAACATAGTACAGTAAAGTATAGAATGTATAGTATAATATAGAATGGTATAGAATGGCCTACTATCCTATAGTACAGTGTTGTGTCGTACAGTACTCTGCATAGTATAGTATGGAATAGAACGACCTGATATCCTATAGTAAAGTTTAGTGTAGTTTTCTACAGTACAAAACTGTTTAGCATAGTATTGTATGGACTACTGTCCTTTAGTACAGTTTGTTATAGCATTGTCTCTTACAGTAGTATAGTACAGTATTGTATGGTACAGAATTGTCTAGTATTCTACAGTATAGTTTAGTATAGTGTAGTGTTGTACAATACAAAACTGTGTAGTACAGTAAAGTATAGCATGGTATAGTATGGCATTTTTTTGAATGCTTATGAAATTAAATAATAGAGTCTGTCTGAGTGACTTACGGCATACTGGCAGAGAGCTGCTGCACCACAGAGCAGTCGTAGAAGGTGAAGTCTGAGACGGCTACAGTGACAGTCCTGAACCGCAGGGACAGGGTAACAGACACTGCGTCTGTCAGAGAGGACACACATATGAGAGGGGTCTGGAGCAGCTGGCAACAGGGATATTGTGACACTGATAAAGGACTTTATGCCAAGCAAAATGTTTTAGACAGTCTAAATTAAAGACACCACATTAATCATTTACACAATAGCATTAACATTTCTTTGGAATGTGTCCATAAAAGAGTCATGATGCGGAAAACCAACAGAGGAAGTCATTGAAACCGGACGAGTGATATAAGTTGGTCACTCTTAACTTCTCAACAATGTCACACTGACACTATTAATTCAAATTAAAAGCAAGTTAAATATGGATTCCACATGACATAACAGTCACAATTACTTCCTCACTGATCCCCACACATCCAACACAGGCTTTTAAGCTCTTTTAAAAGGAAAACATTCCAACAAGTCAACATCATTTGAAGACAGGACAACTTACCCTCTCCCTGTGGTACAGATGGCAGTCTGTGGGCCTCTGGAGTGGCACAGGTGACTGTGGTGCCCTGGACAGAGGCAGCAGTTTCAGTTTCTTCAAAGAAACAGGAGTACATCTCACCCTCTGAGAGATTGGGCAAACCTAGGACATCCACAGCAATCTGAACGACAAAGAAAAGAAACATATCATTCACAACTGCAATCTTAAAATTACTGACCAGTAAGACAAAATCATTTTGCTTATATTAGCCTTTTAAACATAACTATTTTTAACTTGACCGTATATATTGCCTCAACATTACAAGAGTATAGGGGGTTTAATAGAAGTTCAATACAATGTTTGTCAGATGCTGTCGACAGTATCTGTGGTACGCTGTTGATTAACACCGAAAATTATTTTGACTTGTTGCTAAAGCCCCAAACACATCTGCAGCGACTTTATCACTTGATGTCGCTAGTCTCTGTACTGTGAAGTTGCTAGTAGGTGTTCCTACTGATGTCGCTCTAACTTTATTGGTTCATGTCTGGCCATATCTTTCAAAAATGTGATCACAGATGAGATCTATTGCCAGTAAAACTAAGATATCATACTAATTTGACAAGGAATCTGTTCTATTGTCCCTAAAAATAAATGTTCTGCTGTGGAGAGTGTTTTTATATAAACTACAGCAGTGCTCAATGCATCATATCATTAACAAATTGAACGATCTATCAACTCACTCAGACTGCCGACAGTTTCTTTTCCCCGTATCATTTTATTATATCCAAGTGTGTGGTTACAGACAACAGGCACGAACCGAGGCATTACCTCGAAGCATACGAGTGATGTGAGCTCCAGTGAACACTGTCTTCACTCCTATTGGTTGTCGATGCCAAAAGTTACTCCTCATTTGCATAAAGTTAAACTTTTTCTCAACTTTGTTGTGTCGCTCGCCGCGGCCACATCTAGTCGCAAGAGGTCGTTTTAGCTCGTGTCGCTGGAAGTTGCCAGCTCTCATTGAAAATTAATGAGATGAGGTCGCTTTTTCACTGGAAGTCGCTGCATGTGTGTACGGGGCTTAAGTTTGTAGAAATATATATATTTTTACAGTAATGCACTTACAATGGAAGTCTACGAGGCACTTTAAAACACACTGTTTCAAAAGTATAACATTTAAAACATTACATATGTTTACATGAGTCTAGCATGATAAAATCCTTCACTAACCTTGTCTGTGTAAAACTATTTCCAATATTTTAACCAATGTCATGTCCATGCAAAGCCAGTTATCATAGTAACTTTTGCACAATACGTGCAAGGATACCAAAAAGTATCATGATGTAACTATCTGAAAAGTACTCTTCACATGAAGCAAAACACCACCCCCAGGAATTAAGACTACAATGCAAAAGACAACTTTCCAGCTTTAACTTAAAGAGCTTTAACAAAAACATGAACTGCACATGGTGATTTTAAACCCTTCTGAATACCTTGCCCCATAGACTTCTATTGTAAGTGCATTACTGTAAACACCATTTTTGGTTATATTTAAAAATTAAGCAAAAATGATTTTCTGTGGTAATCAACAATGGCTATGTTTACATGTACACCAATACTCTTATTATTGCAATATTTATACAAAAATTAATGATTAATTATTAAATACAGCTTGGCATAAGGAAAATTAGTCAGTTTGTGAGTCTTTTTGAATAAATTATTAAAAGAACCACTTAATAAGAGTCATTTTTGACGACACTGGTTGCTCTGTCCGTTTTGATTCACTAAAATGTATCGGTTCATAAGTGTCATTTGTGGGTGAATCGGAGTGCACGAGCACTGAATGCACACAGCACGATTTTTCAAACTGCAGGTCTCTGAATCCACTGTATGCGCATGAGCCTGGATTTATTTGCACTAAATAGTGGGTCCACAAGGTGAGCTGTTGCTGTCACGAAGAAGTGCTAGAAGATGTAAATGCCGCTAAACAACAGGAGACGAATGTAGAAACAACAACAATGGATGTGCACGTCAAGAGCGTGTGTGTGAGTAGGTGTGGAGATACAGCTGATGTCAGAAGTTTATATACACCTTAGCCAAATACATTTTGTAGGTTAAAGGGAAAGGAGGAGGTGAGAACCAGCTTAACAATATAAATAATGATTAAAGATAAACTTAACCAAAAACATACAAACATAACCACACACAGGGCAGCTGCCTGTAATTCTCTCTCTCTAACTGTCATCACCGGCTGCCTTTATCCCTCGCATGCCCCATCAGGCTGTTTGGGGACCGGATGTGCGTCGTTCCATCCCGGCCCCACCCTCCTCCACTCTACACATTTGGTAGCACTGCCTTAAAATTGTTTAACAATTTAACTTTAAATTGAATAATTGTCAAACATTTTGGGTAGCCTAACACAAACTTCTCACAATACGTTGCTGGCCTATTTCTCAGTCAGGTTTGTAAGCCTCCTTGCTCACACATGCTATTTCAGTTCTACCCACAAATTTACTATTTACTATTTACCATTTGCGGCCGAGCTTTAACTTCCTGGCTGATGTCTTGAGACGTTGCTTCAATATAGGATTTATTTTCATAATCTATTTTGTGAAATGCACAAGTCCGTCCTGCAGCAAAGCACCCACACAACATGATGCTGCCACCCCATTGGATGGTGCTCTTTGACTTGCAATGCTCACAATTTTTCCTCCGAACATTACGATGGTCATTATGACATTTAGTTTCATCAGACCAGATGACATTTCTCCAAAAGGTACGATTTTGTCCCCATGTGCACTTGAAAACAGTAGTCTGGATTTTTTTATGTTGGTTTTGGAGCAGTGGCTTCTTCCTTTCTGAGCAGCCTTTCAGGTTATGTTGATATAAGACTTGTTTTCCTGTGGATATAGATACTTTTCTACCTGTTTTCTCCAGAGTTTTCTCTACTTTTCGCACCAAACTATGTTAATGTTAGGAGACCTTCCTGAGCATGAAGGTATAATGGCTGTGTGGTCCCATGGTGTTTATACTTGTGTACTATTGTTTATACAGATGAACATGGTAACTTCAGGAGTCTGGAAATTGCTCCTAAGGATGAACCAGACATGTGGAGGTCCACAATGTTTTTTCGGAGGTCCTGGCTGATTTCTTTTGATTTTCCCATGATATCAAGCAAAGAGGCACTGAGTTTGAAGGTAGGCCTTAAAATACATCCACAGGTACAACTCCAATTCAGTGCACCCACTATCAGAAGCTAATTGCCTAAAGGCTTGACATCATTTTCTGGAATTTTCCAAGCTGCTTAAAGGCACAGTTAACTTGGTGTATGTAAACTTCTGACCCACTGGAATTGAGATATTGTCAATTATAAGTAAAACAATCTGTCTGAACAATTGTTGAAAAAATTACTTGTCGTGCACAAAGCAGATCCTAAATGACTTACCAAAACTGTAGTTTGCTAATATGAATTCTGTGCAGTGGTTATAAAATTAGGTTTAATGACTTCAACCTAAGTGTATGTAAACTTCTGACTTCAACTGTACCTGCATTTGTATAACTCAAGTCTGAAGGGATATAAAGACTTCTTTATGGGTCTGAACTCCTGAAGAGAAATAGTTTGGTGTCTCATAGCAATTGTAATGCGCATGCACCAACCGCCTGTTTATGCACGCACAGTGGACACTACTCATATGGAGTATACTTTGACAGACTTAATGCAAGGGAACACAAACTATTGTTAGGAATTGAATAACTTATTGTGAGGGAACGAAGAACTTATTGTAAGGGAACAAAAAATATTGCAAGGGAATGAAAAACATATTGCGAGGAATTGATACAAATGTTTTGAGGAAACAAACTATTGCGAGGGAACAGAAAACTTAACTGCAAGGGAACGCAAACTATTGTGAGGGTGTACAGTGGTACCTGTTTCTGCTCTCCAAGGCTGGCATTATTTTGGCTCAGTGACTCTACTCTCAAACACTGCTGCTGCTCATCAAAACTCCACAGCCAATGACCTGCCACTGAACCAAACTTACAGTCTGATCGCATCCCGCACCTGAGGGAGGACAGAGGAGAAACAAAAACACAGAGGATGAGTAAGACACATACAAGCAAGACCAAAGTGCAGTAAGAAATTGAGTAATTCAACTCACCGGCCATCAAGCACACACCAGCCACAGTATGGGTCCTTCACTGACAGACAGGAGGTGCAATCAGTATGCTTCTCACACTCCGCCACAGGCCTCTTCTCCACCTGAACACACAAAACAACATGAGAACACAAATATTCACATGGTGAATCACATAGTGACATAACTATGACACAGAGTTTCCACTCCAGACATATGGCTGTCTGGGTGAATGTACTTATGACCACACCCACACAAATTCCTTTCACTTTATGTTTTCTGAGCTGATTGTGGGAGAAAATGTGTGTAATTTAATCTAAGGGGCAGATTTAAATATGGTGAAATGTATTAAACTGACCTCAGAGTACAGCACTGTGTGCATCATCAGATTATATCTGTTAAAATTTTAGCAATTTTGAAAGAGGCACTTTAGAATTCCACGGAAATCTGCAGCTTTTTACAGTTGCCGATTACATGCAGGCCTACTAATTAAATAATGAATGCACTCACAGAATTGCTGGTCATGATGTAGAGATGTCTGTGGCTGGAATCCAGCAGTAGATCACTGTTGATAGCCAAACCTGGCTGGATGAGAAGGGTGGAGTATTTCCTCACCTCTCCTGATTTGGCCAGGAACAACTACCATACAAGACAAAAACAAAAAAGTAACCTGACAATGGCTCCTAAGAACTTCCTCAAGGTTTAATTGTCTATTTAAGCATATTAAACTACATCAATTGCAATAGGACACCTTACAGACACAGAGAGCGGGCAGGTCTAACTAAAAGATCTGAAAGCGTCTGCAGAAAAGGTTAAGCACTAGAGCACTTCTAAGTCTGGTTAAAGGAAAGCAACGTATAAGGCAACTGCAATGGATCTGAGAGAGGTGCTTAATGCCTCTTGAATCCTATCATGAGTGGGGTCAATTTCAGCAAATAAGATTAGAATAGTGAGAATCCCATCAGAAGAGCAGGTATCCAGCTTAAGAGTGTGAGACACCTTACACCGAGAGCTGCTCACGCACTCCACCCATCCAGGTTTGCATTTAACTGGATTACCACTGACAAACTGTCAGCTCCTGTCTATTGCATTAGGAATCATGCATTGGTACATTATTGTATTATGCAACACCAAATAGGTGTGTGTATGTGTTTGTATATGTAGGGTAATAGGAAGTGCACCTGCATAAGGTAGATGTGTTTTTTGAGAGGAAGTAGTGGGGTCCAAAAGTCTGAGACTGAGAATTATAATTTTTTAATTTTTTTTAATTTAATAATAATAGTATAAAAAATGTGAGTGAAAAGATAAATTGAAAAATGAACATGACTTTTGATAACGTGCACTCGAGCTGCAACAGACTCTACAAATTTGTACAAAATGTGATGATCCATGCTATCCAGCATGAATTTGAAAGGCTTCCAAGAACATCATGTGTGCTTCAATGAAAATGCAAGGATATTTGACTTTTTGTACAAAGGAGTTAACATAGTCATGGACCAAGAAATGCTGCAGAATTTTAAATATTTATTGTTAGTAACTTTTCTGTTTTAAATTCTTTAAAATCCTTAAACCTTTCATTTATTTCCAGATTTAAATGAAAAATAAATAAGCATTTAAATAAATAAAAATCTCAGCTTGTCAGTGTGGTTTCATATGGTCCCACTTAGAGGACAGGGCAGGAATTTGCTTTCTGAAATAGTTTTGCTTGCCCTTGCAATTCTTTGCGTGCCATTGCAACATTCTGCCATGGTTTTAGCATGGCATTTGTAGTGAAACCAGTAACCACATGAATGCCATGGTTAATCTATAGTAAAACCATGGTAACTGTATGGATACAGTATACTTTATGGTTACCACCAAAAAGCATGGTTACTTAACTTACTATAGTAAAACCATGGTTTCTGCCAAAAAACAAAACAATAAAGCCTGCAACAGTCATGACTACTACAATATTAGCTGCTATAGAAAAATAATTTACTTATTGCAAGAGAATGCAAATTATTGTGAGGGAAAGAAAAATGTATTGTATGGGAACACAAACTATTGTAAGGAAGTAAAATACGTAGTGTGAGGGAACGAAGAACTTCTTGTAAGGGAACACAAACTATTGCAAGGGAATGAAAAAAGTATAGCGAGGAATTGATACAATTATTTTGAGGAAACAAACTATTGCGAGAGAACAGAAAACTTACTGCAAGGGAACGCAAACTATTGCAAGGAAACGGAAAACTTATTGCAAGGGAACATAAACTATTGTGAGGGAACGCTAAAGTTACTACGAGGGAACACAACATTTATTGCGAGGGAATGCAAAACTAAAAAAAAACATCCCGTCCTCTTAAGAGGCTCTGTAGTTTTAAACTTTTGAAGCACTGAATATTGTTTTTCATGTTTTCAAGTGAAAGTGAGAAGTGGAGTGCATACAAGGAGCTGTATCTGCTGACAATGGAACACCTGCTTGGCGAACGGGAGAATTGCTGTTCCTTATATGTCATCAGACAATCATCAGACAATGGAATAACCTTTATAGTTGGAGATTGGAGGCATCAAGTCAGAAAATATCCTACATCTGACTATGAATGGAACACAGCATGAATCCAATTAAAATAGGTGGTTTCTGATGTCACATACACCTAAGGTCAGGATTGACCTCATTCAGTAATATAACCAGTAGCTTGCAAATCTGCATCACATTTGAATTGTAAACATTAAACCTCATCGTTCCCAGGTTCAATTTGAATAGATGCACGAGTCAAACTTCATGGTAACAGCATAGGATCACAGAACACTAAGAGCGGACTATTGTTTTTGATATTATTGGTGAGGAATATATAGGCAAAATAGGACAATTTAGATATATCAAACTCAAAATTCATGCTGTCGTTCTGAATATCAGCAAAGTTGTGGTTCGACTGTTGGTAATTCACAAATTTCAAGTTCCTTCAACAAGCAGCTAATAATGGGTAACTTACATTTCAGACACAATATTGCATGTAACAAAACTAGTTTTGTTACATACAATGTTGCAAATTAAAGAACTGGAATTCTATGTAGCAAACACAGACTGGCTGAGTGATACATAAAGTGAAACTTTTAAGTGCTGCAATACAACATTGTTTATTCAGTCAAATTAAAGGACCAGAACTCACTGTTGAATAATTACAGATATTACTTAAGGAGACTGAAATGGAAAATACAGGCAACATACAGAACAATACAAATGTTATTTTATTCTGGTTTAATTTCTGGAATAACAGTACTGGTCAGTACATAATGTATTTGACTTATGTTCCATTTATTAATGAGATGGAGTTCATTTTCGGAGCTATCTGACACTACACATCCCCATGAGTTAATTTTAGACTATGTTTAAAGAGGTGTAGTCCCATAGACAACTTATATGCAAAAATATATGCAAGTGATTTACAATTAAACCAATTTTGCAGTAATTTTGGTCATCTATATTATGTCAGTCACATTTCACAGAAAAAATGTCACGCAAGCTTGTGGGCAACGACATTGAATTGCAAAATAGTAAAAATGGCAGAGAACAGTGTTTTTACAGACATGGGTAGGTCTGGGTCATGTAGTGTTGTCTAAAAAATAACCAAACTCTATGGTTTAACCTTTGACCATCTAGACATGCAAATACTTGTATCCTACAACCACTGTAAGACTTGGACGCAACTTTTATCTGTGCTTAAATTTCAGCTCAGGAGCCCCCTGTTCTTATGATCTTCGTAAGAATGAGACTACAGAGGTCTCTGAGCAATCAGTACTGTGTTTTATATAGCATGGTTTGTGGTGAAAGGCTGTTCAGAGGTCCAACAGAGGAAACACAAAAAGCTTCAGGTATGCTTTTTCAGCACAATTATGGCTTTGACACATTTGCCCAGTGTGCAAAATCACATAGCTGCTTAAGCAGACAGATAACATTACCATATTAGTTGGACTTATATTTCCCTGGAGGTTTTGAAAAGTGTGTGATAAATCATACATAAATCTCATTTTCATGTCACATACCTTATGCAAATTGCCTTGAGAGTCACCCAGGAAAACAATGGTATGGCCTTCCTTTACACTAACTGCCACAGCAGTCAGACGGGCGGCTGGACTGACCCATATGGCTTTGGATTCAACTGGTTCCCGGCTCGCCATTGGACTCGGGGTGTGGTCTGAACCACAGGGATAAGCATTTAGGGTGTTCTGGTTGACCAAAAAAAAAAGTTTGAGACTTTAGTTTTGGCAGACACATTCTAATATTCTCTAGTTTCATCTTGTGTACTGAAGAAGTCTTTTTGTAGGATTTTAGCTCTAAGTCTGTTGTCTCAAGGCTGTCAAATCCTCTTAGTTCAGAAAATCAGATTAGATAAAGATTATCTTGGTCTCATCCCAAGACTGCAAGGTTGCTCCTTTCTTTGTGACAAATTTGATCCAGTAGTCTTTGATAAAATCGAGCCTGACTGTCATGTCATTTTCTCTCATAATGAGAGGTGATCTGGGTTTCTGTTTGTGTCCGAGTCTAAGCTTTAGGGAAAACAAATGCAGAACATGTAAAATGTGTTTGACATTTTGAGGAATTGTGAGAAACAAAAAGAAGTGTGTTTCTGGGTGGTGCTGTTTGTTTTGGTATCCGCATCAACCTACTTAAAGCCCTAACTTAACCCTAACCCTTAAATGTAAATTCTGTCATCATTTACTCACCTTCATTTTGTTTCAAACTGTATGACTAACTTTCTTCCTTAAAACAAGAAAGGAGATGTTTAAGAACGTTCATGCTGCTCTTTTCTATAAAATGAATGTGAAAGGACGTGGTTGAGCTCCGACAACATGAAAACAAAGCATCATAAAGTATCATAAATGCAGTCTCTTACTTGTGCACTATATTTCAAGTCATCTGAAATCATATGATAGCTTTGTTTTTCCCTGAAAATCTTGCCCTCCATTGCAGCTCAAAATGTTTACTCGCACTATTGCATATTCCACATGCAATATCTGCACTGTTTGATGTTCAATGGAATCAGATCTGCCGTCATGCGTCTTGACATGCCATATTTGACTACACATGAACCCAATTGAGATTTGAGAGCTATTATGAGGAGAAGATTTTAGGCAAATAACGACTTATAGTAAAAAAAAATAAAGAGTAACAACAAAGCTATCGTATAACTTCAGAAGACTTGCCATACAGTGCATAATTTGTACGGACTACCTTTAACAGCAAATACTGTACTTATGTTGTTTTATTATTTTTGGAGCTTGGCATGACATCCTTCACCAATTTCTTTCATTGGGCCATATTTAAGAATGTTTTCACAAATGATATACAAAGCTATTTGTTCCACTATTGTTTCACGAATAAAGCCCATTGTATGGAATAAAAGCAGAAACATTCTGCCTAACATCATCTTTTGTGTTCCAAGGAAGAAAGTATGTTTCTGCATATCTAACCCTCCTCAGACAAATATTCCCTACCTCCTCTACTAGCAGACATCATTAGGGTAGTTTAGGCTTGTCGGTTTTATTGATCCTAACAATGTTGTTTAGGAGCTAGCAGGCCAGGGCTCTGCCTCTACATGGAGGTCATAAAGAGGTTGTATGCCTGTGAGCCCACATCCTTGAGGCGTGTGATTAGTCTAGAGGCCTTGTTAGGCCTACTGCAGTAGTCTTGCCTTATGCTCAACAAATAGCAAAAATATAACTCATTATGGCAGTCACAGGGGCAAAAGCGATTTCCTTGAAAACTAATGAGAGGCAGTATATCTAAATGAGGATAAATGTTGGTTTGAATACAACATTAGAGGAAAATTATGTGGTCCAGTTCTCTAGAGTTACATTGTGGGCATCCTTTTCCTATTTTCCCAGACTTTTCAATCAAAGCTGTACTACTATACGGATTATGTGGGAGTGCTTGACCTCAAAACCTATTTATATGTATAATTTGTATGTGTAAAGTTACAATGTGAAAACAGTCTATAAGTGAACTGCATCTGGCAAATGTTCCTGTAAAATAAACAACACTGTTACACCATGTCGTAACCAGGCGTGACTCAACAAGATTCAAGCGTCATTTTTCTGTCCTCACTCATGCTTTTTTAACACAATGATTTGCAGTCTTTTATAACCTTGGGTTAACCCTGTGTTGATATACATTTGAACACTCCTAAATTTGAAAGGGGGTTAGCACAACTATTAACTCTGGGTTTTGAAGAATTTTTGGGCGATTATCCCAAATTACAGTCCCAAAGGTATACAGTGTGGAAAAAAAAACGGAGCTAAAATGTTACAGCGAGTAGTTTAGCAACATTCAACCAAACGTCCACAAAACATTGCTTACTTGTGTACTGTACTTGTCCTGTCAATGACCACGTTTACATGCACCCAAGAAAACTGTTAATTCCAGAGTTTTTGCAGGAAGCTGCGTTCTGAAACATCATGTATTCGAGAATGCTGATTTCCTTACACCGCTTAAGTGATTAAGAGAAAGCAGTTTAACACACCCAGTTTCTCGACGAGAACGCGGCTTAATGTCGCCATGTAAACACATAAGCTTCGTTCTGATGGGTGTTTGAAGAGTGTGCATGTGCGTGAACAAACAGAATAACAAACGTCATAGGGTTGAGCCCAATAACAAGTCAACACAGTGGAAAGAATTCAACACTGGAGTACAGTGGGAAAAGCACGCACACTATACCCATTCTATATACCCAGTCACTAATGATAAATATCGACTGGCACTGTTTGAGTACATGCACTGATACATTGGGGGAATCCGAGAGTTTTATGTAAGTGGGCAACCCAACTATTCCACCGCAATTCCACTGCATGTCGTGATGGAAAGGTAAGGAAACAAAAACAGCAACAACTCTGGAATATCTGGAAATAAAGCGAAGCTACAGAGAATAAAATAGCAAAGTCTTCCTTGGACGCCATGTTTTTCATTAACACAAGTGTCACGGGGAAATTATGTCGCTGTGGAGAAAGCTGCTTACTGACTAAGTCGCATGTATACAGGAGTGAAGTGTACACCGCTTTTACAGTGCATGTAAACCAGAACACTGCTTTCTAGCAATAACACGCTTTCTCGCAATAAGTCGCTTTCTGGCGTCCATGTAAACACAGTCAATGTTATTAACATCATAAATAAGTAAATAATTATGTGACCCCATATTGTTGACAAATGTGTGAAAGTAAAAATCAACTGAAAATGAAATGCTGTGCTGCTAAGTGATGAAATCACAACTAATTTGAACATATTTGAAGTTTAAAATACAGCTTTATGTAGTATGATCTTGGAAAAATGAGATTTCACTGTGGCTTATTACCAACAACTTTGTTACAGTCACGACTGGTTAGGACAATTCAGAATTACATGGAACAGGTCATTCATTGCTTGTCAAATATATTGTGACATGCTTCGTTTGGACATGGTATAAGAATTATATTAGCTACTCATGAAATTATACTGTACGCATTTACTCACAGAGGGCAGGTTGGCACAACTTGATTTAACTTCGTACTCAATGTAGGCCACCTTGTTGCCCCCTTTCTCCCCATCTTGTGTGTAGCACAGGTCTCGTGTAGAATCAATACTTTGGTCTAGTTCATCCAAAGCGTACACGCACAATGCCGATTCCTCACTGGGTCCACTAGCAGCACTAAACGCTGTTGAAAACACTCCCATTAAAACCTGTGAGTCTCCAGACTCCACACCTCCAACCTGCGCCCCCTGGAGGAGACTGTAGTTCCTGCCTGTTGATTTTGAGTGACACGTGAGTGGTACTTCAACGTAGGAGTAATATGCTTGATCGTCAAGACACACTCGAGCCACATATGTCCGATACTCCCTTGAGGCTTTTAGGTCACGTCTATAGAATAAAAAGTAGACGTGGCTGCGTCTGGCAAAAGTAGCCACAAAATTGTGATCGTATTCAGAGAGCCGTCCAGCAACAGCGAGTTTGGCGGTTTCCTCATAGGAGAACACAGGCTTTGTTGAAAGTTGTCGCGTAGACACCGGTGGATGACTGCTGGTGTAGCCTCGCCCAACGTAGAGGATGGGATCTTTGTCTTGTGGTCGCACCACAAGTCCAACCGTTGAAGTGGTAGGGTCATTAGCCGCTACGTACTGCGTATCAACAGGTCTCTCGGCAGAAAATATAACTTCATTCACATTATCTAGGCTGCGTTTCTGGCATGTTCCCTGGTGTACGCTGCCACAGGTGATGAGCTGAAGGGAATAGGGATCCACTAACAGTAGCTTGTTGTGGTTGTTAACTAGTCCAGCCTGAGGACAGTTCTCTAGTGTTACCGGAGGCAGACAGTCTTTGCTGTCTCTCAAAGGGCCGGTTCTCTCATTTACTTCAAGCCAGAGGCCATCAAGACCAGCAAGCTGGAACAGATGGTCTCGTGCCCCCACATAGACTGTTCCTATGTTGGGGTCAGGGTGCAATGCCAGGTGCTGGAAGACTGTGTCATTGAAAGAGAAGCGGGGATAACTGCTATAGACCCTTGGGGCTCCCAGAATGCCCAGGAGGAGGGAATGAAGCAGGGTGAAGACGAGGGCCATCCCACACTGCACTGCAAAAACTCTGAGCAAACAGAAAAGTGACACAAATCAGTGACACAAAGTTAAAAGTTAAAATTGAAACTTCAGCTCAGAAAACAACGTGGCAAACATCGAGCAGTAAGTTAAAAACATTTTATACATAACTTTCATTACAAAGGAAGAATAATAATCAATACAATTTTATGTTTTTAGTAGTATAATAGAAATATAATACCCAGTTGAATAGAAAATTCAGGGTTACCTCTCCTTTTGACCAAAGAATTTCTATGACTTTTCTAATTGTTCGTCATTACTGGATGAGGACTTATACGAATAATTTTTTATAGATAGAACTCAACACAACAGAACACAAATAGCAATTTTTAACTGATCAAATATATTTAACTGAGCTGAGCACATACATACATACATACATACATACATACATACATACAGATAACCGGTAAGTTTACTTTATGCGTTTTAAAAAGGTGCACTTTTTTCCCTCATATATACGTATATAATCGTGATGACTCACATGAGATGAAGACTCAAGTCATATCAGTTACTTTATAAAAGCTGTTTTACTCAACATAAAGAGGGTCCCCTAATGGGGGCTGCCATTTTGAGATCACATGACCAGCTGAATTTGAATCACTTAATCTCAGTAACTGTCCTGTTATTGGTTTTCTTTTATTCATGGATTACATTAATCAGGTCTGACTTTGAAAAGTAGATTTCTATAATGACAACTTTAACTGAAAACTATTGCATTTGAATGATGCTGCATCCAAGCCTCTAGGTGTCAGTGTCCAGTGTAAGACATAAAGAAAAACTTACTGAGTGCACCTTTAACGTGTTAAATCGTAAGACCACTAAACCAAACAAAGAGAGAATAATGAACTTTAAACTGATTATCAACTACTTGAAATAGGTGTTGTTTAAAAGCTTGGAATCTGACCAACTCTTCTGCTGATATTTAAGTTTTGGCAGATGTAATGTGAACCAGAAGTGTGACTAGATTACATATTTATGCTGATTAAATTACACTTGCATATATTTTTTGTCTCCATTTTTATGAGTAAGTTATCCATGTATTGAGTCCATTTGTCTGAGTATTTATGATAATGCTTGTTTCATGTCCATTTGTCTGAGTATTTATGATAATGCTTGTTTCATGTCCATTTGCATGAGTATTTATGGTTATCCTGATATATCACTAAATTAAACAGAGAATAACAAACTTTAAACTTATGTAATACTGAAATAAACCTAAATTAGATGATACATTAACAACATTTAACGTACCATAGTACAGTGACTATATAAGATGGCACTACCAAAGTAAGAATATATAGTACTTTGAAATATACCATGGTACTGGTCTGGTGCTAAAATGTACTAAAATAATACCATGGCATTACCATGAAACATTAATAAAACACTGATAATACCACACTACTTTATGTGGGTGTATACATATAAAGAATAAAGGGGTCTTCTAAATAAATGAAATATAAATCTGACAAAAGCCGCAAGTCTTTAAATAGGGTCCAATCAAAATAACAATGCTTATAAAACATGCCAGTTATGTTTGAAAAATAGCACACATACCATTAGTCAGACATACAAGGTTTGGGAGGCTGCTGTCCTCTGGGTTATCCAGTGGCATAGCACATGCCTGTGGAGACAGCCTGTGAGGGTAGAAAAATATGCCAATGAGCTCTTATACAGAGCAGAATTTAGCAATCTAAAGAGAAGAGGCGTAATGCCACTGTGGCTCATGGGAGACAGCTGTTGAGCTGAGCAATCCTGCCCTGACAGGAAATTGGATGATATAGGCCCTAAGTCACCATCAGATCCCTAATGAATTGCTCTGCAGTAGTAGACTGGCAGTGATCCTGAAGTGTGTGAAGGCAAACTGTCCATGATGTTTTATTAGATTCAGATGTGATTAATAGGATGGTAGTCTCTGCTAACTTGAGGCAATTCAAACTGACCTAAACAATCAAAAAGATAAAAGTGAAATAATGTGATTTGACACTGGACTGACTGGGTGTTATGGCCCAGCATCACCCTCTAGTCACCATTTCCCTAAGTGCAGCACCATTTCTTTCATTTCAAACATTTACTCATTTACGGTGTTTACGGCAGGTTAGTGAGTCCATTTAAATACATGGTAGAAATACACACTGACTGACACTACAATGAAGGTCAATAACTGATGATTTAGGTTTAATTTCATAATAGTGCCAGCCTTGTTAATTTTCTTTGGCTTGCCAGCTAACAAATTTAACACACATCATGAATTATTAACTGGCTATGACTATGTATGTAGTAAATTTGAAATTAAAGGAATAGTTCACCCAAAAATTTAAATTGGGTCATAACTTTCGCACTCTTCATGTTGTTCCTGTATGACTTACTTTCTTATGCGGAACACGATTGGAACTTATTCATTTAATATCTCTGTTTGTCTTTTCAATACAAAAGGCAAAGGGTATTGCAGGTTTCCAGACAAAAAAAAATTATATGGTTTCTAGTTGCCAAATGATAAACTTTACATTCAGATGGTAACGATGAAACAGTCGATAGCTTAAAAATAATAATTTGTGTCATAAACCGGTGAGATTCTATACACCCCGATTCTTAACTGTTGAAGAAGACAACATGTCAAACAATTCAATATCCTCGAGCTCTGGAGACATTAAAAGACACTTAAATGGTCAAGCTATTTCCCCGAAGCGGCAGACCGAAACCTCAGACTCAATTCAGATGGTGAACTGAAATAAATCTGACTTGAATTGATGAATGTGTCAGCAATGCTGACGAAGGACATTGCAGACTTAGAGGATCTTGCTGTAATACGTGACTGATCACTTCCATGGAGACGAAATTCACAGAGTTGGTTACAAGAGTGGGGGATGTCGAGAAACGGATTGATTATCTGGAGTCATCGGAGAGGGAATTAGCTGCTAACCCGCTAGCGACCAAGGTAGATTTGGAACGCGTTTGGGAAAAACTGGATTTAGAAAATTTAGAGAATCATAATCGATGAAACAACATCCGAATTGTTGGAATTCCTGAGCATGAGGAACACCAATATATGGTAACATTCCTACACAAGCTCTTCCTGAGTCTTTGCTTGACATAACAGGCCATAAGCAGGAAATCGAGCAAGCTCACAGGGTCCTGGTTCGGATTTTTGGTGCTTATGCCTCCTGTTGGCTGGAGTTGGTTTCGTGGAATATTTCTTGCAGGACATTGGAGTGAGTTTGACTGCACGAAGAACTGAACGGCCCTTGATTTTTGTGTTGGCTCTGCTAGTGGCAGAAGCTTGTTTGTTGGAGGAACACACCTTCAGGACAGTTATGTTGGGGCTGTCTTGCATTGATGGATTATGTTACTTTATAGACACCTGGTAGCGCCGGTACAAACAAATTGATTAATTTCAGATTATTTTTTACTCTGGATAGGTAGGGCTGCCCTCTTTCCCAAGAATTGTCTTGCCCTGGAAACATTAGCAGCCACAATATGAAAGCAGGACAATTTTTTTCAGGGGTGCTTGCGGGAGGTATGGCAATAACCTTTTGCTTTATGCAGATTATATATTACTATTCGTCTCCGATCTATGCCTTGCCTCCACAGAATTATTTATTCCTTTTCTAAGTTCTCGAGATACAGAGTCAATTGGTCTAAAGCCGAAGCTTTGGCTCTGACAGCATACTGCCCAGCTCCTGACCCATATATGCATGATTTTATGCACTGCTGCCACACGATTGGCAGATTAGGTAAATCACAAGGAGTTCATTTTGACCCCCTTAATAAAAAGGTTTTCGAGTGATGTGAGGGAAAGCTTCATTTAATTTATCTATGATTGGAAGGTTAATGTTATTAAAATGAATTGTATTCCAAAATTCAACTACCTACTACAGTCTCTCCCCATTAAAGTTCCCCTATTTTATTTTAAACAATTTGATAGAATTGCTAAATCCTTTGTCTGGAATGGTAAACATTCTCGGATGCATGTTAACAAGTTACACAGGCCAAATGACAAAGGTGGGTTAGGTCTCCCCAAGATTTTTCTTTACTATTAAGCTTTTGGTCTCAGATATTTGGTGCATTGGTTGCTTCCACCTGAGAGTGGCCCTCCCTGGCTCTTTATTGAACAGGAGGTCCTTGCCCCTATCTTGCCATTGCAAAGTCTTTCAAACAAGCTGCCCGGAGAAGTAAAGACACATCCCGTTATCTCACACATGCATTTAGTGTGGACAAAATTTTTTAGTGTGTTCATTTCAGACATTTAAATGAATGTTGCAGCAAGTATTTGGTTAAACCCTAAATTGTGCATTAACAAGTCCCTTTTCTGCTGGACAGAATGGATTGAGAAGAGTGTTACTACACTTTGTGACCTGTATGAAAATGGAGTGTTGAGATCCTTTGAAAATACTATACAGCGGTTTGGGATTCCCAGATCTCAATTCTTCAGGTACTTACAGCATCTACTCTGCACCACCTTTGGGTGTAGTGCACAGCCCCCTAAAGCGGCAGACACTCATTAGATGGAGCTTGTTGCTTTTAGAAAAGGACATTCCTGGCTAATTCAGAGTCTAGGGGATGGGGTTTTAGCATCTCTTGAGAAGTTATGGGAGAGAGACTTGAATTTAGTACTGGAAGATGGAGAATGGGGTAGGATTTAAAAAATGTCAAGTCTATGTCTATGGATGCAAGGGTGCGTCTCACTCAATTTAAGATTCTGCATCATTTTTATTGGACACCCTCTAGATTATATAGGCTTGGCCTTAAAGACACACCTACTTGCTGACGATGTCAGTTGGAGGATGGGGACATAGCCCATGTATTTTGATCCTGTACTAAGATTCAAGAGTTTTGGTCGGGGTTCTGAGTTTCATCTGTGAGGTCTTGGGCACTAAGAATTGAATCTGCCCCAGACCTGCATGACGATCTGAAGGCAGGTGATACTTAAAGGGATGGAAGTCACCGGGTTCGCTCTCATGTCATGAGTGGCGCACAGAGTTGGGCAGAGTGGCAGCTTTTGAGGAGTTGTCACATAGACGGTTGGGCAGTTTGGGTGCTTATGGCAGGAAGTGGGGCACTTATTTGGCCTTCCTGGAGGGTTGACGGGGAGGAGTAGTGGAGAGGGACAATTGGGTTGGAATTTATGTAATTAATTAATATGTGGAATACTTTTTCATTTTTGGTTGGTTAATTTTTTTTATGTGCTTTTATATCATAGGGTTGCTTTGAACTGTCTATATGTGTGTCTGTTGTAGGGCTACAATTAAGGATTATTTTGATAATCGATTATTCTAATGATTATTGGAACGATTATTGGACTATTATGTGATTATTGCAATGATTAATCATTTGCTCTTATACGATTATTCTGCTTGTGTCCGGACTTAAAAGGTTGTATTAAACGTGCTTACTAACAATAAAGAGGGGAAAAAATATATTTAAAAAATACCTCTAAATGATATTCACTGAATTAAAAGGGGGAAAAATACTTTTATAAGTTTAATTCAGAGTGTGCTTTCAGTCTCTCCCCCTCAGATCGGGACATTCGCGCAACTCGCAGAAGAGGTGCTGACCGCACAGAGAAATGCCAGTTTCGGAGTTTGTAGTCATTTACATGATCTGCTACTGTATTATTTGAACTTTAATAAAGCTTTAATGCATTAAATTTAACTGCATTTAAGATGTAACGTCGGGGTGTTTCTTTAAAGACGCTTGACACGCAAGTTTTGCTTCAGCGGAGTGGCAGCTCCAGCTCCACTTATTCCACAACAAGAGTGCTTCTGTATTTACTTACATTGTACTTTTGTATTATACTTTCCTCATACTTTGCGATCTACAGCACCTGAAGCTGTTTGGAAAGTTTAGAGTGCATCTGGACTGTGAGCTGTGTAATTCTTCCTCTCCTAAGTCAGGTGCGAGCTGCAGTGCTGCTCTCATCATTAGAGTTTAAAGTGATCTAATGTTATATTAAATTAGATCAAACGACTATTCGACAACGAAAATGTTTGTAGACAATTTTTTTTATTGTCGACGTTGCCGATAAAGTCGACTAATCGTTTCAGCCCTAGTCTGTTGATATTTAATGTCTGACCACTGGGATGTATGTTGGGCATATATTGATAAAAGTTGATTCCGTGTTTTCATGTGTTGTTTGTGTAAATTTAAGTTTGCTAAATAAAAAAAAAAGGCCTAATATTGTGTAGGTTCCCCTCGTGCCGCAAAAACAGCGCCATCCCGCATCTCAGAATAGCATTCTGAGATAATATTCTTCTAACCACAATTGTTGCTGAGTTACTGTAGACTTTGTCAGTTCAAACTAGTCTAGCCATTCTCTATTGACCTCTCTCATCAACAAGGCGTTTCCATCTGCAGAACTGCCGCTCACTGGATGTTTTTTTTTTTTTTTGGCACAATTCTGAGTAAATTCTACAGACTGTTGTGCGTGAAGATGCCAGAAGATCAGCAGTTACAGAAATACTCAAACCAGCTCGTCTGGCACCATCAATCATGCTATGGTCCAAAACACTGAAATCACATTTTCCCCCATTCTGATGGTTAATGTGAACATTAACTGATGCTCCTGACCCATATCTGCATGATTTTATGCAATGCTGCCACACGATTGGCAGATTAGATAATCGTTTGTTGATTTTCATACACAACAGTCTCTAGAATTTACTCAGAATTATCGCACTTGCAACCATTTTAGTCACAGTATGGAGCCCTTAAGTGCTTCAATTTAAAGCTTAACCAAGGATCCAAAAGTATCAAAAAATAAGTCTATGTGACTCGTGCGTCATATTACAAATTTTCTGAAGGAATATTGATTGGATTTGGTGAGAAACAACCTGAAATGCAAATCATTTTTCTGCAAAAATAATCTTGACATCTGTTGCACATTCATGAGCACTGTGAGAAAATCTTGTTTTTAGTGCTAAATGACACAACATCATTCTTAAGGCCAAAAAGCATACAAATGTTAGTATAGTAAGAAATGGTATACCAGTTAGCAAGATTAACAAAGCATAATAAAAGCTAATATTATTGAACTAATAGCTAACAGGGCCAGTGCCTACGCCATTACCCTATTATGTAATACGCTATTATGTAAGATTTACTCGCTGAATATGTCACAAGTTAACAACGACTTGAACTCGATTGAGTTATTATTAACCACATTAACCAAACCAAACAAATAAATGTGCCTTGATCTGACCTATTAACAGAGTTTAAAGGTGTTTTCCAAGCGGTCCTGTTGAGCATTGAGAATAAAACCCTCAATAATAGGTTTTACCCTGAAAAGCACCACAGACAAAAGAGCACAACCTCCATAGTTAGTGAACAGCTCACCGAATAATAGAACCTTGTTAGTCTGACTGCTTTTAAATCTTCACTAGAATAGGGATGCAGGTGGTGTTGATTTAACACCAATGAAAGCTAAGACCAACACAATACAGATTCTCCTCTTCATAGACCAGTCATAGAAAATGGGGGGAAGGGAAGAGACAGAGAGAGAGACAAAGAGAGAGAGAGGATTCCATGCAGGAATGACAAGCACTTCACCCTGTATTAAAGGATAAAACTCTCAGCTAGCCCCTCCAAATCGTCCCTGGACTGAAGGAGTGTATTGTTTGGAAGCGTTCCCAGGGGCATAGATACCGGCACTGGCAGGGTTACGTCGGGCCTACAAGGCATGTCTCACACAGCAGTGCAGCGAGGAGACTGACCCCCTCTGTCTGTTCTGTGACGGGCTGGCAGTGACTACACATTTTTATGGCCTCTAACAGAATGTTACACTGTAACGCCTCATTGGGCATGACAATGAACATGAAATGTTGAATGATTAAGAACCTATTTATCCATCTCTGGGGACAAAGCAGTCATTCACCAAGTAGAAATAGTATTAAAATGTAATTCACAGCATAAGAAACATCTTTTTACATATCAAACTGATTTTGCTGAAGGAGATATGTCTAAAAAAATATGGTGAATAGATGTTGCGAACACTTCTTGGATTTCAAAAATAGATATATTTTCGCATAAAGGCATGAGAATAGAAAGAGGTTGGAGTGAGAGGCATAGAGGAAGTTAAATGAGATGGAGGGAATGCAAGAACAGAACATAGTGTGTGTTATTAAAAGAGCTCTTGAACATAGAGGGGTATTGGAGCACTGCAGCATACTCTACATTCCAAACACTATTGTTGACCTTTCCATAGTTTAGTGTAGCCAGACTTTTGGCTGTCAGAACAAGTCTGGTCCACTTAACAGATTATTCTGACCAAGAACAGTCCATTTAGTCAGGAAGAGACTGTTTGAATGACATGGAAGGCGACCAACAGTTAATTTAGTTTTTAAGTGCTGTTTGGTTGTAGGGTTATCTGAAAAAGTTCATACTAAAATAACTTGGGAAGCATGGGAAAAACAAATTAAAACATTTGCACAACAGTGTCAGTGCACAATTGGTTGTCCAGAAAAAAGACAAATTTGTGTAAGTGTGTATATAATTTGCATTTAGAATTTGTCTTTCCAAAACGAGGTTATTTTACTGAGATTAATTAACACTTGTTTTTCACTCTGTTCCTTATACAACACAACATCTAGCTTCAGAAGAATTGAAATCTAAGGCACAAGTGTTATGGACGACTTTTTAAGGTGCTTTTATGTGTGCTTTCGGAGTTTGGACAATCACAATCCTCTCATCCCTCAATCTTGTGTTTCACAGATGAAACAATTCATACTGGTTTTGAATGACGAGGGTGAGTTAACGATGGCTGAAAAAAGTCCGTTTTTATTTCAGTGATTATTAAAGTTTTCAGTCTCATTAATCAGAAGTAAATTATTGTCGAGAGGTCCTGATCGCTACCGAAGCAGCGAATAGCCGTAGACAGCGCTGTCACATGATAATTGTTACTCTTTCAGAGCTGGCAAGAATGGGACAATCACGGTCAGTATTACTGGATGAGGATTTTAAAAATACTTTTAGAAACTAAAGAGACTTATTTGCATTCATAGTAATAATCCTTGCAATTATCTTTATTTTTCTCCCCTTTTCTTCCCCATTTTGGAATGCCCAATTCGGTGTTGTAGTGCTTGTGTTGGCGTAGTGACTCGCCTCAATCCGGGTGGCGGAGGATGAATCAGTTTATCAGTTTTTATTAACGAAAGGGCGCAAAACTTTTTCTTGTTTCAAAGGGGGACACAAAGGTGTGCAATTATTTTCAAGTAAACGTACTGCTAAGTAGTTGTTCCAGGTCTTCACCGCATAATGGTTCCTCATCACTTCATCAAATTATTTCAGTTATTTCAAAGATCCGTACAGGCTACCACAACAAAATAACTAATTAAAACAAACACATTGCTTAAGTACATCGGATAAGAATGACAATGTCTATAATATCCTTCATTTTTTTTCAATTTCGATTGAAAATTATCCTTGGGCTCCCTCTCTATCTCTCACACTTTCACTCTCATCTCATCTCACCCACACTGTACATGCAATCACAGCAAAATAATGCACATCTGAGACGCAACCACCAACAACTACGCTGCGTGTCGTGACCGCATTACCACATCGGGTGTGCATTATTGTTCAATAACTCAACGGTCCGTTGTAAATTATTCCTTACTTAAACCATCAGAATGGGTAAAAAATGTGATCTCAGTGATTTCAACCATGGCATTATTGTTGGTGCCAGATGGGCTGTTTTGAGTATTTCTGTAACTGCTGATCTCTTGGTATTTTCACACTAGTGTGTAAAGAGAATGGTGCAAAAAAACAAAAAACAACCAGCGAGCGGCGAAAGCGGCTTGTTAATGACAGAGAAGAATGGCCAGACTGGTCCAAGTGGACAGGAAGGTGGCAGTCACCCAAATAAAAATGCATTACAAGAGTGCTATGCAGTAAAGCATTTCTGACCACACAACATGTCGAACATTGAGGACAGCAGAACTGTCAGCTTAGAACAGGAAAGTGAGGCTGCAGTGGCTCACCAAAACTGGACAGTAGACGATTAGAAAAACCTAGTCTGACAAATCTGGATTTCTGTTGAGGTACACAAATGGTAGATCCACTGCAGCCTCAGTTTTCTGTTCTTGGCTGACAGAAGTGGAACCCAACGTGGTCTTCTGCTGTTCCCATCCGCCTCAAAGTTCGACGTGTTGTGCATTCTGAGATGCTATCCTGCTCAATACAATTGTACAGAGTGGTTATCTGAGTCACTTCGGTCTTTCTATCAGCTCAAACTAGTCTGGCCATTCTTCGTTGACCTCTCTCATCAACAAGGTGTTTTCATCCACAAAACTGCAACTCACTGGATTTTTTTTTGATTTTCGTACCATTATCTATACACTCTAGAGACCATTGGCACCAACAATCACTGAGACCGTTTTGATGTGAACATTAACTGAAGCACCTGACCCATATCTGCATCATTTTATACATTACACTGCTGCCACACAATTGGCTGATTAGATAATCGCATGAATAAATAGATGTACAGGAGTACCTAGTAAAGTGGCCAGTGAGTTTATGCAATTAATACGATAAATTAATCAGCATATAATGTAATTCATTTGATTAAAGATGGGAATTTATTTTTTTTTTATATAATAAATAATTATTTACATGACTTTATTATTTACATTATTATAAAAAAAAAAAAAAAAAAAAAAAAAGTCAAAATGCATTTAGTTCCATTTTAGGAAAGGAAACATTACAATTTGTAACAATATCATAATTTTATTTACATTATCCAAACAAAACCTTCCACAGTATAAAGATAGAAATGCACTAATCGAGTTTGACTAATCGAAAGAACTAGTCCCACATAGGTTGCATATTCATTGCCATGGGCATTAAATCTTTCAAACTCTCATCATTCACAATATTAAACTGCCAGCAGACTGTGACTATCATGACTATCATCACCAGCATCAAGGTTTTCACTCACCATTAAAAACGCTTTCAGACAAAAACGTCTCATTCTGCATTTTGGTGATAGTTAAAGGGGACCTATTATGCAAAATTCACTTTTATATAGTGTTTGTACACAACCACCCTACAATGTTAAAGTCCACCCACTTCTCTTTCTTATATTTCTATTAATCAAAAACAGTGTGTCAAAATGAATGTCTTCCGTTTCTGCTCTAAAGTGACGTCACGTTAGAGCAGGCCTTGCCCACGACTGGTGACGGACTCCACCCTATTATAATAGATCCTCCCCTGAGTGATCTACACACAGTCCGCCATTTTTTCCCCGCACTGGAACAGATACAGTGAAAAGAATAATGTCTCAGCTTCGTAAGCGTCATAAGTTGGCTGTAAAAGTGAACATAAGAGTCTTCATGTACTCCCGGCATCAGAGCCACTGAAGACGCAGTGGGACAAGTTTTGTTTTTGAAGGAAATGTGCCCCAAAACATACAAAAATGTGTGCATGTTTGTGCAAATCATTTTACACTGGACTGCTTTGTGAATGTGGCAACATAAAGGATTTTCAAAAAATGTGATTCTCAAGAATGGATCAGTACCAACAGTTCGTGTGCCAGCTGTATATCCTGAAGATGTAAGTATCCCACTTTATATTTTGTGAATGTTTGCAAATCGCCTTTCCGAATGTGCTTGATAGCTGATTCCACGGCTAATGGAGCTAAAGTTACCACTGACTCTGATTGTATTCATGGAGACCAGAGCTATGTCGTTATTTTTAATTTTTAACCCAAAACGCTTACTGTCAGTTGCCATTGTCTCTGATTGTACTCACGGAGACCAGATTTTTATATATATATATATATATATATATATATATATATATATATATATATATATTTTCATACATATATGGCTGGACTCCGGTATTTACGCTGTCAGTCATATTGGTTCTGATTTGTTGTTACAGTAGTATCCAAAGCACGAGCTGTAAAGGCACAGCCCTCATTCGGAAAGGGGGCGGGGAGCAGCAGCTCATTTGCATTTAGAGACACACACTAAATCAGCGTGTTTTTGATTCTACCCAAAAAGAGGCATTTATAACATGGTATAATAAATGATCCGTGGGGTATTTTGAGCTGAAACTTCAGACACATTCTGGGGACACCTGAGACTTATATTACATCTTGTAAAAAGGGGCATAATAGTTCTCCTTTAAGACTTGGCCTGAGTCTGTGGTAATTAAAATGCACCTAACAAGTCCCATCTAATAGGGCTAAGAGCTCCTGTCTCCATCATTTTATCACTGACAGGGAAGCACTGTCATTGATTCTTTTATTTACTGAGATAACAACCTCTGCAGCTCATTCATAGGAGATTATTATGACAGTACCGCACTTTGAATATCTATGGGACTGCCACATTACGCTAATTTATGATAAGCTTGTAGGCTAATCTTGGTAGAAAGGGCTCTGGCACTGTGTCTGTTTGTGACATGTGCATCAGTGTAATGACACCAGGTGGACACATTTCAAAGGTTCCGCAAGTGTTTATGCCATATTAATGGTAAATGCGTTAATCGCAATTAAGGAAAATAAACACGTTAAAGTTTTTAAATTAATGTGATAACGTGCACAACAGCTCTATTAAAAACATTTTATCGATTGACAGCTCTAGTTATTAGTTCTTTCTTAAAAGCGGTCACTGTAGCAGCCCGGTATCTCGCTAACATGATTGTGCCCAGGTGAAATGGTAAAAATCTCTGCACCCTGAATCCTGGAAGTTGGGTACAGCCAGACAATCAGATTACAGCTTGCCAAACTGAGAAGTTGCTTGACATTTTTCTGGGTAACATGCATCAGGTGGCCAGTGAATGAACTGAGGGCATATTGTTGGAGGTGGAAACTTACCTTTACACTCTCCAAACACAGTACTAATGCTTATGGTTGTACAAAAAGTTGAAGGGTATTTGATAGAATTTTGCAAAGTCAAAAAATTAAGACAACTAGAGTAAACTGAGAATAACATGTGAAACTTTCTTAGAGTATTGTATGATCCTAGCATTATCATACAGTGGCTATCACAAATCAACTTTTTTCCTCCGCTGTTTACATTCACTTTAGACATCACTCTCTACATGAATACCTCACCTATATGGGCATTTTTGCAGGATTTTGAAATGTATTTGACCATTCGTGCATGCGTTTTTAGAACACATGCGCATTTTCAGCACACACACACACATGCCGCCTGTCAATCAAACAGGGTGCAGCCGAATTATCGGGTAGGACACGGAAAGTAACACAGCCAAGCCTACTGTTCTTGGGAGTTTCTCACCACTCTCAGTGTCTGTCTGTCTGTGGTCTCTTTCTTTCACATGCATGCCTGCGTCCACCATTAAACTTGGCAGAGTGACCCGTGCATGAGACTCAGTGATAGTGGCTCAATATGGCAGTGTAGTCTAGTGACAAAAAACAGCACAGAAACTCGTCAATTCTCAAACTGCCACATCACTGATTATATCAATCAGTATTGCAGGTGATGAAGCATTTTTTCTTATCATTCTTTTATACCAGTCATATCATTACAGTCTGTCTGAATACCAATTTACACACTATCTGTCCTGTATAGCATAGTGTCCGGATTGTGGATTCAGGTCAATTTTCAAGTATCAATCCAATGCATGCTTTTTGGCCTCTCAAGAGTTAAACCATGCAGACAGCACTACTCCAATCTTTTTTATGTTTATATGGCAAAGTACTGAATGCTGGTCAGCTCTACAATAATTATTCATGGCAGCTGATGAACAACCATAAAACGAATGCTATTGAATGCTGATCGAGAAAGGAAGAGAGAGGAAGGAAACCCAATTAGTGGCTAAGAATGAGGTAAAGAGATCAGTTGCCAAGATTAATTACTGAAATTATATATAATAGCAATTAAACACTGCATTTCACAACTTGGCAAGACATAAATGGACCCGTGTATCGGCATACAGCCTATTACCATTAACAAAAACTAAAAATGTATGAACACATTTCCATTAATAGGATTAATGTATTGACTCCTAAACTAACTAAAATAATATAAAAATGCCCACAAATTAATTTTTGTTTATTTTAACTTTTGTTTTCCCCCCCATTTTCTCCCAATATGGAATGCCCAATTCCCAATGTGCTTTATGTATCTATGATACTGAAGGAAACCTATCCACTGATCAGAGCAATGCCGCAAAGAAAGCGTGCCAAACAAGCTCTGCAGCGACCGCCGACTAACATGACATACTGTGAATGATCAGTCTTCCTACACTCTCAAACCAATTATATATTTGCAAATATCTGAATATTTTGCAATAAAATTTAAACATATTGCTACTATACTGATATTTAACAACTAGTTCTATATTTTTTCCATATTTTTTCATTTTATTACATCATTCACAATGCATTATGGCATTGTATGAAAGGCAGGAAATACAGTCTTGCACCTTTGTCTTTTTGTCCTATTTTCGATTTTTTTTTTTGCTTCAAATCAAAGTTTGTAATGTTGTGATTCACCCCAGAGTTGGTTTGTTTGGTTCATGGCTTAGAACCTTTTTATGAAAAATGTTTAAGGAATCCATATGGAAAAATGAATGGGAAAAATACTTCCGGAATCAAGACGGCTAGAAAATAAACACTTGACGGCCCTGAGAAAATTCTCGTTAAGCATATTTAAATGGTATTAGTTAACACGTTAACTTTTGCAGCCCTAAAATACTACAACAAAAAAAATAAAGAAATATATACACAGAAAAACTATGAAAAACTATTTTTTTTAAAAACACTGAAAAAAAGAAAACAGTCGAACAGAGATAACTAATAAAAACTGAACTAAACTGAAAGACAAATTAAAAACAATATAGCAATCAAAATCACAACTATAAAAACCCTGCCAAATATCAGAATACAGTTCAGCCATAAATGAAATGTGATCAATAAAATTTAACAAGGACCATGTTAAACATCACTTCACACAATGCAAGTCACTTTGTTTGAAGAGCATTAAAAGGCCCCAAGCAGCTTCTTAATATTGCTGCGTGTCATGAATTTTTCATGGGCTTTACTCTCATAACGTTTTTGGGTGGGGTGATGTCCGCCCCCCTCTGAGAAACTGGCCTTTGTCCTACCTGACTGACCAGAAAATAAATCCCACTGCTTCAGCTGACTGGTAAAACACAAAACAGGTTCAAACATAGGGTGGGGGATGACCCGCACACCTGCAGCGGAGGGTGAACCGCCATTTTTGTGCCTCTCCAAAAATGTAGATGAAAAGAGTGGAGGTACCAGCAGACACAAACATATGATGCTTGTTTATTAGGAAAGTCCTGGGGAGGGCTTGAGGTTTGGGCCGTTCAATTATTTAAAATGCTCTCAGCCTTTCTAGCAAACTCCAGATCCCTTCTGTCGGCTGATTCAATGAATTGTACAGTGATGGAACAGGACCACAGATGCAAGAGAGAGATTATTAGATGTCTTAAACTGGTTTCAAGCTGAGGTCAATCAAGGGTCATGAGAGTTAAGTCGGCCATTCCCTAATATGCCTTTAAAACCTCCACTAACACAATAATTTTTTAATATAAATGCAGAAACATACGCCATTCATAGGCTGATTTCCCAGAAGTGTAAACACTGTGGATGACTTTTTCTAGGACATTTTCTAGGAAAAGAAAGACTGTAGATTAAGGATGCACTGATTATGGAATTCCAAAAGACAATACAAACACAATACAAACAAATCACAGAGTATTATAGGGCCCTATGATTTCTGCAATGCTTAAAACACGGACAGAATCCATTGAAATCAAACTGGTGTGATTTGCATTCATGCTGCCGTGACCAGCAAAGAGGTATTGAAGCAATCGTAATAACGAACCAGCTGCTCTAATAGTCTTTTCAATATCTTTATTTTTTATGTTCAAAACTTTCAAACTATCACTAAATAAAAGTTTAAAGCCGTTACCGTCTGAGCTGACTGTTTTGATGCACCAATGCGGCCATGTTTTCTGATATCAAACAAAGAATGCATAAACTAGTTAGTCTACTCGAGCCTTCTCCCATTTCGTTCATCACTCATTGTCACCACTTCTGGTGCAAAAAAGTGGAAGGGTTAGGAACCATCTTTGCTTGATGAATCCCATGCTGCATTGCAATGTAAACAATATGGTGGTGTGCAAAGCCTGCAATCGCGTTCGCATCTTATCATAATAAATCATTTTGAACATCTAAAAATCACATTATATGTTTGATCAAATATAAACGTCCTCAAATGCATCTTCTGTGAAATGTACGGTAAGATAAATTTTTTTTGAAGCGTGCATTAAAGAACTCACACAGTAAAGGAAAAACTTGTGTGAAAAAGTTAACTATAAAATGTGGAATGGAATTTGACATATTTGTAATTAAATAGATGTATGAATGCAAAAGTTATCAAATTAAAATTGTGATATGTCCTAGTGTAATTATTAAACCACAAAAGGCAGCGATTTAATGAAATAAACATACAGTCTACATGTGCTACATGCTTAAAAATGAGTATGCCAAGCTGGCCGCTAATACTCTGATGATACTGCATTGGTTTCACTCAAGGCAAGATGAAAATAAGGTGCTTTTCAAACTGTTCCATTCATTCAAAAATGATCTCAGTTAAGCCATTAACAAGCAAGGCAGCTGTCCACGATTTCGGATGCAGTCATAGTGTCTGAACATTAGCATCATGCGCACTCCGTGTAGCAGACTCATTACCCCTACTCATTAACCATGAAGCGTGCAGCGCATGCAGGCTAAATATTTATATAATTAAAATGCAGCATTTTGTGGTTTAATAAGCTCCTTAAACATACAGTATAGTGAACTGCTTATTCGGAATTGAGAAGCTACCGTCAAAAACAAACAGAAACTAAAAGGGCTTCACTCCAAAATAAAAGCTTCCGCCAAAATAAAAGCTACAATTTACAAGCCGTATAAAATGTAAGAAGCTGCGACAGGAATATATCACAACTACATAGTAAAATGCAATATTCTATGTCGTAGTAGTAGCAGTAATGCCTGTGCCTGGGAGTCAGGGGTAATGTGTTTTATCAGACAAAGATTTATTGGAAAGGCAGGCAGTGACTGTACGCATTGGCTGTTGTAACTGTATTTAGCTACAGTGCATTGAAACTGTATCCAATGAAAGAGCCAGCTGACACTTTCATGAATTATGTTGACTGGTTATACAAATCACATTCCAGTATTACAACATCAGAAATGGCTTACTGGTTATGGCAAATGGACAGAGTCTTTCAACTTAAGAGCCAAAGACCTCAGCATAATATTGGCCATCCATGTATAAACAAGGTCATTAAAATCAACATGGATAAACACTACAAAGGAAACAACAAACCATTTCAATGACCCTTTTCTGCTGAGACTACCTTTTTGTTATTAATGTTTGGCGTTCTACAGGCCAGACACATCACCTTTAAGTAATCTTTAAAATATTAACAGAACATGAGGAGTTAAATAAGAGACTTTTTTTTTTTAGCCAATTGAACTTTTCTGGATATATGTGTTAATTATACAAATACCCAATTTCACAGTTTTTTGGGGGGGTCATCAGGGACATCATAAACAATGGAAAAACAACTAACTGTTCAATGGGCGAGAGAGTAATTACACTAATAAAGATCAAATTCATTATAACATGACTACACGTCCGGGTGTGCAAGTCTGTGTCTGTATCCATATGCGATTTGTATGATCATCCTCAAAACTCTCTGATGAATGGAAAGCATTTACAATGTAAACTTCTGTTTTCTGTCTCATAGATATGAAATGAGATGGCAAACAGCATTGGGTTAGAATGCTTATTCATCTGTTTGCACACTAAATGAATATATTACTTCCCACCCACAGCCCCCAAACAAAAGCCCCTCTCTCTTGTGCCTGTGAAAGGGACTGAGAAGGCTCTTTGTAGCTTGTGGTTGTCTTGACAACACCCCGTGGTCAAGTGATGAGAGGGTTCACATGGATACGCGCTCCACTCAGGGAGTCCATTAGATCACCCTAAATCAGAGCTCAAAAAAGACCCAACGTAATTTCCCTAAGTTTACTCCCAATTGAGGTTGAATGACAACGTCAGTGTTCAATGACACTTTTAAACGAACTAAATTAGTAGCAGTAGTTGACAACGCAACCTTAGAGTATCACATATGGTAGTTGACACTAAAATGTCAATTAGTTTAACATCAAGTGTTTAGGGTCACATTTATGTATAAATGGAAAGAAATGCGAAGACATGGAAACAACTAAGAAATGCACTTTATACCTCTAATAATGTTTTCGTGTATCTGGATTAGCTGTGCATGTACAGTATGTGTGAATGGTGAGCTTTTAAATTTGAGTGCAAAAAATTGCGAGTGGCAGCCCAAAAAATTTGGCACAATTTTTTTTTGTGAGTGATGAGAGTTGACACTCTCATCACACACAAAAATGGCATGTACTTTGTAACTGACAATGATTTAATCAACATACAGTTGATACAAATCAACTACTACTGCCAAATTGCAAACATACTGCCGATATGGTTAATATTCTTGGTAGATGTCAAATACAAAAACAAGTCAAGCCGAGTCAAGGGTAACCACTTAGTGATAAGCAAGCATGATTTGCTGTGCCTTTTGGTGGACAACACAAAATTGTTGAATGAAAAGAGCAAGGCAATGATAGCAACTAACAAGCTGTGAGTGGAGCTAATGTAATGGATATAATTCATTAATAGGTGCCTGAGGCTGCAATATTTCCAGAGGGGATTGTTGATAACACACACTTATGAAATACCAAAGAGTTTTCCACCCCCCCGTGACCGTAAATGGAGAGTTCAGCTATTTAACGCAATTCTTACTATGTGGGTTTTATGGGTCTAAAAATCAATTTTGTAAAAATCGTAAAAGTGTAAAGGACTTTTCTATTTTAATCCAAATCTCCTAAAGATGAAAAAATAAAAATGGCTTCCACGCCAGTGAGATAAACTTCATATGCAAATACATTTCGGCAGATTTTATGGACCAAAAATTTTAAAGACACTTCACTTAGTTACTATTACAATGAAGCTAATGATGATGCAGGAGAGCAGCACTTAAGCTCACACTTTATTGAGAGGAAGAAAGAACAGCTCACAGTCCAGATGCACTCCTACCTTTCCAAACAGATTAAAGTGATGTAGATCGCAAAGTATTATAGTACAAAAATGCTAAATAAGTAAATACAGATTTAGTGTCATTGTGAAATAAATTGGAGCCGACCTGGTGTTCTGCTTGAGCAAAACTTGCCTGTCAGAGCATCTAAAAAAGAAACACTGCGCCGTTATATACTATATTTAGTGCATCCTTTATTATTCAAATAATAAGGAAGTGGGCTGTATAAATAAGCACAAACTCCGAAACTGGCATTCGTCTGTGTGGTCAGAGTCCGCGCGGAGATGCTCGCGGAGACGCTCATCACTGGCGCACACTTGCTGCAGCTAGATTTTCTTTATATTGATTGCTCGCTCACATAGTGAATTATAATATGAGTGTCACGGTGTGTATATTATGGTGAAGAGAATCGGTGTTATGCAGCTCTACAAAGAAAGAGATTGTTTTTGTGAGTTAAAGATGGATAGAAATCAAGTCAACAAAAAGGTGAGAGGGTGTAGCATTGTCTATACAATGCAAAACTCTTTTTTGGTTTGTCTTCCAAAATAAATATCTAAAACTCCTTATGGACATTTAGTTTAGCAGCTATACTGCAGAAGACAAAAATGAATAGTCGGTTAAGAGCTAATGATTGATCATTGCAATAATCAACCGAATAGTCCAATAATCATTAGATTAGTCGATTATAAAAATAATCGTTAGTTGAAGCCCTAGTTTGCAAAGATGCTCTGGGTGTAATTATTTTATTTTGTTATTTCTGTTCTCTCAGTGTAAGTGTTTGCATTATTATTATTTTATGGTTTTTGTGTTATGATGAAAAAGAATATAGTTGAGTAATTAAAAAATTATAATATTTGCCAAATAAATGAATATCCATTTTTTCCAAAAAATCATTTTTAATATTTGCCAAATAAATTAATATATGTGTTTTCCACCACATCATTTTCACTTACATCATCTTGTGCAGAATAAAGATTTCTATGGCTGAATTACAACAGAAGGTCTGGTGTGACTGCACTGTTCTCACCAGTTTAGACAATAGTTTCTCACTCATTCGCCCTCTGTTTTGTTTGATCCATTGCCAGAGAACCCATGCTGAAGTAATCATAAATGGCTTTCAGTCGTCCATGCAGCACACCAGAACCACTCTTTTATTCTAAACATAATTTCCCCCATCTGGTTATAAATTTAGACTGAACATTTCAATAGTAAAATAAGTTTGAATCAAAGTTTTCAATCTAAAATTCAATCTCAACAGCCAAAACAGCCTAGAGGTTGTAACAACATGCATCCTGAATGAATTAAGGTTAAATCGACAGAAATTGACTTCTGAGTAAAGGCCGAGAAGTAAATCTGGAGTCAGTTGTAAAGCAAATCACCAAACATACAGTCAGGCAGCACCGCTCACTGTCAAAATAAAAATCTATTGATTTTTGAGTGGGCAAAGCCTGGAGCATACATTGCCAACACAGTCATCCAGCTGTTATGACATATGGATAATTTTAAACAAGGGAATTGCATGGAACTGATGACACATTCAATTTACTTAATTAACTAAAGAAACACAATTAAAGAACATTTTGTCACAACTTGATTTCATTGCATTCTATTCATTTAAATTTGTAAATGGAAGTTGGAAGTTTACTTAATCCATTTGAGTTGGGACTACATGAATACTTTGTTTTGTTAATGTAGCATTGATGAAACTTGGAATGGGATTTTTTATTTCCAAGCATGCTTTGTATGGGACTTGATAAAGTGGAGTACATGGTAAAGTTAAGTGTTATTTTATGTGTTGTTGGGCAAGATGAATATAAAGGGGAAAACTTGTTAGTGTTTATAGTTTTGTTGTGTTGAGATTTAGAATAGTTTTGGTGGTTAACATGATGGAGAAGAGTGGAGCTTCGGCTAACGATGAGGACAGGTAGATGCTCAATGCTCTGTGCCCGCGATTATCTTTAAATTGATTTGAAAAATATTTCCCATCACTTTAGTTTTCGATATCGGCAAAGTCCACTATCGGTCGAACTCTATACTAAACTACACACTGTAGTGCTTCCAACTAGCATGTATTTAGCATGCTAACATTCACTTTCACCAGTTATTACATAAAGAAATAAAATAGATTTATTTGAGCTACATTGACATGTCTAATTTTGTTGGGTTTCCCAATTCAACTAGGTTCTTTCTACAAAAAGTGTTTGTGTTGAGATTACATAGTAAATTTAAGTAAAGAAAACTGTCTACAATTGAATCAAGTTCAGCCAAAGAAATTTTTTTTTGAGTGTACATATGAAAGAATTTCTCTTTCGACTCATGCTGTTAATTATACAGGGGTCCTTCTAACTAGGTACATTACTAAAATATTAATTACAAATTAAATTATATGTGTCACATTTTAGCTTTTTAGAAATGTACAAATTCCATGTATTCCCATCAATAAATATGATGTCTTGAAATTGCATATATAATATATGTATATATGTTTATATGTTTAGATGCATCATTTATACCATTTACTCTGTATTTGTAAATTGGTTCTGTCTCTTTAAGAATAGTGGCAGTTCAGCGAACTTCTCAGAGTCGAACCGCCTCTGAATGGCCTTTATACCTAATCCGTGTTCCTGTGTTGTTGTTTTCCACTGACAGTAAAGCATAGAAAGGATATAAATAGAGACATTATTTAATGACAAATGGATAGCGTGGATTTTAACTTTGAACACACATTACACGGAATTAGTCAAACCAAACCAATATAATCTCGTAATTATATAATGACGGAATTGTCATTTTTGGGTAAGATATTCTTTTAATGAGTAAGAGAGTGAAGAGCGAGTCGGTGGCTCTAGATGAATTACTTGAAATACAGGATGCTGTGAAATTCTAGGACAAGGTCAGCATAGTGAATTTTGGACCTGCATCAAAATCAGCAACAAAAAAAAATTAAAATAGGTTCACCCACAAACAAGCTTTTCAGGCATAGGCTGGAGGGAGCTTTCATGACCTTCTGTTTCAGCTTTGGAAGGGGGACAGCTTCATTTGAAAGACAATGGACTACCCCTGGACACACACATTGTCCTTGCTGGCAGATTGCAAATGAGAAGAATCTAAGCCATAGTGTTGGGAGTGGGAGGTCTACAGTTGTCAAGCACTTTATAAAATCCCTTCTCTTTGGCTTCATTCACACACATAGATGAAAAACACAAATAAGCATGCACACAAACCCACATATACAATTAGACAATTGCAAGCGATCAATCTCCAACCCTCTCAGTCATCGCTGACAGGAAATCATTGCTGATCAATGTTCGTTTGCCAAGTTGAAAAGCACTAGCGTCACTGACAATAGGCATGAACGTGGGTTTGGGGCCAGACTGCAGAAAGATCAACCATGCTGAGTGGGTGGAGCTCTGAAGGTGGTAGAAAATAAGACATCTGTCTGTTTGTTTCCTCTTTGTGAGCAATGGCACGGGTAGAAAAGGGAAGAAAGTGAGAACATGAAAAGGTGAAGAGTTACGCTGGAGCTGAAAAGAGATGGAAACGAGAGCCGAGGAACAGGAGGTTGTCCCTGAATGGCTCAGATGATGCCTCCTCTCTCAGCGAGAGCTCTCCATTGCACTGTCCACCAAGATGTTCGCATCTGCCCCCGAAGTCAAGACAAAGGACACACGTTTGAGCATCTGCATCTGTCTGTCATCCTGAGCTTGAGTCTTTCAACCCATGCCCTCTAGTTTCATTTGCACATTCTCCTTTCTCATAAAGACACTTAATCAACTACATTTTTTTGAGTGCTGTTTGCCTGTGCAAAAGTCGCCATAACAATTCTAGGGTGTTGTAGGTGGTTGCTATGTGGTTGCTAAGGGGTTCAGAATGTTTTTTTATTGCGTTTATATGAGGTTACTAGGGTGTTCTGGTGTTGGGAAGTATAAGCAATATTGATAGTGATGCTTACCAAGACTTGAACAAGTCTGGGAAATGATTTGTTAAAAATCTTATCGCTTTTATAGATATAGGTTTAACCACTGGAGTCATATGGATTACTTTTATGATGTTTTTATATGCAGCATCAGCGACTGAACAATAAAACCTATTAGGTCAACCACTACGTTTTTGTAAGAGAGAATAAAGCAAAAAAAAAAAATAGCCATGATCAAATAATCAAGGTTGCCATAAATTAAACAATAAAAACCACTGCATGGATATTCCTTCAGCCTAATTTGAATACAAAACATTGCTGTTTTCTATTGGATTTTGTAAAAGAGATTGTGACATGAATAACCAGACAGTGTAGAGACAGCCGTATGTGGCATCTCAATCTACGGGGAGCAAAGCAGAGATAGACAGCACACTGCTTCTAGCAACATGGCTAATGGCTTAAGGAATCCCACTGTTAGCTTAATTGAAGCAATCTTTCCAAAATCAGGGATGGAAAGAGATAGTGTGACAGAGGGCGGGAGAACGCACTCGTAAATCCACAACTGGCACGAGTGGGCCCTTGAGATTATGTGAGAAGAGAAGGAGAGAGGTTTATATGGATTGGAAATGTGCAGAGGAGGAAAGCAGTGGGGTTCTCCCCTGTGGTCACTGCAAGACAGTTAACAGGCCGGGCACCTGGGGACCACATAAATGATTAATATGAGCAGAGTCACTTGCAGGACAAGCTCCATTGGGCCACAGACACAGAGATGCTCTGTTCTCCCCGGAATCAATCAAGAGAGGCCAATCCAGACAGCCTGATAAAGAACGCCACCGTAGTGTAGATTCTCTGCGTATCTATTGGAGCTTTGATTAGGGCCGGCACTGAATTAACAGACCATTATTCAATGCCCTGCTCTATTAAAAGGACTTCTTTTGAATTGACCTTGAACTAGGGCTAGGTGGTGTGATGGTATCATGATACTGTTCTGTGGCGGTAGATCAGTGTCAAATGGTAGAGATTCAGGAATACAATTTTTTCAATGATAAAAATGTTATTGCAGGTAAGGAAAGCATTATGTTACTTACACATAGGTGTGACAAAGACTTGGAAATGTTTCCCTGTAGAGCGGAGGAGGGCGGGGCCGGGCTGGAACAAAGCCCGCCCGCCCCCAATCAGCCTGATGGGGGCGCGCGAGGGATAAAGGTGGCTAGTGACGACAGTTTGAGAGAGAGAGAATTACAGGCAGCTGCTCTGTGTGTTTATGTTTGTGTCTTTTGGTTTAAGTTTTTCATTAATCTATTATTTATATTGTCAAGCTGGTTCTCGCCTCCTCCTTTCCCTTGTTCCATTTGCACTGGTGCCGAAACCCAGAATCCTTTGAATATGGAAGAGAGATTCTGGGTCTTAAAGCTTTTCTGAAGCTAAAGAGTATTGTGAAGCTAAAGAGTGCTGTGAAAGTGTGAAGCTGACATTTTGAGGCGACCCTGTAAAAAAAAAACAACAACAAGAAAAAACAAGTTACTCCATTAAAACCTCTTACCCTAGTTGAAGAAACCTGGTTCCCCGTGTCCTCCCTTAGAAAGTCTCTACAATCCCAAACTTGCTATTAAACCTGTCAAGCACAATAGCAAGCAAATTTAATTGTTTATGGTTGTTTATGGTTGTAACACTGTAACTTCCCACCTTGAAGCCCAGATCACACTAGGAAAATGCCATTCTAATGTGAATGAGTGGTGAAAACAGAGATAAATGCACTTTTTTTTTTTTTTGCAGACAACGCAATGGACCAAGATATGTAGTGTAATCTGACCGCCCCTTTAGTTTGGTTGTAGCCATACACTATTTTACTTAAGATGTAAATGTGTCTCATCCAGTTAGAACTCTAAACCAATCAGAGCCTGATCTATCAATTGAATTACACAGAGTATTTTGTTTTTAACACAAGTCTAACAAGATGAAGCTGTTCGCATTGACACCAGATTTCATTAAGATAATTAAATCATTATCTTATTCTTATTTTGTGTTAAGGCTAGGTAAAAAATATACATTTTCTGCTTAATCTCAAATTTAATTTGAACGATCCCATTCGATACTGATTCTTGAAATACCAAAACAAATCTTTTACTTTTGAAGTTTAGTTCCGTTTCGGTTGTGTCGATTATTATACTGTAAATAGCGACTCATATTGTTATATTGTACCAAGTTTGAAGGTGTCCTGTATAATTTACAGCATTAGTTGAAAGAGAATTACTTTTCTATGTAAGAAAAATGGAAATCGGAATCTAATCTAATAGGGAAATCCTGATCGATACCCAACCTTAGATTGTGTCTATTGAGTTCTAAAAAAAACTTTACACTCATACGGTGGTTTAAGATTTTTGTCATACCAACCAACCCTAACTTGATCACTGGATCTTGTCAAGGGCAAGAAAAAAAAAAATCTGAAAATTACATTTAATACTGAATTTGGAATAGACTTAAAATAACTGAAATTCATATTTCCCCGACCGTTGTCAGTGGTATAAGAGAAGGAAAAGTTTATTATTCTGTGCACAAGCGCTCTGTGAGGTCGGAGACAGAGAGCGGACGCTCCCACACTCACTTCAGCCGCCGGTCATCCCATGATCCCCCTCCTTTCCTCCCAGCCCTGACCGAGACCGCAGTGAAAGACAGAGGAAGTGAATTCGGAGATGTGCTCTGCATGGAAACAACCGGATGCCTTAACGTGGGAGGCTGCCTGTCAGGTTTCTAATTCCTCACTCGAACGGATATGACCCATTCAGTTTAGCCTTTAAGTTAAACGTTCCAACGACCATTAACCTGAATATTGGACAAAATATTCGCAAAGACAAAAAGACAGACAGAAAGAAAGACAAAGAAACAGAAAGACAAAGACAGACAGACGGAAGGAAATGACGGAAAGACAGACAGAAAGAAGGAAAGACAGACAGACAGTCAAACAGAAAGAAAGACTAAAGAAAAGAAAGGCAAAAAGAAAGACAGAAGACAAGACAGACAGACCAACAGAAAGAAATAAAGGCAGAAAGCATGAAGGAAGGAAGGATGGATCGATAGAAGGAAAGAAAGACTAGACAGACAGACAGGCGGACAGACAGACAGGTGGAAAGACAGACAGAAAGAAAAGAACTGCTTGGGATCAGGAACAATGGCACCACTTCTTCAAAACAAAATGTGTTTTATTCCTCCTTAAGCCTTTACACATTTAAAGTTATATGAGGCTATAACATCACCTGGACAAATGGCAGTCTATAACTGTCCAAATGTAATCGGTGGTTTCTTTTAAACTGCATGGGAGTGACTCATCTGTGTAAACAGCTGAAGCAATAAAGGCAGTGTGGTGACTGCTAATGTGTGTGCCTAATACTTTATAACACAGCAAATCACAGTAGTGAAGTTCAAAGTCCATTTCAAAGAAAATTGCTTTACTTACTATTCAAACCAGTAACCAGCTGCAAACAGCACTTATTTAGTCATTATGAACTTCCTAATCCAATGTCTTTATGTATACAATTTCTTTTATTGACTCTTTAATTTGTTGTCTTTCTCAAATAAAGGCTCTGAGATGCAGACAACCTCAATTCAGAGTCTGTGCCAGTCTAAACTGGGGCCTCTGTAAAACAGTAACTGTAAAAATGAGCATATCATTTTACAGTTTCATGCATTAGAAAACATTTCACACACAGCAAATGGATGCTAATCAAACGTCTTTCTTCTGAAATACGGCTCATTTCCTCCATGTGAGCCAGATTGTGGTAACTGTTGGCACGATCAGAAAACACCTCCTCGAATCTCCAGCACGTGACGCTGGGAGCAAAAACAAAAGACGGCACACAGCTGGCAAAACAGCGTAACTGCACCAGGAGCCAAAAGCAACAGCAACATCAACAGAGCGGTCCAATCTAGTAGCAGACTCCCGCAGAGCAGAGCAAATGGAGGAGAGCTCTGCTTGACATGGATTTAAGAGAACTTCAGGAAAGAACTCAGCTAACATTCACATGAGAATGAAATGAAATGTGAAAAGGAAGATACTGAACTGTGATCATTAACAACTATTAGTAGATAATAGTTAGTAGTTCATTAGTAGTAATTATTAGTATTATTTTGTAGACAGACTTTAGACTATAACCAAAAAGTTTGGTCAACTTGCAGCTTAATCTGGCCAAGAATTGCCCATTTAGACCACTAGAGACAATTTGACCGACATGTAAAGCCTACAACAGTTTGCTTTCCTTAAGCGAAAGTGTGTAACTTTTTCCTATCCCAGATTAATATGCAGAGACAACTATAAGCCATTTATAGGTTAATTTTCTCAAGAAGTGTATACACTATACAAATATTTGTTTAGGTTTACATTTACATTTATGCATTTGGCAGATGCTTTTATCTAAAGCGACTTACACTGCACTTATTACAGGGATAATTCCCCCGGAGCAACCTGGAGTTAAGTGTCTTGCTCAAGGACACAATGGTGGTGGCAGTGGGGATCGAACCAGCGACCTTCTGATTAACAGTTATGTGCTTTAGCCCACTATGCCACCACCACTCCAGACTTCATTGGTTCTTGCACGTTTGACATCATGGCACAACTAATAATGGGTTTCTTGTTACTGATGTGTCGGCATGTTTTATTTTTGAGCTGATTGGAAGAAGCGACTAAATATTTCTCTAAACAGCTAACTCTAGCAGCCCGATGTAAATCTTGTAAACAAAACTTCCTGGCAGACTAACATACTCCTAAAAATTATGAACAGCCAGCCAATCAGATAGCGTTTGATGTTTTGGAAAAAGCTTTTGCCATTTTTGCATGCTGTGTCTCTGAGACTACCAATCTTTGGCAATCTTTAAAAGGAAAAAGATGTTCAGACCTACATACAAAGAACACCAACCTGTGTAGTCATAAGCTCACTCAATCTCCCTGTAGGACAAGTGTCTTCCGGCTGTTCGTTGAAAACAGTGGAACTGTGTGAAGCCTTTGTCAAGAGTTTACTCCTTAGTGCTTCTTAAGCTCTAACAGACTGGACTGTGGTTTAAGCAAGAAAGCTAGACCATAAATCCAGCTGGCATGTATGGAAGGACCAAGACAAAATGATGAAGTGATGTGGGGATATCAACATTTTTCTACCCTATTACAGACATTTGTTAGCCAATAAACCAAGCAACAGCCTATAAAAGAATTCCACCATGAGGGGTTTGACCGTATCCTCTAAAAACTGTTCAAAACTACATTGAGTGCTTAAAGAAACAGTTCACTCAAAAATGAAAATTCATAATTTACACACCGTCATACTATTCCAAACCCATACGACTGAAGTTTTTAATTGGAACACAAATTGAGTAATGTTGAAGAATGCACTGGTCACTCTTTTCACTATAGGGTCAGTCCATCTCAAGTGGTCCAACACAGGGTGCTTGACCATTTTTTAATTTTCCTATATACCTGTATGTGTGTGTGTATATATATATATATATATATATATATATATATATATATATGTGGTTTTTCCAATACTAATACATAGAGATTAGGAATATTAAAAAATGTCCAACTTTACAATTATTACTTAAAAAGAAGTCATAAAAGTAGTCCATATGACTCATGCACGATATTCTATGCACAAGTCGTTGTTCACTAATAACCTTTCCTCTCTGCCTTTCCACATATTCAAACTTGCAACACTGTCTTCAGTTATGACATGCAATCAGCAATGATGAATGGTAGTTGTTGCATAGGAGGTGTTGCATCTAAGGGGGGCACATTTGAATGGATGTGGACATTGGAGGGTAAGATTTTCAGTAAATAATGACTTAAACTTCAGTCTGTCCCTCACACAAAGCTAGAAGTGATGGAAGAAGGCTACAGAAGACTTGGAATATAAAGCCCAAGAGGTATTGACTACTTTTATGGTTCTTTTTATTAATTGTGAAGCTTGACTATCACTTTAAGATAGGAGTAAAAACAGACACATTACTTAGTCATATATAAGCTACATGGTTGTACCAAATGAGGACCCTGGCAAAAGACTGTAATGACAGGATTCAAGTACATTGGAAGCAGACCTAAAAATAAATGAATAAGTTTCACAGTAGATTTCCCAACAACCCTTAATCTCCAGAAGGCCAATTTGTTCCCTCGAAGCCTCTCTATGCGTAATGTTTAACAAGCTCTGGCTTGGACACTGCACTCTTTTTGTCGCAAGGCTAACTACAGTGAAATAAAGAGAGATTTGTGGCATTCAGAGTTTACCTTGGGCAAACGTGAATGGCCCCACTAAGGTCTTGCTGTGTTGCATCATGGTCAGTGCAGTGGGCACACCAAACACTAATGTGGTCACAGCCGGCTGTTTTAGCACCTTAGTCAAGCACTTTGCCATTCGCTTATGCACTTAACACACACAATTATGCACACCTTTAAACAGTGTTTGTTGTCTGTTTGAACACCTGACAGTCAAAAGTACTGTGTACATGCTTTGTCTCATGAAGTCCATTAGGGCTTCCTGTAGCTGTCACTCTATGAGGGATGTGCGGAAAAAGATCAGTCAGGTCAGTATTGCTTCAGGAACACATAAACCAATCCGAGCATATACAGGGTAAGCATGGTACAGTGTCTTCATTATGGCCTTTTTTCATTACATTGAAAAGCAGGTCAACCCCATACAGACCACATATAGCCTAAATCCTGAATCTTCTATGTCCATACTAAATAATATCCTCTTTTCAGACATTATAACTACCTTGTACTGTACTTTTGTTGATGCTGAATGATATAAAATTCAAATTTAGTGCAATAAAATATCTGAACAATAATGCATTAAAAAATGCACTGCAAATAATCATGATCCACTAAATTCTACAATAAGCATTGATGTAGTGTTGTAAAAAATACCGGTACTCCGGTACCAAGTCGGAACTCAAACAAAAATGTTTTTACAATACCAGAATTTCTGAAGGTACCGGAGTACTGAGTACCGGGTCTACCCTGTACCCAAGCAGAGTGGGAACTTTCGAACGCTCACAACAAGCAAAAGATGACGACAAGTAGCTGCTGCTGCGGAGTACCAACTTAATCTTGTCGAAAAGAAGTGGAAAAAGCCAGGTTTGGAAATTCTTCGGATTGGAGGCTGATGAAAAGGGAAACATCATAGATAAGCAAAAACCTATTTGTAAACGCTGCTTTCACAATTTTCTGACGAGAGGAGGAAACACATCAAACTTAAAGCACCTGAAATACAGACACTTGGATTTATTCAAGCAAATAAAGCAGGTGAGTTTAAAAGCATATTATCATTTGTATTAGGGCTGAAACGTTTAGTCGACATTATCCACAACATCGAAAATAAAAAATTGTCGAGAAAAATTTTCGTTGCCTAATAGTCGTTTGATCTCATTTAACATAACATGAAATCACATTAAACTGTAATGATGAAGCACGAGAGCAGCACTGCAGTTCACATCTGACGGAGGAGAGGAAGAATTAAACAGATCAGTCCAGATGCACTCTAAACTTTCACAGCTTCATCTTATGTAGATCCCAAAGTATTAGGGAATTAAAAAAAAATAAAAAAATTCAGAAGCTCTCTCGTTGTGGAATAAGTGGAGGCGGAGCTCTTTAAAGAAACACCCCGACGTTACATATTTAATGCAGTTATATTTAATGCGTTATATCTTTATTAAAGTTCAAATAATACAGAAGCAGATCATGTAAATGACTACAAACTCTGAAACTGGTATTTCTCTGTGTGGTCAGCACCTCTTCTATGAGTTGCGTGAATGTCCCGATCTGAGGGGGAGAGACTGAAACTGCACACGGCTGAGAGAGACTCTGCCTCGAGGACGCTCATCCCTCGAGCGTGGACGCTTAATGCAACTAGATTAGAACGCGATTGCTCGCGACTTATTTAATCATAATATGTCAGTGCATTTCTTATCATGAAGAAAATTGGCAATATGCAGCTTTATTAATACGAGACCACTTTGCACATTAGTTTGGAAAAAAATTGTATTCATTCTATTGTATGCTTGTTTATTTGGGGGGTTTTTTTAGTACTTGGTAAAACTTAAATTAAAAGTTGCAAAAGTTGAAGCAAATCTTATATAAGTGTTCAGTTTTGTTTTAATTCAAAAATTATATATTTAACTTGAAGTGTTGCTCAATGGTATATTTTTGTTCTTAGTTTTGCAGCTTATGTTTTGTTTACTTTGTTAATAAAAGAGTGTTGTTCAGTAACCTGTTTTTGTGTTTTGCTTTGGTACTGAAAAATGGTATCGAGTACCATGAAATTTCACTGGTATTGGTACTGACTACTGAAATGTTGGTACCGTGACAGCACTACCTTGATGTTTTGCATTCTGCAGTCAGCAGTCAGCAGCAACTTAGGCTGTACATTGGGCTATACAGACAACGTTCTTCATCTAACCAATGAGAACAGGCAGCACAAATTAATACAGAGCCTTTCGCAGATGATGCACTTTTGCATTCACAGACAGCTGGGCAGAGCACAGAGATCTTGACATACTTTTTTCTAAGTTTTAATCTACTTTTACTCAGCACATGACATGAGACCAAGTGTTTCCATCCAAGAGTGTCCGTGTGACGCACGTGTACATACTACATAAACATTATAAATTGCGCAAACAGAGCACATTCTGTGAGAGATTGATTAACTTTCTAGAGTAGAGCAAAAATATATGGAAATAGCCCTAAATATATAGAAAAGATATCAAAGAAATGGAAACAAAACAAACAATATAAACTTCTTTTTATATAGTCTAATCAATGCAAATTGTCTGCCACAATAATGTAGTATTGTGTAGTGTATTTTAAATATCTGAATTATGATGTTTATTATACATTCAATTTAAAATGATTTAAACTAGATTAAATTATCTTTATTTTTGGGCCTTTCTCAGCAAATATTAAGATTAATTCAATGAATTTGAAATATTTAGATCAATTTGAATAATCTAAATGTTTAGCACTGCCTTGGTCAATTATTCCACCTTTACATTTATCTATAATTTTTTTTTTTTTACTTTTCTATATTTCAAATCACTTTTTCATATTCTTATATCTTTATTATACAATATCCCTTTTGTATAGACTACCTTTGTTAGTTTCACAATTACCATATTTTTTAAATTAATGAACATAAACACCATAAACAAATGTACCTGCACATTAACAAGAGTTGACTTGGCTTGACTTATAAATTAATATTCAAGATTAAAGGTGCAGTGTGTATTTTCTGTGCCATTGGTGACACCAAACGGAATTTCAAAAATATTGGCAGTTTTCCAAACACTCCCCAATCTATCAATCATCAACAAAGTTAGCTGAGCCAATGTTGCTATGTCAATCAGCACATACATACTGAGCAATGTTGAAAGTGCCAAAGAGCCACAGTGTTTAATCTTTTGGGGGGAATAAACCTTCAAATTTTTTTTTTAATTGTCTCTTTACACCGCATCTTTAAGATTAGAGCATGAGCAATACATTTGCTCAACAGTAAACACTTTTTTATCAACAGTGAGGTATATACATTATGTATGTAGTAGAAGTATGAAAACTGGAATGCAACCACAGTATTTTAGTATAGTACATTGTATTTAGCTATTGTATTTGTGTCAGTAAATATTGCATGTAATTATAAGCCAGAAGAAAGAGCCTGTCCAATTATAATGCTACAAAAGTTTGTAGGTCATATATGCATGAAAATACAGCATGCATTCTTCATAAATATACTGATCTGGTCTATGTAACAAGACATATGGAACGTGAATATCCTGCTTGTGCACATTAAGCTAAACAGATGTCAACGATCATCTCTGTATGGTTTCAAAGTCTAGAAGTATCAAAGGGCTCAGATTAGCTTGACAAGCTTTTTAAACAGACAAAGAAAATGAGTAAGGAAAAAACAGTTTTGCTGAAATATCATTTTAACACATAAATAGTGCACTGATCTGATATCACCGCATACAGTGGCGCAGGCCAAAAAATGGTCGAAGATATTCTCATCAGTGGTCATAACAAGTCTAGCAGCGTTTCCCTCTTTTCTGACCATAATTTGAACAAACAACACCCCAGGCCAACTTCTCAACTTAATTACATCGCTCACTCAGCAGTTAGGCTATCCCGTTTTTTCCCCATTCCATCTCTATTCTCCCTTCTCCCATGGTAAAACCCAGTGAGTTGGTCTTAAAGATGAGGGTCCACATCTCATGGTCCATGTAGAAAAACCCAGCCTTTAAACAAAGTCATTTAAAAGCACTCTATAGGTTAAGTATAATCATCAGGATTGCTGAGGAGGTCTCAGTCTGAACAGCTCAATCTGTGTAGGGGGGTAACGACAACTCTCTGCATCCTTTCACATAATGACATTCTGCATCGCGTCATGAAAGGCTCAGTGCAATTTAATTACTTCTGGTTGGAACACACTGGGCTGATTACTGACTACAGACTTTACTCTGAAAATGTGTGAGAACTAAGTAGCTACTATGGATACTTCTGACAAATCAATTAGAGCAGTGGTTCCAAAATGGTGGCGTACCCATCCAAACATTCAACATCCATTCGCGTCCACCATGTTATCGCATAGATAACGTTCACACAATGTATTTTGAATATATGTATATTTAACACAATTATCTTCGTAAAACATCTCCTTTATATTAAACATGTTATATTTGTACATGATGTTTTGTACATTAATCATATACATATTGAATAAATGGTTTACTGATTGAGATGGGTATGCTAGATATCATATAACTGCATAACTTGAAAACTCCTCCCTCATCAAGTAGCGTTTGTTTCTGTGCCTGGAATTGCGTATCATTACAGGTATGGCATTGCCGGCCAACTTCGAGCCTTGTGGTTAAGCATTGAGATCATTTGCTGAAAAAACACCATGCAAAAATGTAAAAACATGTCTCTAGCATGCGACATGAAAATCAAGTGTGAATGTGAAAAATTATTTGGCCGTCTGACACCTGTCATCAAATCTTATGAACTTATACCATCAGAAATCAAAACTACCTATGCATCTAACCTTAAATACAAATTATGATTTAAACTGTGGGAAAAAAAAAAACTCACTAAAATCACGAATGACTGACGTGCAAAATAGTGAAGTATCAATTTGCTAAGCTACGTCACCTAGCAGCAGTGTGCTGGGCTGGCAATAAAAGACACTTGTGTGACACACGATGCATGAATACATGCATTTATTTTAAGCGCAAAAGATAAAAGTTATTTCATTGCATATTTATCTGACCTTTATGACACAACCATTTTGGTGTTTCGACACCAAAGGGCACACAAAATGATTTTGTCAGTGAGAAATTCATAAACTGATTTTGAATGTTATTTCAGACAGTGATGAAATCAAAAGAAAATCTCAGAATTGTATTCCCATTGTCACCTCAGGTACCCCCAGGGGTACGCATACCCCAGTTAGGGAAACACTGAATTAGAGTATCATTGGTCATAATTACTATTGCTACATGTTTGACGTGCAATTTTAGAATATTCATTTTTTTTAATGAACTATGTAGGAAGTAAAAAGTAGCCGATCAAAATCGTCCGATATTCGTCTTAAATCGGTGTTCGGCAATCGGCCGATCATGCCTAGATTTAGGGCCGATCTTTTTGCAGCATGCAAGCAATCACACATACACTGCTAATCTAATGAATGAGTGCTTTCACATCCCTTGAAGCATGACCGAATGGCCTTAGGGGGGTGAGTTGTTGGCAATTCTAAGCATTAATGAATTTAAACTTTCAGACATGATGTATTGAGATGAATATGCCGGTTTGTTTTTAAAAATGTGTAAGAATTACATGTGTATGAATATTATTTTGCCCAATTTCAGGAGTCGTAACGGTAGTTATTTGGACTCGTTGCACAGTGAACAGGATATAGAGGCTGCTAACAGGTTTAAAAACAAATTAAACAACAAATAAACAATCATGCAAATACATGATACATGACGTGAGTTTTGACTGTTGAGACTGTTTGAGAAATTATGATCGTTTTTAGCTTTACTCTCTTTAACATGAGCGCTCTCTGTATCAATCAAAGATTTGGACTCTTCAGGTACTCTCAATATCTCATCATCAGTCACTCATCCCAATTTAAATCAGATTAATGTTGGTCACAATACCACTAATAATAGTATAACTATTTAACCTTCAATAACGACACCGCTTCTTCATGCATTTGCTTAATAATTAGTGATTTGTGTTACAGCAAAACTCAAAGACCGTAAATAGACCAAAGATATTAATGATTTCTCACTGGAGCAGTTTAAGAGGTTGTTATGAATATATTTTTCTTATTTTTGAATGTATCTCTGCGGTGTGTGTGATGCTTTCATGGTTTTTTCTGGTTGTCAGTATGTCACAATGGCATTTTGATATTGACAACAGAACTATTAATAACTGTTTCATTATTGTTGAAATCGGGTTTGTTCAAGTGTAACTGTTTATACCACTTTTAAGTGGAATTGCAAAAATTTGTATTAGTTTTTATAGAATAATTTTTTTGTTGTGACTATTCAAGTCAAGTTGTTTACACCGTTTGCAAGTGTATGAAAGATTTCTATTCATCCATACAGAACTGAGTGGATTTATGATTTATTTTTGTACCTGAATATTAAAATTAAAATAAGCTATTACACCATTCTAAGTAGAAGTTGATTTTATATGTGAGTTTTATAAAAATGCTAGCTGCACTTAAGTTAAATGCATTAAGCTGAAGACATCTTTAAGTTACTTTGTTTACTTAGTTATTTTTGTAAACAAACAAAAAAACAGTCTGCAGCTCTATTATCTAGGCAAATACAAGTATTGGATCGGGACTCGGTATCGGCAGATATTGAATATTTAAATATCGGAGCAGGGGCCAAAACAGCTGATCGGAACATCCCCAGTAAAAAGGTTTAAAAGAGAACTTCATAAAGGCTACCAGGGAGTGGGCAATATAATGGTAGGAATAAATTCGGAATATAAATCGATATACGGGTAGGAATTAAGGCTGGGCCATATGAAAGAAAAATGTTCTAAATAAAACTTAAGTCATTGTTTGGGTCTGTATTTAACACAGTGGTCACTCCTACTACCCTGAACTCTCAATGGCTGGCATAATTATAAGTAGGGCTAGGCAATATGGCAAACTGGGCTATATGACGTTTTGTTGTCCGTTCTGCATAACGCAGCGGCTCATTTTTGCTTTTCGCAGACCATTCGGCACGTTTCACGGCCGACCCACCAGCCCCCATCGGTTCTCCCGATGGCCAGATCGACCCTGATTGGCCCCAAAGTGCGTCAGCCCACTGGGAAAATGCCCGGTATGCCAGATTAACTGTCCAGCTGTGGAAGTCGGGATTTACCTTGGCGCTGAAAAAAGTGCAAGACGGTAGTCTGTAACGCGGTTGGAGCGCTTTCAAAAGGCGGCGAAAGCTCCAATCACCGAAAACAGCTGCAAACCTTTGGCAATGAACACCCTCACTGCCTTTGCACGCATGTTTTGCAAATCGACGTATTTCTGTAATTGATGGCGTCGATTACAACGATGAATCGTCCCAGCCCTATTTAGGATTTAATCCTACATAAGAGTTGTGACCTCTTTTTGATTTTGCTAAAATTATAATAGTACATAAATAAAGAGCAATGTGTTGATGTCGGAGTTGTTGTTGTGTTCAGTCGATAGCTGTTGTACTGCAATGTCAGCGCTGTCTTGTTTGGGACACAACAATGTTAAATAGGGTGGATAGCTAACTGCTACCGAGCCTCATTGTCGGTTCCATGACAGCAGGGCTGCCTGCTAACACTTCCTAACAGGCTGATTTTCATGACAGTGATTCAGTTAGCTAGACGTTTGTATAACGTCACCGAACTGCTTGCGTTTTTTTAGTGACACATACCTGATCCGATCATCTAGATGTTGAACATAGGATAAATATAGAACTTTACTCAAAAGTTTATCATCGATATCGAAAATGTACTTTTTCCAATACATATTGATATTGTTTTATTGCCCAGCCGTAGTTATAAGCATTGCAGTGGTTTACTGTTCTATCTGTAAATGAGAAACATGGATGCCAACATTTCCACCAGTTTGGTGTTAGGTTTTTGACTAAACTATTGTTAGCATCTGCAAATGAAATCATCCTTCAACAGATGCACTGTATTTTAAGTTTGTTAAGCTGTTTTTGTTGATGTTGTTTTTAGCTTTTACAGAGCTCTCTGAAACACTTGGGTGCTTTTCCAACAATGGGCGAACAGTTCTTGTTGAGAAACTGAGCCATTCAGTTCCAAGCTCATTGCAACAGTTACAGTTTCTTTTTCCATCATGGTGCTACAAAACCAACATTAGAATGGACTGCCTGGACAAGGGACCAATTGTTACTCACCAACATCGCCACAGGAGTTCCACCTAACTGTGCTGAAAAATCTTCATATGCTAGGCCGGGATAAGTTTGTATTTGTATCGTACCAATCTGTGCTCAAGTGGAAATGTTATTCCTTTTGATTCTAATTGGTCAATCGCAGCATTCTGCTGCCAATTCTTTGGTATATTGACTCTATGATTAACAGTTGTCCCAAGCAACAGATTTCCTACGTAGCTGTGCTCGGTCCAGGACTCCATGGTCTCTTTCTTTTCACATAATGATTTTTTTTTTAACTCAAATCAATATTTAATTTCCATTTATTTATTTAAGTTACCAAGGGCCACTTCACGTCTGGGTAATGATCTTCCTGTCAGGGTTTTTTTGTTGTTGTGATAATGACCGACTGACATTATCCTAAACTTAAAAGTGTTTCCCCTGCAACCTCATGTATAGGCTGCCTTTAGTACACAATACAAAACAAAAATAGATTTTTTTTTAGCTGTCACTACCAGAATTTGAATTCATTAGAGAATGAATTTTTGAAGGGCTGGGCGCTAAAAATATAATTTTAGATATCAATGATAAACCTTGGAGTAATTTTCAATATTTAGCCTCCGTTCTTCATATAGACAATCAAATCTGGTACAGTATGTCTCGCTAAAGACGCAAGCAGTTCAGCAAATTTATACCCAAAACTAGCTAACTGAATCACAGTCATGAAATTAACTAGGAAGTATTAACAGGCAGTCCTGCTGTCATGGAAACCAGCAACAAGACTCAGTAGCCGCTAGCTTGCAACTAGCTATCCGGCTAATTTAATGTCATTGTGTACTGAACAAGACAGCACTGACAATGCAATACAACTATCGACTGAATGCAACAACAAATCCGACATCAACACAATTGTTGTTTATGTACTATTTATGTACTGTTTAGTTAAAAAATATATCCATAGTGCTGACACAGGCAAGAAAGTATTTCTTCTTCTTGTGATGTTTATTGGTGGTTGGCAATCCAGCTTATGGTGCATTACCGCCACCTACTGAGCTAGAGTGTGGACCGTCACAAAGTCTTTAAATGGAGTAAACGTTTGCTGAAGAGGATGAAATTGGCTAAATTTAATCAAAAAGAGGTCACACATCACATGTAGGATTAACTGTGTATGCTTTAAAGGAAGCTTACCCTCTGGAGTTTACTTGCAAGCAAGCAAGTTATGTTTAACTAATTATTGTGGTCAAACAAACATGTGGAATGCAGTTATGCCACAATTATTGGACTGAAATGTATATCATGATAAATATTGAGATCAAACGATATGACAAAATATTGTGATCATTTATTTTGGCCATTTCGCCCAGCCCTAATTCAATTGTCACTCCTCTTAATAGTTGAACTTTGTGTGAACAGGATTAGTCACAATGCACCGTGACAACCGCATCGACCTTGGAGAGCAGTGTGGCTGGAATGACAAAGGAACACAGAAGTTGATATGATAAAATGTTAGTGTGAATTGGATTAAAATAAATTTATGAAGCTGGCTTAGTAGATATCACATACACATATTTCCTGAATGCAGATGTTCTGTGGAAAATGATGTCTATAATTCTCCTAAATCAAATGAAAGTGTATATAGCCATGACAGACCACACAAATTCATTCTAATTCTATCAGCAGAACAATGCTGTCACTATCCCATAATAGTGACATACAGCAGATTCATGGAGACTGTGGGAAATGGTTACAAAACCGCTTTATGCATCTTTCCCTGAAGCCATTGGCCTGGCATAAGAATGTCTAATTTCTTCATTTAGGAGTATGTTTAGTTTAATTTCTTGTCAGGAAATCCATTAACTTTTTCACCCTTTGGTGTGGGATACAATTAACTCTACAATAAAATCAAAACAGTAACACCCTTAGGACAGTTAATGAATCTTTAGCAAAAAAAATAAATAAATAGCAACATGATGGGGAGATATTTGTTCAGTGTTTCATAATTTTTTTTCTATCTCACTATCCTTCATTTTTACATTTACATTTAGCCTATGCATTTGGCAGATGCTTTTATCCAAAGAAACTTATAGTGCACTTATTACAGGGACAATCCGCCCGGAGCAACCTGGAGTTATGTGACTTGCTCAAGGACACAATGGTGGTGACTGTGGGGTTCGAACCAGCGACCTTCTGATTAGCAGCCCTGTACTCTAGCCACTACACACACCCACTCATTTTTAAGAGAAATGAACAACAAAATTATACAAATGGTTTGTTTTACAGCAAACCTAATCATTACTCTCCTACAAGCTAGAGGGCAAAGATCAACAATGAAAACAGAATCCAATCAGATAAATGCTTCAGGTTGTTTTTTTTACAACTATTTTACATCCAATGTGGATTTGCAGCGACTTGAATGCAGCAAAAAAAATTCCTTTTAACCAAACCCTGTTACAAGAGAAAGCTCTCTTCAGAGGTAAATTCAACTGTAGACTTTACATTACATAACATAAGAAAACCATTACAAAACCCAACACCTGATTTATCGGCATTATCAAATCCAGTATGCATTCATTAAACTCTTTAACTCTGGTAAAGTGCATCATTTAATTATGTTAAAATATTTTATCTTATACCAGTTTCATGTACAGAATCAGCTTAGCAAATTATTGTAGGCTGACCATCTGAACAGTGTTAACACTGTGGCATTTTCAACATCAGTGTTTGTTTGAGTAGTCTGACATGTAAACTTTTGGCTCAACCAATGACATGAGTTTGGGGCGGGGCAAAGGTTTTGTCTGAAACAAGGAGTATGTGTGTGTTTCTTTCATACAGTCTACACACTGTGTTTTCAATTACAGATATGTTGCATATAATAAATGTCGCAATTTCTAATCGTTCATTTTGCGCAGTTACACCAATTTTATACACCAGCCTGCAAACTCATCAACATCACTTTGTTCATTCTTGAAGAAGAGAAAAACCTTCTTAACTTTTGTGTGTACTGTCTGCCACCTGAACCGCATCTGTGTTTGATACCGGTACCGTGCCCATCCAGCGACGTGAATTGCCGTGGCTCTTCTCATCTGGGGTGCAACCACCTTAAGTCTCTGTTTTTTTACCTTGTATGTTGCAAGGAATTTTAATATAGAATGTTCAGTCTCATGGCATTTACAGCTTAGCTGATGGGCTCGAAAAAGTGGTTAGGCTAGTTTAGGGTTAGTGTGGCAAAGATGGCAGCTTTTTTTTGGAAGTTTACAGAGATGATTGCACCAGCCGAGCAACTACCATTGAGATCAATGGGAATGCAAATGGATAGCTCTCTTCATATATAATCCAGTGATGTCTTGAGTAAATGTATGTCCTGTGATAATGATTTAGGTCCAATTTAATGAAAAACTATGCAAGTTGCGGAGTCGTAATTGGCCGGTGCCGAAAGTCGCTGAGCAGTACCGGTGCATACATTCATAGAAAACAAGAACACAACATTTCATCTGTCAGACGTGTCCGGTGTATGGCCCCCTTAAGTCTATTTCACAGTTTTACTGTTTTTTGCAAACATACACACTTTTTTTTTTTTAAATAAATACACTACTTTTCAATGGCCAACAATGGAGAAACATGTTTTTTGTCCTCATAATGGTTGCGTAATGAACCAGCAAGGGCTAACTGTTGAAGTTAACCAGACAAACCTTAACCCTTTTGTCCAAACAAAAGCAGAAGAGGGAAGTGTTTGGGAAACCAGATTGGAATTCAGCATACTTTTTGAAAATTCTGTTTGGTCCTGCCAGTGGTGCAGAAATCACACCCTTCCTCTTTAACGAGAAGCTTTGCCAAACAAAAACCCATGTACTGACATGCAAACGGGTAAATTGTCATTATTCCACATGCATGATGAAATTACTCATAAGGAAATTATTGTGCTATTTAACACAGTCTTCTTGAGTTATAATGGCCCTAAATGTGGTTAGTTTGCACTCAGTTGCACTTGCAGGCCCCACTGTACAGTAATACAAGATGGCTAAGCTAACCTTATTTGGCAGGAAGCTGTAAAAGATCTGTTGGACATTAAAATCAATGAGTCCAAACCATTGCATGAGTAACAAGCCCCTTTCAAGTGTAGATCCCATGCGTCTGCCATTCAGTTCAATCACTCCACCAGAAAGAAAGGGGGATTATACCTCTCAACGTAGAATCCCACCCTCTCTCCTCAAATCCCAAATGATCAGGATAATGAAGAGACCAGGGGAAGGAAGAGAGAGAGAGAGAGAGAGAGAGAGAGAGAGAGAGAGAGAGAGAGAGAGAGATGATGAGAAGCCGGGCTGACTATGCACACACCTCCCTCCAGTTATGCCTGCTTCATAATCCCTTAATCCCATTGGCTCTGGGATTAATTCTGTTTGATCAACTGATCAATTTATAACTGCCACTTCATCCCTGTTTCACATAGCAGTGGACAGAGAAAGCAGAAGCATGGAGCTGTTATAGTAAAAGCATTTCAGAGATGTGCAGTTGCTACACAGGCTGGCAAATATAGAGAGACAAACAGTTAAGTGGTTCAAAAAAATATTTTTAAAGACATTATCTATGTACACAACATCTACAGAGGAGTTCTGCCTTACAAGAAGATATTTCTGCCATGTTTTTGAGAACAACGGCAATAAATGATTTAATTGGACTTGATGTTGAATTTGATTTAGAGTTGGTCAGACTCTGTGCATTTACATGCACATTATTACACCGTTTATGATTAATAAGATGACAATGTGTAAGGTCATGCAAGCACATTAAACGCTTCTCTTTTTTAAGGTCTTAAAAAGTTTAAGCATAAATTGATTGGCATGCCTAGATTTTTGCCCATACCCTGATTTTGCATTACGAAAGAAATTAACCAAGTAAAAATTAAGTCTCATGTAAAAGTGTTTTTCTTGCATTATCAAATTTGTATTATCATTTATCTTTTTTTTTGTGGTTATTATCAGTGTACAAGTGTGCACGTAAAAGCACTTACTGATAAATTGGAAAGATTTTGAGATGATCGCATCAAGGCCTTATCGATTAATCAAAATAAAATCGAAATCGCAAAATTACCCTGTTCGATTATTAAACCGTGAGGGCTGCAATTTGATCAAATTAAGAAATAGCCAGCTGTTTTGTCTGTTGACTTTAGTACTCTTTAGATACATGCAAACGAGGTCACAGTGTATTACGCATATTTTTTTAGGCGGTTCTGGGCCCGAAACACATAAATTCTATCTATGTGGTGCCTTGAATGTCAGATGTGCTCGGAGTTCAGTTAGGTGTGCTAACGTTCATTGAGCGCATTATATTTAAAGTGCATTCACTTTACATGCACATTTGGATGATTTCACATATGTTTGGTTGCTCCAATTTACTTTATCTAAAATAACTCTAAATGACACTGCTTTTTGTGGACAGAAAGCAAGATGAGGGCATTTTACTGCATTAAAAGCATTGTGCCACCTACAACCAACAGAAACATCAGTTCCTTCAGTTTTGCACCAAGATAAAAGCTTCCGTCAAAATAAAGGCTTAAGGGGTTAAACCAAACTGCATGTTAATGCCAGAAGCAAGTGAAGATTTGATATATGAGAAATAAATTAATACAGAATAATAGCCTAATAATAACAACAATAATTTCTTCACCAAACATTATTGTTATTAATATTATTATAATTATTATATTACAATAATATAATATTCAAGTTGACTGGATTAAAAAAAATTATGAAAAGTGATCTGACCATTTCTCAAATTGGACAAAAATACAGTCCTCTCTGTTTCACTGTTTTAGTTTGAAAAATTAAATTGTAAAATTAGTGCTTGTTTAATTTCCACAACTTTCTCATTTACTATCAACAGTATTAAACCTAAAATAGGTTCCAAAAATGTTATGGGTGAGTAGGCTATACCATAAAAGAACCTTACTGGAGCCCCTCATCACAGGAACTGGGATAACATTCCTGTTTGTCCCCCCGACGATGGCCCCGCATATCGAAATTACATCAGCCACCCTGCTCTCTAGGTATTGACCTTTGAAAAACCTATATCGGTCAACCACTATATTAAGGTTTGTTGCACTTGTCGGTCCTAAATTATATGTTGAGGCATTAAGTGACTTGCATGACAACTAAAAACTTTCAGTAGTTGAAGACATGCAATTAGAGCAACAGGGGATACTCCGGAGATGCTCTCGCCCAGCACAGATGGATAGGCTGTTACCATCTGCACCAGTGCCTGCAAGCAATTAACTAACTAGCAGAGGTAAACATATAATGAACTAAAACCCCCGACCCATGACATCCAGTGAAATCGACCTTACTCATAGAGAGAACATACTGGTTATTCTAATGCATGTTAACTTGTTCTCAAGTGCATTCATGTATAAATTAAGCTCAAATGTACACATTAAACAGCACATAATAATAAGCAGAGGAAGTCATATTTTAACTTCATGGGGAAAAAATAAACAACACAATGCAAACAAGTGGGCATTGATTTGTGCCAGTGATACTCTGTACCAAATTGTGCCTTGGAAAGTGCCACTTCTCCCTTTTTAATCTGCTGACCACCAAATGTTTTCTGCCCATCTCTGGTACATTTTCTTTGCTTTGATTGTTACCATATCCTCTCACCCAAACAAATATGCGAGTCATTGTGTGGATGTCCACAGATAAAGCCGATATATTGTCAAAAGGACCCCAGGTCAAACCCCCTCCGGTGGCTTGTAACATTTCGACTAATGGATTAGACACAATGAGAGCAGATGCAGCTGTCATGTCAGGCTGCCTGTCTGTGGTCCTGCCGCTGTGGCACAGACCCGGCTTACTGTACATAAGAGGGGCCATGTTTCATATGGCTGGTTTAGCTCAGCAGAGCAGAAAGGCAAATGGCAGAGGTTCAAATCCCTTAAAGTCAAGTGTCGTAGGACGAGAGATAAAACAGGAGATGAAATAAATAATAAGTTGAAGGTAAATAAACTAAAAAAAACACAAGAGTTAAAAGTTTAGTCTGGTGTAAGATCAGAGAATAAATTTGATATTTATGTACATGAGCTGTGTACTCTAAATTCACTGGGAATGAATGAAATGCAGAAAAACTCCTTAAATGGACTCTCTAATGTCACAGCACTATACACCACTTTGGGGGGAGTATTTTTGGCTCAACAACTTGCTACGCTTGCATAACACATCATGGAGAGGGAGCTCAGGTTGGTGGTGAGTTTGTATGCTAGTGTTTGTGCGCTTATACTGTAGTTAGCTAAATCGGACAAAAACCTCCCTGTGGAGATGTCGCCATTTGGAAAACTATTCATAAATAACATAATGGCCGGTGGTTTGTGTAGGTTGCGTGAATTTATTTTTAGTTTTCAGAATTTAAAAGCAAATCTAAATTATGCTTTGAATGTTTGTTATTAATTTAAGAAGAAATGGTTTGTTTTTTGATTCTCTTTCAAAAAAGATAATAAAATAATGGCTTAAATGACACAGAATGGAACTGAAAGAGATCTTGTTACTCAAGCCTGCGTGCTTTGGAGAGAAAACATGACTTTAGTCATTGTTGTATTTGCAAGTGTAATTATTTCTTATGTATAATTATGTTTTATTTGTTTGGAGAGGCTTTTGGACACTAGGATACATTATATTTGCAATGTTATAATTTTGATTGCTTTGTTATATCAACACAGAATTGTACTCGGTTACAGATGACATGATTGGAAACAAAACAAAAAGAGAATTTTGGAACTACCTTATTTACACCCTGAGATATTTAGTCAAATCTGAAATATAATTTAAAAAAAGTTACATTTTTGGCTTACGTTTTTTGGGCTGAGTGTCTCAAAAATCTGTATCATTAAAAAAAAGAAAGTGAAAGGTTTTCTTTAAAATTATACCAAACAATTTACCCTTTTTTTCTTCTTTTTTGTGTAGAGTTATAAGCCTTTAATTTTGGGCAAGCCACTGAAACAGGAAATCTTTTAAAACAGAGCTTAAAGGGTTAGGTTTAGTTCATTTATGCACATTCTGTTTTTGCACATTCTGTCTGACACTGCTTCAATAAAAAGTTACGGTAAAAAAAGTTTGAAACTGCTCTATGTCATGAACTAGAAGTCTACATGCAATATCAGTGTTTCCCCTAGGATTTTCTTCAGCAGCGGTGCTGCTGTGCACGTGTCCACGAGCCAGCCAGGCCAGACCCATATTTACGCACATCAGTTGAGTAATAGCTTAAAATGACCTTAGCATCATTAAAGATGGTTTTATTCACCATAATTCGCCTTGTCATGTGTGTGTTTATTATTTACTGGGAGCTTTTGACAGAAAATCACTTCCACAATTTGTATTAAATTAAATTAATGTATAAACCTATCTAACAGAACCACAGGGCTCCAGACTAACATATGAGCATGGTGGTACTGGTGCCACAACGTTCCACAGATGGTGGCACCGGCACCTGATTTGTTAGCAACAGTGGAAACATTTTTATTTTTTGTCCTTAAAACTAATAATAATAATAATAATAATAATAATAATAATAATATTTAATAATAGAAACTAATAATAACAGTGACATTATATATTTTATATTATTTTACATTAGACAGTATAGCATTGATTTTCAATTGAAGCAACAGTAACATCTGTAAAAAAAAAGTTTATTTATATTTAGGCTTATCTAATTTATATAGGGCTAAATTGAAATGTTCTGCATGCGATCATACTGATTAAGTAGCCATCAGTAGAATTTCCGAAGGAAAAACAAAGCGTTACTTTTTCATACAATAAAAGAGCAGATTCTAGAACAGATGATACAATGAAAAACTGATTGCTTGGTCAATAATAATTATGAAAAGCTGCCATATTTCCTCCATTAGTGCCCATAGTTAAGCGATATTTGTAACTAGTTCACAGGTAGTCAATGGTTAAACCAAGCATGGCTCCTTAATACGATAGTAAGTAATTTCAACAAAACTATGGCATTTTTGTTATGAAATGACAGAAACTATACATTTAGAAACTATAAAACAAATTAGAAACTTTTGAAACTGACATAATTGTAAATAATATACAAATATTTTGTATGAATATAACACATTGCACATCTGCCAAAATACCATTGTTTACACAGTAAGTTTTACTATAGTAAATCCAAGGTACAATTTTGTTAGGGTGGTGATGTGTGGATAGTACAGCCTTATAATTCATGTTCTGATCAGTGTTGTTTATAATGGTGTGCTGTTAAACATGGCTTTAAACTCGTTAAATCCCCAAGGCAAGAGACACTAAGGGGTTTCATAGGGTTTTTCCACAGCCAAATTCAAATGAGTTACGCGTCTCACGCAACGCTCCTCACAGCGCTGTTTATAATGACTTGTGCTGTGTGGTTGAGACTGCTCTGCTCATTGATACGGGTAGTGGCTAGTGAAATTACGTTACGTTTTTTTCTCATTTGAAACAGAAAACAGATGCATCACACATAAACAACGAGACTTGGCAAATTCTGTATTCACACCGGTGTAACCTCTAAACAACGTAAGCAGCGCCGCTTCTGAATGCATATAGGAGAAACACTGAATATTATCTTACAGTTCTGCGCTTTTGAATGCACAGCTTGAGACTCAACAAGCTCTTGATTTACATTGAAGCCCATCATTTTCCATTCAGGTTGTGCATAAGCGGATTTGTGCCACTCTGTAATGGAGCCTTTTTTATTTCTTACTTTTACTTCAATAGTTTTGTGCAATACGATGTTATGGTTATTAAGCTGTTGAATATTCGTTAGTTAAAGTGCTGCACTCATCATCCATATATCCCTCTGAAATGCCTCCGATTGGGGTCACGTGACCATAACATAGCCTATTTATACATCATTTTCCTTAACACAGACTAGTCGTTCAAACAACTGACAGAATGGTCAATTAAGAAGATTGGAAGTTTTGCACATCGTTAATGTATTGTGATTGCTCATTAAGCAACCAGACAATGGATTTATCAGTGAGCCCACCAAATTGAACGTAGCAACATTAAAAGCATAATTTTATTGTTTTTCAATTTAGAACCAAAAAAAACAAATGAATGCAATGAACAGTCCCATAAATAATTTTTTTATTATTCTAAAAAATGCCTTTTTTCCCCCATTCTAAAAACGTTCTTCTATGTTTTCTTGTAGGAGTAGGGTTTGGATTAGGGTTAGATTAAAGAAATTATCAGGGCTCCCACACTTTTCGACTAATACATTTCCATCACATTTTTACACAGCGTTACCTGTCATTTGTAACTGCTGAAAAAAAAAAGGATTCTTAAAATTAATTTCGATTCAGGCCAATTGCTGGACAAGTTTGACTGAAAAATGTATTAACTAATTAGACATCAGCGTGGCATGTAAGCAATTTTAACTCCAGAGCAATCTCTAGCCGATTAAATATTTTAGAGCAGACCATAAATAGAAACATGCTTATTCACTATAGACATTTCCTTGCCTTAAAAACAAAATGTCCATGTTTTTCATGACCGTGGGAACCCTGAATTATAATCAGCTTCATTTTAAAACAATAGAAGTGGTATGTCCTCATTTACATAGATATACCCACACTTAGCCGAGTTAACGTGAGTGTTTGTGTCAATGGGAGACAAACTGACATGTATGTGTGCATTACCACATGTTCGTATGTGGGAGACAGTGAAAGTGTTTTCACACCTTTTATACTCATTCAAATAAATGGAAAATAAGCAAATACAGATAGTTCCCAATAAAGCCATAATGGTTCTCGCTTGATAAACCAGGCAACATCTCACACTCTTCTTAAGCTTTGGCCGTGCTAATGCCTCTATCTGCCCCAGGCCTAGTTTAAAAATACAGGATAAGCTCACTCTAGCAAAGTAAACACTTCACTGTCCGCTAATAAAAGGGTTATTTATGGAGCGGGCACAGTGGATGGATGTTGGCGGTACAGCCTAGCATTTGAGGTTTAGCCGCTCAGCAGGACCATGAGAACAGAGGTGTATGAAGTCAGAGAATAAACAATCAAGGATCTTTTTGTGAAAGATGAGGTCAAAGGGGGAAGTTATATTATAGTAAACATTACAGTATAGTTTTACAGGCTGTAGGGAGCTGAACATGTTGTTTATAGTAGAGAGGTGGTGTACTCCAGCTTATCTGAAGGTCGTTAGACTAAAAGTTCATCCACAAGGAAGAAAGGAGAGGTATTCAAGGCCTTTACACATGTGACCAGAACTAATGAGGATTAAGCCCCAGGTGGGCTTTCTTTTCACACAAACTCACACAAAAGACAACACTGGCAGGGTTACACAAAATACAATTCTACTGAGGGAAATATGGGATGAGCACTGAATTTGAAATGAAAAGTTATGAGTTACGCACTGAAGTCCATACGCAAAATGAGGGGTTTGTTTAAACCCCTAAACATAAGTATGAGCAATAAAATCCAAAATCAAATAAAGCAGCTTATATCTGAAATACACAACATAAGCATATCAGTTCGTATTCCAGTTGCACTAATTTTAATTATCTCCCAATGTTGGTAGGAGGCAAAATAATATAATTTCCTCAAAGTGTTTAAGGAGGTGCTGGCATGCAGTGGGGTCGCACTGACCTGGAGTGCAACAATAAGTATCAAGAGAGTGGGCCAATTTCTTATCTCCTAGAAAGCTTTCATCTGTTCCTAGACTTGTTAGTGGGTGTCTGATCTTGTAACCCATCCTCCGATTACTCACTGTATGTTCTTGCCACCCAACAGTCCCACAGCTGTGAGTAAACTGACCTTGCCTTGGCAGCACTGGCATGACATTAGAATCCAGAAAGATTAATTTTGTTCTTTCTTTAGGTTCCTCAAGGCTACCTCTGCATTCCCACACATCCTTTATTAAAAAGATTATTGTTCTGCCTTTTATTTTCCATGTATACTACCTTTTATGTTTAGGTTAAGAGAAATAATTAAAGACAAAGACAAAAAAAAAATATAAAACAATAAGCATTTTAATAAAGGATATAACAATGGCAGCAACAGCAATAGGATAAAAGGCACCAATATTCTTTAAACAGATAACTTTTTAATTGTAATAGCTAATCGGAATAAACAACTTTTTTGTCAAGTAATACAGTTCATAAGCGCTGTTCTGACCCACTGTGTTCAAGTTGAAGTTCTTTTTATACCGGGTCTTAAAACACTACGCTCCTGTGTGTGACACTGAAGTTGTCACAGCGAGATGCAGTGCAACGGACAAAGATGTCCGTCTAGCAGGTATACACAGAAATTCAATTGGAAAAAGTGCAGACGTAATAGAAAAACTCTCCACAAACTCATACTTTGGAAAACAATGACATTAGAAAACTAAAAACTGATTTTTCAAATTTAACGGATTAGTGTTAAAGTAGTTTAATGGTCGGTTTTGAGGTTGCCAGGCAACATATTAATATAGAATGTGCAGTCACAGATACACATTTATCAGCATTTTACAATGAGTTTGAACCAATCTGAATTTAGAGCCTGATTAATCAATTTTATTAAAAGGGAAAAAAAGATAACTTTAAGAAAATGTCTATATTCTTAATTCAAAGGAGAGAAAATTAAACTGAATTATGCTAGACAATCTCATTGTAAATTGATGGAGAATGTCACAAACATATTGACGCAACCATTAACTTTTAAGAATGGAATTGGAAATGGATAAAGATTTAGAACTCTGGTGTCTGTTATTTAAAAAATTATTCCAGAGTGAAAGTATTATGACATCAAAGTCTACAATTAATAGTTTGTTTATATAGAGTCTGTTATGTGATTCTTAGCTGAAGTCTGATAAGGTGCAGATGTAGCAGATCATTGAAATGTAGTGCCTTGTGGTTAAAATCTATTCTAAAGTCCTCCTGTAACATCGGACACCCACACACAAGAATGCACTATGAAGAAACAGATGCTTGCAGATTGATGGCCTCCTCAAATACATGCCCATTAAAAACACTTGTATTTCACACATAAAAACCTTTCTATGCATCATTTAGCCGACCAAAAGTGTAGGCTGCACAATTCAAGAAAATTTGAGATTACATTCAGAGCTGCCACAAATAGGGATGTCAAAGATTCATCGATAATCATTAATAAATTAATCAGTTAAGCTTATTGATCATCAATTAACTAATTTCAGGACAAATGCGTTGCCTGCAGACGTTGATAAGGCCGTCTATGTGGTCATCTGCCTCTAGAGACCTGCATGTCACATCAGTGTTGGAAGCATTTCTTTATAAATGAACATTATGTCTTCTGCATACATAAACCATGATAGTGTGTTAAAGTACACGACAACAAGCACTGTTGATCCGCTGCTATCCTTGTTTCATCCCAGCCTACAATTACGTCAGTAATCGCCAGGAAAGCACGAAGACACATTCAGCTGGCATCTCACCAGCACCAGAGAAACTGTGTTATATAGGCTACTGCGTTTATGCAGTTCATTATGATTTGACTTAATTTGAAAATAAAAAAATAAGTCCAAATGTTCGAAATATCCCACAATGTGAAGTTTTAATGAACTATAATATTGTATACAAGTTATCATTAACAGTAATTCATTAACAGTAAAACAATTCACAAATTCTTACTAAGCAAGAAGTATGGAGCCAAGTCCACATACATGGTCATTGTGTTGAACAGCATGCTGTTTCGCAATAAATGCTAAATGGTCGGCACTTATATAGCACCTTTTTAACTTTAGCGGAATTCAGAGTGCTTTACACTGTGTCTCATTCACCCATTCACACTCACATTCACACACCAATGACGGCAGAGCTGCCATGCAAGGCACTGGCATGCCATTGTGAGCAACTTGGGGTTCAGTGTCTTCAGCTTGTGCCCGACTTAAAAGGTTGTATTAAATGTGCTTACTAACAATAAAGAGGACATAATCATCTTTTAAAAATACCTCTAAATCACATTAACTGAATTAAAGGGGAGAAAAAATACTTTTTATTCAATTAAATTCAGAAAAGAAATTCAATGCAGAAAATCCTATTGTTATCAAGTGTTTTTGTCTTGTCTTAAATACAAGTGTATTTTGTATAAAAGTTTATTTTTTTCCACTTGGTTATACATCTGCAATTACAGTAAAGACTAAATATACTTATATTCAAGATCTATTCTCTAAAAGCAAGTCTAAATATCTTATATGCTGCTGCTCAGGTGAATGCATCTTTTTTTTAATGATTTTTAGATATTTTAAAATATTTGTATTTTTAATCCTATATTCAACATTCTCAGATAAAAATTTTTTTTAATGTTATTTTAAAGTAGTTTTAGATATTTATATTGGAAAACAAGTCAAAACAAAAACAAATCAAAACCCTATTTTGTTGCAGTGCATAATGGGATGAAGATTACCCTCGCTCACCTTTCTGTTCACTTCAATCCATCTTTAACTCACTAAAAAAACAAACTCTCTCTTATTAATAAAGCTGCATATTGCCAATTTTCTTAAGATAAGAAACACAGTGAAGCATATCTTATGATTCAATAAGTTGCGAGCAATCACGTTATAATCTAGCTGCAGCAAGTGTGCGCGCTTGAGGGACAAGCGCCCCGTGATAGAGTGTACATCAGCCAGGTGCAGTTTCAATCTCTCCCCCTCAGATCGGGACATTCACGCAACTCATAGAAGAGGTGCTGACCACACAGAGAAATGCCAGTTTCGGAGTTTGTAGTTATTTACATGAGCTGCTTCTGTATTATTTGAACTTTAATAAAGCTTTAACGCATTAAATATAACTGCATTAAATATGTAACGTCGGGGTGGTTCTTTAAAGACGCTCGACAGCTTCAGCTCCACTTATTCCTCAACGAGAGTGCATCTGTATTTACTTTGTATATTTTTGTATAATTCCCTCATATTTTAAAATCTACAGCCCTTGAAGTTGTTTGGAAAGTTTAGAGTGCATCTGGACTGTGAGCGGTGTTTTCTTCCTCTCCTCAGTCAGGCGTGAGCTGTGGTGCAGCTTTCCCACCATCATTAGAGTTTCATATGATCTCATGTTATGTTTGAGATCACTATTCGACAACAAAAAAGTTGTCAAAATTTTGTATTTTATTGTCGACGTTTCAGCCCTAATCACAAAACACAACTGCAAACACACAGCAAAACACAGACCGATATTTTAGGTTCAGCATTTGACAGATAAGGCCAACCCTTTGGGATCTATGTCTGCTACCACCTGTTAAGTCTGGCCAACACCCTATAGACCCCGTGGTTTCAAGCTACAACCATCCCCGTATTGCACCACACCACGCTCCCATAGAATATGAGGTGAGGGGTTAATCTGATATTGTACTGAAGAAAACTACAAACCACGCAGCAGATGGCCATCTCTGAACAAGGTTTCTGCTAATACAAGAAAGCCAGAGATAGAAAGCCCTGGAAACAAGAGAAGCATTTTTGTAGTTTAACCACAAAATGTTTGGCTTGACATCCATGTCTTTGTGCAAAAGACAAACAGATAAAACACTTCAAATGAAAATGTGAGGTAAGATAATCATTGGGTGGATATGGAAAATTCAACAAGGGATGGGTCAAATTAATCATACATTATTGAATAATATAGTTTGCTTCATAAATTTGACCCGAATTATGTTTGCTCTTAAAGGGATAGGTCACCTATAACTTAAAAGGCTGTAGTTTACTCAACATCATGTCGGAAAAAAAAAGGGACCGACAGTCTCAGTCACCATCCAATTTCATTGTATAGACAAAAAAAAAAAAAAAAAACACGATGCAATGAAAGTGAATGGTGACTGAGGAAAAGATAACATTCTAACATCTCCTTTAATGTTCAACAGAGGAAAGAAAGTCAAAGAGGGTGAGTAAATGATGACAGAAATGTTATTTTTTGGTGAACTATCCCTTCAAGTTCAGACTTGGCCAATAACATGTGCTGGATGTGAACCCGTGGGAGTGTTTGAACTTCCTCATGACATTTTTTCTCTAGATTGAAGTGTGCATATGGCAACCAGCCACACACGCACACAACTAGTCCAGTTGAGCAGACAGGGGTCCAGCAGAAATATTTCCAAAGCAGCAGATCCTGGAATGATCTCGCAGGTTGGCATCAGAGTATGTCTGTGAAGTGCAGCTGTTCATCACAGCATGTTGATTGGGTTGAGGCATTTGATCTAAAACACAGTGTGGTGGTAACACACCTGAAACACCAAATTCTAAACATGCTGTAATCTGGTATACACTAATATAAACATTAACCCCTGACATCATCCACCTGCAATCACTTGGTTTCTCCATCTACAACAAGCAACAACAGGACAATAGAGAACTAAACAACAAACATCTTAATTTGTTTGAACATAATTGTCGTTATTAACACAATTATCACATAATTAACGATATATAATGTTAATATAGAATATGAACAACGAGGAAGAAACCTTTGGATTTCACAGCTTTTGGCAAATTCGTCTACGCCTCATTTCATTCATTGGTTCTTATCACAACTACCAAACAATTTAAACTGCATCGCTGATAACTTTCAGTGAAAATAAACTGACAACTTTAGATGAGTAAACAAACAAAGCAATTCTAGCACGCGCAAACAAAGAAATATGAAAACATTAATTCGCTCTTGACTTCTTACCTTCAATTAAACCATAGAAATCGTCTTTGGGGTTGTAAGAACGCGGTGTTTCGTCTCCTGGCAAACTCGCAGTGATTTGAATTCTCGATAAATCCACACTCGCGACGAGACTTCGAGAATACAAACTTCACCGCGAGCGCTTCTTCTCCTCGCCGTGTACACACGTGTGTTTGTCCCTCACTGTCTGTCTAATATTCCAGTGAATAATTTCCTCAAAACAAATGACTGGAATGTGTCTCTGTGTATTTTTAGGCTCACAAACCTCGTCTCCCTCTCTCATTCGCAGCTCTGTCTGTATTTGGAGAGGAATAACGGGAGATGGTAGTCAGTGGTACACAGAAGCGTTATTGTCCGCTAGTGCGACCCGCTGGCCACTGAGGGGAAAAAGGGCTGGGCTTCACACATACCCTAGTGTGAACACACAAGAGGCTGAATGTGACCCAACAAAAAAAACCAACAATTTTTATTCATTTCTTACTCTATGAAAATGTTTTAAAATGTTACACAGTTTATTATATAGTTAATTCTACTTTTTTTAGTTCAAATGAAGAGAAAATGTATTTATTTGTTGTCTTCGTTCCACGAGCTTTGACTTCAGTTCTATTATTATAAGATGTAGTTTTTCCACAGAAGAGTTGAGGCCCAAAGCTTGCACATAAGAGGACAACGCTTTCCATTTGTAAACACTGACAAAGTAAAGAAATATCCAAATAAATGTAACAAGAATAAAAACTGTATTTTGATGTAAAAAAAAATAATAATAATTAAAAAAAGTCAATACAAAATGTTGTGAAAATGTAAACATATTTATTTCTAAATACATGTTTATAAATAAATCAATTGTAAATGTATTTATTTAAAAAAAAATGAATGAAAAATGAGTAAATAAATATACCTAAATATGGATATGGTCCCCAATATTTATCCTTTTACTTTCAAAGCTCAAAGAATGAATAAATGTTTACCATTTTTATGATAATGTTTATTATTTAAGATATACCAGCTTCAGTATACATTGTTTAAGCACAGCCAATGAATTATTTTATTATTATTATTGCACATTTACAAAACAGGGAACATTACACCTCTGTAAGACACAACTACCTAAAAGAACAAAAAAAGTAGTAAATAAAAACAAAACCACAAAAAAGAGTAAGGACAAGGAGCCAGATTTATGTATCGATAAGGAAAGTGTATGAAGACACTAGGCAAGACTGTACTAAAAGAATAAATACTTTGATATAGAGGATCATAAAACTTCAGTAACTGAAACTCTTAAATGTTTTTACAAAGTCACAAGAAAAGAAAATTAAAAGAGGGTTTACCTTTATTTCCATTTGCATGTGTGAATATGATATTTACCCAACAAAAGTACCATGTTTACAAGGTCAGAGATGTCAGGATTCAAATTGCTTTGAAAGAAAGAAAGAAAGAAAGAAAGAAAGAAAGAAAGAAAATTATACATGTTTTACTGACAGCCAGGTGTGAAGATCCACCCAAAATATATAAGAAAAATCATGTTAAAAAATAGATGTTCAAGTGTTTCAGAAGAGGAAAGCAGAAGCTTCAATGATCCATCTTGATATGAATTATAACATTTTATTGAGTGGGGCAAAGCAACGCAAACAAATGATCAAACTTTGGGAGGAAACGTAAAAAAAAAAGAAAAAAAAGATGAAATTAAAATGGCTGTAAATATGGGCAAGTTTAAATCAGTTACCTTCTTTGAGATATTTTGTAATGCTACTCCACTTACATTATTAAAAATTTCTAGCCAGTGTTTGAGTGGGGGAGACCGACAGAGCTGTAGAGAGCACAGAAAGCCATATTGAGTTTATGCATCCATGGTCACACAGATGGAGGGTGTGTTGAGTAAGTGTTTGTTTGAGTAGGTGTGTCTGCTGTGGGAGTTCACAGTGTGCCATAGAAAGAACACACAAACACATTCATGAAAACACAGCCAATCCCTCCACACCTCTCCTCCACCATCAGACATACAACCAATCCTTCCTCACCTCACAGAGTGCATCATAAAAATACAACCAATCCCTTGTACCTCTGTGTGTGCCTCATGGGCCGTCCCCTCCACACCTTCAAAGTAAACCAACATCAAAGCCTTACTGTATTCCACAAACACATGATGTTTTTGGTTTTTACCATGTCAGACCAAATTTGTTTCTTTGAAATTCACTGTGCAATGGTTTTCATTTTGAATGCAGTGTTGCAGCTACATATACTTTAATACTAAGGCATTTTGAGTACAATTTGAGAGATGACATGAACCATAAAGCAGTGATTGATTTAATTGTAAATAATACATATGAAACAATATACAAATGTCCTTAAGATAACATATTCTTAATTAATATATTTTAAGTTGACAAGTACTCTGTCCAAAAGCACAGGACAAAAGAGACAGGTTATGTTCCAGACAACCAGGAGATGGCACCCTAAACCAAATATACAATTTAAGATTTTGTAGCCTCCGCTTAAGAAGTACGCATATGTAATTCAATAGCCAGCTATGCCAACACTGTCATACACACATAGGCCTATATGTCCCTTTATACTTAAAGGGGTGATGATATTATGAGCATGTTTGCGAGTCTTTGGATATGTGTGCAGTTTCTCTTTCTTGCCTGAGAATCTGTTGGACCTTCAGTCCATTTATCCCTCTGCAATCCAGTGTTTTCTTACACACTGAAGCCAAAAGAAGAGGAATCTTAAAACACTACCATTATTTGATGTAACACCTGTATGCAGAAAACAGCTGTAGCTGAATCACCTCTGAATTTACCCTTCCCTAAGCCATACCTTAAAACATTTATTAAAGGGATAATTCACATATAAATAAGTTATTTCATCATTTATTCACTTTCATGCCACTTCAAATGTGTATGACTTTCTTTCTTCTGCTGAATGCAAACAAATATTTTTAGAAGAATATCTCAGCTCTGTAGGTCTTTTCAATTAAAGTGAATGGTGGCCAGAACTTAGAAAGTCTAAAATTAATATAAAGGCAGCATAAAAGTAATCCATACTATTCCACTAGTTTAAATATTCCTTCTGAAGCGATGCAATCACTTTGGGTGAGAAACATATCAATATATCAATCCTTTTTTACTATTAATTTCCACTTTCACCTTCAGAATGTAAACTGATAATGGAGATTTATAGTGAAAAATGACTTAAATATTGATCTGTTTCTCACCCACACTTATCATATCACGTCTGAAGACATTATTTATTTTAAGGATTTAACCACTGGAGTCGTATGGATTACTTTTATGCTGCCGTCATGTGATTTATGGAGCTTGAAAGGTCGGTCACCATTCACTTGCATTGTATGGACCTACAGAGCTGAGATATTTTTCTAAAAATCTTTGTTTGTGTTCTGTAGAAGAAAGTAAGTCATCCGCATCTGGGACGACATGAGGGTGAATAAACTATGAGAGAATTTTCATTTTTGGGTGAACTATACTTTTAACCAATTCTACTTTGTCAACTGTTGTCTGCTTGGATGTCTTTGCGCATCCAAAAATGATAAATTGCCTACGTTTTCAGAACCATTCATTTTGTTGCACAGCAATGGTTAGGTAGCACAGCAATGTGGCATTTTTTTTTTACATTCCAGACTGTTATAGCGCCACCAAGAGGCAAAGGTTCATAATGTTTTTCATGTGTCCTCAGACTGACCTCATGCATAAGTGGCAAAAATTTGGTGATAACATCTCATTCCTTCAAAAGTTACAAACATTAAAGTAAAAAAGGCCACACCCTCTTTGGACGTTTTGGAGTACCGTTGCAACGATGAATCAAAAGTTCAAACACAAAAGGAGACTAGTTTGAAAAAGTAGATTTATTTTTAATGATCTTACATAATTAACAAACTATTGAATTCACACCACCATTGGGGAGACCTGAATCATTCATAAAAACTTTTTTTTTTTTTTTTGTTATAATAAAAAAATGTGAATTTTATAATTATAGTGCCACTGTGTGGCCAATTCTCACAAAATTGTATACACAGCTTTGTGTACCGTCTTGTGTATAGTAAGTTTCATGACCATAGGCCATTTAAAATCAATTTATTAGGTGCTGAAATTTGATTGGCTTCTGGCAGCCAATGTTAAGGATACCAAAGAAGGTGCATATTTAATTTGAACTTTGTCAATCAAATGACTGAAGAGTTATTTCAGTGCACTGAGTAGATAGAGTGTCAAAGTGTAGGTTCTCAAAGTGTCAAACTGTGCTCTGCTGAAGGAATTTTATTGCTAATATCTTTGTGATAATTTGATGTAGCAAAATTCTTTTGATAACTTTTTGTCAGAAGGGTCCATTTTCATGTGAATCGGACATACAGCCTAGGAGGAGTTTAAAAAAGATTTTTTTCTAAATAGTGGAAAATTTGTAGGGCTAGGATTCAGAGGAAAAATTATTTTGTTTCTAGCCATACAGTTGAGGAGATATAATTGAAAATATTAAGGTGTTTATTATAGTGCCACCTAGGGGCAGACAGGTGTGTTTATGGATGCCTGAGTAGTGAGAGGAAATAGGGACCATCCTGCCAAGTCTGGTGTCTCTAGGACTAGCGGTTTTTGCTGCCCATACGCTTGTATATTTCGATAGCATCTAAAATAGAGTTTTTGGCAGCGGGGGCATGGTCAAGCATCCATTCGGAGAGAGAGAGAAAGTGGCAAGGGCACTTACACCTGAGCTAAATTATGTCTAACACCTGTCTCTAATTCCAGTGAGCATGGGTAGAGCGGCATATAAATGGCCACGCCACAGCCACAAAGAGAGAGAGAGAATGACATGAGTGAACAGTGACTGGTGTGTCTTATTAAATGTTTATTGTAAAGCTGTAGAGTTTATGTTGAAGTTTACACATACTGTGAAGCTGAAGTCTCAGAGAAGTTTATGTTGACAAATTTTGTGTGAATCTGATCTGACTGAACTGAGAAAAGCTCTGAGAAGAGTGCCTGCAGAGTGTTGAAGGCAGAGAAATAAAGAGCCTTACTTGACTGCATCATTGCTTTCCGTCTCCTCCCTTCCATCTCCGAACGTGGAGCTCTTACACTGGTCCTGAAACCTGGAATCTTGAAGTACGCCCCATGGAGTCCTCCCAGTTGGCCTAGGTCCTCCAGTCCCTCGCCGGCCTACATCAGAGCCTCCAACAATCCCTGCTTGAGATGCGCCAGGATCGGCGATTCTTTGAGATCATGCAAGCTCAAGCAGAGGACCGGCATGTGATCCGGAGCTTTCTCAGCCAGGAGAAAGCCCCGGCCGCGACCCCGGACAACCACAGACCCCTGCCCCCATCCATGCTCCTGAAGATAGGAGCAGAAGACAATGCGGAGACTTTCCTCGATCTGTTCAAGCGGAGCGCTGAGATCTGGAGCTTGCCGTGTGACCAGTGGGTGGCCCGGCTCCTTCCCCTCTTGTCAGGGGAAGCCCAGCTTGCTGCTCAACAACTGCCGACAGCTAACCTCCTGGCCTACGCCAACCTGAAAAAGGCCATCCAACAGCGAGTGGGTCGGAATCCAGAGCAGTACCGGCAGGTCTTCCGGTCCCTGAAGCTGGGGGGCTCCGACCACCCGTTTGCCTTGTCCCAATGGCTCCGAGACGCGTGCCGGAAATGGCTGCTGGTGGGGAACCGCAACATCGTGGGAGTAGTCGATCAGGTGGTACTGGATCTAGTGGTACTAATCCTTCATCTGCCAAAGGGAATGGCGAAGTGGGTCCAGTGCCACTGCCCGGCATCGCTGGAGGAAGCTGTCCAGCATGTGGAGAACCATATGGAGGTGTACCCGAGGGCGGAAGGACCCTCTACTCTCTCTATATATCTTCACCCTCCCCCTGTGTGTGCCCCCTCTCCTCTCACTCTGCTCTCTCCCCAGGGCCCGTTCCTAACCCCAGGAGGCGAGGAGCTCTGCCACCATGGGCAGTTCCCTGTGCAAGATAGTGGGCAACCCCCCGCCTCTACAGTTCCCCGTTGCTCTCCCCCTCAGGTGGAAGTGTCCACAGACACAGGTGCGGCCATGGCATCTGGGCCGGCCTGCTGGAGTTGCGGGGATCTGGGGCACTTCCGGGATCAATGTGACGTGATGGAGCTGGGGACGTTGGTCTGGATATCCATCAACGGTTGGTTCAATCCAAGGCATTGGGCACAACTAAAATGGTGAGGGTGAAGTGTGGGCATGGGGATATTCACAAATACCCTGTGGTGACCCTGTCAATTAAATTTCGGGGAACAAACCATAGAGTGGAGGCCGCGGTTAATTACCGCCTAACCCATCCGCTGATTTTGGGAACTAATTGGCCTGAATTTAGAAATGTATTAAAGGGAATATGCATGGATGGTCCTGAATAAATGTGATGAGATGTGAACTGTGTGATGCTCTGGCAGGGGAGGCGGAGCCGGGGCTGTCAACGTCAGCTCCACGTCATGATGATGTGAAGTGGGGAGAGGCTGCGGAGGGAATTTCCCTCTGGAGCAGCCACGAGATGAAACCCTCAAGCACGCCTTTGACCAAGTAAAAGTGATTGATGGTCAACAACTCTGCCCGAATGTCACACTTTCATATCCCTATTTTACAATTATAAACTAGTGGTTCTATAGAGTGACGCAGGACACTTATATAGCCGTTTTTATTTGGCCGGGTATTGGCGGCGATGTCCGCAAGTGGTGTGCGGCGTGCCACCATGTCAGCTGGTGAACCCCCCCGGCCACCCCAAAAGTGCCATTGCGCCCTCTTCTGCTAATTGAGGACCCCTTCAAAAGAATTGTCATGGACCTCGTCGGGCCATTAGAGCGGTCAACACGCGGACACCGCTTTGTATTAGTCCTAGTGGATTATGCATCGCGATATCCGAAAGCCGTGACTCTGAGCAACATGTCAGCATGTAGTGTTGCGGAGGCACTCTTCAAAATAATCTCTCGGGTGGGGATTCCGAAAAAAAATCCTCACCAACCAGGGCACAACCTATATGTCATGTACACTACACAATCATTATGAACTATTGGGTATTAAATCGATTTGCACCAGCGTTTACTATCCGCAGACAGATGGCCTGGTGGAGCGATTTATTAAAACCCTTAAGAACATGATTCGTAAGTTTGTGCACGACGATGCAAAAAATTGGGATAAATGGCTCGACCCCCCTGTTATTCATAGTGTTAGAGGTCCCGCAAGCCTCCACGAGATTTTCCCCATTCGAGTTGATGTATGGGCAGTGCCCACGCGGGGTGCTTGACGTCATCCGCGAAGCTTGGAAGGAGGATCCTTCAAATAGCAAGAATGAAATTCAGTACGTTCTTGATCTTAGAGCAAAACTCCACACACTGGGGCAACTAACACAGGAGAATTTGCTCCAAGCTCAAGAATGACAGAGATGGCTGTATAACAGGGGAGCTCTGCTGCGTGAATTTGCACCGGGAGATAAGGTACTCATATTACTCCCCACATCGAGCTCCAAATTACTCACCAAGTGGCAAGGACCCTTTGAGGTCACATGACGAGTTGAGGAACACGATTATGAGGTAAAGCGAACTGATAGAGGGGGTGCACATAAAATTTATCACATCAATCTCCTAAAATTTTTGAGGGAGGCGGTCCCTGTGACGATGGCTGTGGTAGTTCCGGAGAGGGTGGTGCTCGGCCTGGAGGTAAACACTAAACCTAATCACAACACTCACTTGCCGAGACCACCTCTCACCTTATCAGCTCGCAGGGGTGGCCGAGTTGCAACAAGAATTTGCAGACGTGTTCTCCCCTCTAACAGGTCGTGCAAAGCTCATCCAGCACCACATCGAGACTGAACCGGGAGTGGTGGTACGTAGCCATCCCTATCGCTTGCCCAAGCACAAAAAGAAAATAGATTGGGAAGAATTGGATGCGATGCTTGATATGGGGGGTAATAGAGGAATCCCACAGCGATTGGTCCAGTCCGGTTGTTCTAGTTCCTAAGAGCGATGGGTCTGTACGGTTCTTTGTGGATTATAGAAACGTCAACGCGGTGTCTAAATTTGATGCTTACCCGATGCCCCGCATTGATGAGTTGCTCGATCAGTTAGGTACTGCTCAATTTTATTCAACATTGGATTTGACAAAGGGTTATTGGCAGATCCCCTTGACACCAATTTTCCTTGAAAAAACAGCCTTCTCTACGACGTTTGGATTGCACGAATTTGTGACACTTCCGTTCGGTTTGTTTGGGGCCCTGCCTACATTTCAGCATCTCATGGACCGAATCCTCAGACCGCATACAGCTTACACCACTGCCTACATGGATGATATTATCATTTCTAGCAATGATTGGCAGCGGCACATGTAGCATCTGAGGGCAGTCCTAAGATCCCTGTGGTGCGTGGGGTTCACAGCAAACCCCAAGAAGTGCGGGATTGTGTGGGTGGAGGTACGGTATCTGGGGCTCCACTTAGGCCACGGGCAGGTGCATCCCCAAATTGAGTGGGTGGTCCTCACTCTACAGTACTACCTACGTACAACTGAGGTGGGCCTTCACCCTCTGCTCAGATCACTCACTACTCCTTTGGATCCAGTGCATGAAGATACCAACACGCTGATCACCCGGTGGTATCTGGCTCTCCAGCCCTTTAAATTCAAGGTGGTCCACAGACCAGGGTTGCAGATGGCTGTCGCTGACTTCCTTTCCAGAAATGGGGGGGGGTCTTTTTTTAAAAAGATCTCTTTAATCTCAAATATTTAAAGAAAAATGTTATTAGATTTGATCATAGATTTGCACATATGTAAAATGCGATAGCGTCTCCAAGTGGCTATTCTATCTCCAAGAGTCAAACATGCCCACCACAATTCGTTCCGATCGGCCTTTGTTAACCTTGTCTAAAAGCTGCTGAAAATTGATTGTTCGATATTGGCCATGTTTTTGAGATGTACAACAGTCTTCATAGACCTTGATGGAAGAAAAACTACAGGTCGATCGGACCAATAGCTCCTAAGTTAAAGTCATTTTAGGTTTTTCATTTTTATGGCACCACCAAATGGCCGAGGTATGCATTATTTTTTATGTGTCCTCAGAATGACTCTCTATATAGATAAATTTCCCAAGTTTTGTGAAAATATCTCATACCATTCAAGAACTGTAGGCATTTGAGTAAAAGTGGCACACGTACATTTTAGCACACTGTTGTGATGTTGTGACGTTTTTTTTTTGTTCAGATTAACACATTTTATTGATTCACATATATGAACAAAGTAAATGCATACATATATACACAGAATCAATCTTAACCCCCACTATTACCCCTCCCCCTACTAATCCCACCCTGACCCCTGAAATATATATATACACACACACACAAATTTTTTATAAATAAATGAATAAAAAAAAAATATTAATAATAATCACATATCCATAAAAGACAAATACCTGGCCAATTTCTCCACGAACATGTTGTACCTCCCCATTCTTCTAAATGCCCCTTCCTCAATGGCCACCACCCTTCCCATCTCCGAGCACCACTCCTGAAAAGAGGGTGCTCCAGCCAACATCCAGCCCCTTAAAATAATCTGCCTGGCGATCATGACTGGTTAAGACCCAACTTATTATATGTCGTTGTAAAGAAGTTCAAGGTTACGGGCAAGGAAGAGGCGAGAAACCGGCTTAACATATAAATGATAGTTTTAATGGTAAACTCAAAAGACAAACACATAAGATAACGGACATCCGTAATTGAGCTCTCTCTCTCGATCGCCATCTGCGAGTGGCCTTTATCCCTCTTGACGGCTTAATTAGCCTAATACGGGACCAGGCGTGCGTAATCACGCGCCGGTACGCCCTCCACCGTGCAACATTCCTCCCCCCGTTCTTTCAGGCTGGGGACCCCCGGCCTGACGTACATCCCCTGGGGGGGGGCGCCTCCCGCGCGGTCTGCCGGCAGGTCATCCCCATCGACCTTGGACGAGGGAGGGGGCAAGGGGAAGAAAACAAAAAACAACAATTAAAAATGGGGGGGGAGGGTTCCTGCACTGGGCAGTACCTCCCCTCCCACAAACACCATAATTTAAAAAGAGGGAGGGGCAAGGGGAGGGAAACAACAACAATTAAAATGGGGGGGGGGGGGGGGGGGTTCCTGCACTGGGCGGCACCTCCCCTCCCACGAACACCATAATTTAAAAAAGAGGGAAAAGGCCAACGCAGAGCGGTAGCGAGAGAGAGAGGAGAGAGAGAGTAGAAAAAAAAAAAAAAAAAAAAAAAAAACTTACTCGCCGGTTCTCTGATACGCCGTAGCTCGTTCCTCAGCCACTCCTCCACCCTCTACCGAACGACAGCCGCGCCTCTCCAGGCAGATCCGAGGCAGTCCTCAGCCCCTGGCGGACGGAACGCCCCGCCGCGTTCTCGGGGAGCCGAAGGGGACTCCCCCGCCCCTGGCAGCGGTTCTCCCGCTCCAGGCGGTCGGTCGCGATCCCCTCCCCGCTCGCGGACAGCGGTCTTCCCTCGACCCCTCCGCATTTCAGCGGCTGGTAGGGGCATCCTCCGGCCCTTGGCAGATGGCCGCGATGCTGCTTCTTTGGGGTAGTGGCGAGAACTCCGCTACGGCGTATCCCTCTTCCCTCTCGGGCTTTCGGCACCAATGTAAAGAGATCAAATTCATGGGCAAGGAAGAGGCGAGAAACCGGCTTGACAAATAAACTAAAGGTTTAATGGAAAACTCAAAAGACTAACACATAAGATAACGGACATCCGTAATTGAGCTCTCTCTCTCGATCGGCGTCTGCGAGTGGCCTTTATCCCTCTTGACGGCTTAATTAGCCTAATACGGGACCGGACGTGTGTAATCACGCGCCGGTCCCGCCCTCCACCGTGCTACAGTCGTCTACTTTCAATGTCGATGACCGCCCCATCGCCCAAGATACAGAGTTTGGGGCAAAATGATAACACATCGCACACAGACTCTGAAACTTTAACCAAAACTGTTTACACTTTTTTTAATAATTATTTTGATAATGGGACTCAAGAGAATATTTATGAATTGGTTTAGTTCCTACAGACAGAAGCTCAGGAGAAAAAATGTAATTTTTAATAGAGATTAAAGGAAAGAAAGAAAAAAAAACGTACTCGCCGGTTCTCTGATACGCCGTAGCTCGTTCCTCAGCCACTTCTCCACCCTCTACAGGACAACAGCCGCGCCTCTCCGGGCAGATCGGAGGCAGTCCTCAGCCCCTGGCGGACGGAACGCCCCGCCGCATTCCCGGGGTGTCGAAGGGGCCTCCCCCCGCCCCTGGCAGCGGTTCTCCCGCTCCAGGCAGTCGGCGGCGAGCCCCTCCCCGCACGCGGTCGGCAGTATCCAACCCCGCCGCGTTCCAGCGGCTACTAGGGGACTCCCCCGCCCCTGGCAGCGGCCCCAACCGCTCCAGGCGGTCGGCCAGGAGCCCCTCCTCCCCTCGCGGTCGGCGGCCGTTCCTCCGCGTCCAGGAGGCTGGGCTCCTCCGTCTCCCGGCAGATGGCCGCGGCTGCTCCATTGAGAAGTGGTGAGAACTCCGCTACGGCGTATCCCTCTTCCTTCCCGGGCTTTCGGCACCAATGTAAAGAAGATCATTTTCATGGGCAAGGAAGAGGCGAGAAACCGGCTTGTCAATATAAATAATATTTTAATAAAGAACTTAAAACAAACACATAGGACAGCAGACATGTCTGCTGATTAAGCTCTCTCTCCCGATCGCCGTCTGCGAGTGGCCTTTATCCCTCGGCTCAATGACGGCTCAATTAGCCTGATACGGGACCGGGCGTGCGCAATCACGCGCCGGTCCCGCCCTCCACCGTGCCACACATTCCCTAAAGTTTCAAGTCTCTAGGACTTACAGTTTTGTGTGCACAATCAGTTTTAGGGCAGAATAATAATAAGAATAATAAAAATCCCGACAAATACAGAAGTGTTTTAGCACTTTGTGCTTGAACACGTTATAGGGAAATCAGTACAAATACAATAGGGTTCCAGCTCCTTCGTGTTTGGCCCTCTAATAAGAAAATCCTAACAAATACAATAGGATTTTAGCACTTAGGGCTTGAATCCCTAAAAATCAGAACGGATACAATAGGGTTCCAGCACCTTTGGTGCTTGGACCCCTAATAATTCTAACAAAAACAATAGGGTTTCTAGCCCTTCAGGCTTGAACCCCTAAAATATTACTATTGTTGTTGGGGCATGTAATAGTGGCATACGGTATCCAGTGAGGATGCTCCTTTTTCCTTTTCCAAATATTAAAATCAATCTTGAGAAGGGTATGGTATGCTTTAAACTATGTATCAACCCACATTGCCAACTGAAAACATGTAACATCAGTAAAGACACAGTTGCTACATGGAAAAGTATAATGCTACTAACTTATATACTGTAGATACATATTGATTTGTGTCACAATAATGCTGATTAAAGTAAGGAGTTTACAGTATATTGTATGTTATAGAAGTTGTAGGAACTGTCCTCTTCAGTTACTCCATTGTTGCAGAAAGTAATCGCTATCAGATTAGGTTTCTTTCTTTTTATTTGACTGCGATAAGTATTAGCCTCGTTTCTGAAGTAAACCTTTGCATTTATTTGCCAAATTTTATGTTTTGGATGTAGTCTTCCATGGCATTCTGCAAACCCTTCCTGAAACCTTTAAATATCATTACTAGATGTGCATGGACAGTTAATGTAATCCAGATGTTGTTTATTAATTTTTGAGGTAAATCATTTCAAGCGGATCACTTTTCTCACCATGTTTGACAAGAAATACTTGAAAGAAAGCTTGGCAGAAATGGCAACAATAACCAAGGGGGCAGGGCTTAGTGAAGGGTAAATTACTGAGTCATTACATGCAGTTCAAACAAAAATATCCCATAGCCTCAATAAACCCGGCAAAAAACTTGTCACAACCTCTGCAGAATGAATCAATATGACACACACTGCCCTGTGACCACACTGGATGTCATATACAGTATGCATTAGCAGTTATCCTGTTATAACCTGCAAATTTTATACAATTTGTTAAGACACCCAAAGCTTTACATATTGATTGGTTTAGTAATAGGGCAGACCAGGTTTAAATGTCACACATCAGTGAGGTTTTGATTCAAAAGTCAATTTACAAAAACACATATTTTTATTTTCACTGCATCTTGACATCAGCAGTCTCCTTGGTGGTCAAGATTTCAAGTGCAATTACACATACTCTAGTGACACCTAGCACTCTGCGCATACGTCAAGAACTAGGAAGTATAATTAAGCTTTAAATCTGGATTGTGCCTAGAGACTGCAATGGCAATACATACAGTGAAAAAGGAGTTCCATTTTGGTCTGTTCTCACCCAAAATCAATTGGATTGCTTCAGAAGATTAAACTGCTAGAGTCTGATGGATTACTTTTATGCTGCCTTTGTGTACTTTCTGGAGCACAAAAGTTTTGGCCACCATTCACTTGCATTTTGTTGAGGTATACTTCTGAAAATCTTAGTTTGTGTTTTGTAAGTCATACGAATCTTAGATGGCACAAGGATGAGAGAATTTTCATTTTTGTTTGAACTGTCGCTTTAATTTCCATTTCTGTTGACTAACAAAATGGTTTGTTGTTTTGGATAATACCTTTTACATTTTTACTGTTTCATTCATTATTTTGTGTTCATAATAGTTTAAATTTGGCTGAAATGCCTGTTATAGCCTATTTAAAGGCAGGGTCCCATTATGACAACTTACCCCATATAGTGCCCTGCTATAAGGGCACTTTACTGTAATAAACAAATAAACTACCTTGAGATAATACAATGTTTAAAACACACCCCAGTCTCCACTAGATGTTTAAAAATATCTGCACACATATAAAAATGTGCACAAAGGATTAAGGGTTTTATTTCAGTTTATTATTCAGAATATGAACAGATATTTATACATTTGATACACAGTTATTATAGTAGAATCTACCAAAATACCAGTGTTTATACCGTTATTATTACTACCATAAAACCACAATAAATTGAAATGGGATCTCCCTCAAACCACTTTCATCTTTAAGTCTTTAGCTGACATGTTTACTTTTTATGACAGTAGTCAATAAAACTCCCAGAAAGCTCAACTTCTTGGAAACTGTACAGACATTGTTGTTCTTCAGGAATAAAGCAGTTTCTCACAAGATGATGCCAAAGAAAATTTAGTAACTTGGATTTATTAAACAACTTAAATAAAGAAAACAAAAAGAACAAGAAAAAGTAAAAAGCGCGGGGGAATTATAACACACAATAAAAAATAAAATGCATTTTATATATAGCGAATTAAAATGCATATTTCAAAATTGCTTACAGTTCAAAAAAGTTATTTTATTTTATTGTAATTGCCAATGCACTGAACTAGTTTCATTTAATAAGACCATTCAGTATATTGTTAATGTTTATTTGTGACTGGACTGTTGAGGAATCACTGAAAGAACGTCACCTAAATCACGTGACAGCAAAGGTGCGTTGAGATGGGCGTGTCCTCGCTGCACTGTCTGGCGCTCACGTGGGTCACCCTGAACAATCTGAGTGGTCGAACGGTGCGATTTGACCGCAGTGGACACGCAGAGTAAGGTGGACATCTTCATGGCTTCACCTCTGAAAGCGGGCTTTCACAGACTGGAGATCCAGAATACGACATGGGACGTTCCAGACCGATACACGTCACTCAAGCCCCTGGGCTCTGGAGCCTATGGGACAGTTTGGTGAGTGAGGTTTTTTTTATATCCCACTTTATGAAACTCTGCATATTGCAGTATTGCATATTGACAATTCCTAATATTTTAATTAGTAATAAATATATACAATTTAGTTCAGTTTCTAGAGACTGAGAAATACATAGATGCTGACTCGCATATATGTGGGGTAAGCAAGTATAAGCACATTTACTGATAAGAAATTCCATAAACACAGTTTTCATACTAATTGACGCTGTTTGAAATCATCACTTCTGTCTGTAAAGAGCAATGTTTCTTACAGCTGAGAATTATGGATGCAAATAAATAAATAAATAAATAAATAAAAAAAATACCAGATTTATAACTTAAAGGTTTTTGATTATTATAAAATATAGCCTATGAGTACAAGGAAAAGTTTATATTTGAGGTGCTTTTGCATGGTAACCATTATTAATTTTTTTTGTACTATTTAATAAAATAACATTTCAGTTCATTTACATGGTTCAGATATGTGACATAAATATAATATAATAAAAGATACTCAATTAGTTCATAAAACTGCATGTACTGTATAACTATACAGAATGAATAAAATGTTTTAAATAGTATTAGATGAAGTGCAGCTTGAACATATTACAAGTATAGTGTAATTTTAGCCCAACTATTCATGTTGTCGGTTAATTATTATTTGTCTTATTTCCATATGATTGCTATTGAAGACTTGATGACCATCTTACAGTGAATTTGTATGTCTTTTAAATCAGCAGTGTCAGATTTTCATAACAGTTTATGAAATCCATATGTAGGCTTCTGTTTGTTAAATGCAATTAAACTGGATGGCTGGATGATTTTTTATTTATTTCTGAACTTTAAAAATCCAATCATTGGTCGAACATGATAATTTGTGTGCAGTTTTGCAATTGACCAGAAGACTAAGGAAAATGTGGCCATTAAGAAGCTATACAGACCATTCCAGTCTCTGATTCATGCTAAACGTGCATACAGAGAACTCCAGCTGCTCCGTCACATCCAACATGACAATGTAAGTCTCAATAGCAGAAAGAAAGAAAGCAATGGACAGTAAAGTATAGACTTGACTTTGAATATTGTAAGTTTCTGTATTGATTACCTGCTCCTTATGACAGCTCCATAACGTATGGACTTGTTTAACAGGGCTTTGACACTTGCTTTGTCTTGAGTTTTAGCATGAAAGCCGTATAATCCTTCAGTCAATTGAAAGAGATTTGAAAAGATTTCTTGCACCAATGTGGTGAAAGCCCCTTATTTCTCCTCACACCGGTTGTTGTGCTTAGTAAACAGTAAACTTGACCTCACACTGCTCTGTTTAATGTGGGCTTAGGTTCAGTAACAAGAGGATTAAGAACCAGATTCATTTATGCAATATTTTATCCTCTTTTCAAAACCCAAACCAGTCAGCTCATTGGAATGTCAAAACATCATTATTTTTAACCGTATCTGTTTAGGTCATGTTTACCAGGGTGAAGTTTGCTTTAATCATTTTCTTTAACCAAGAGCAAATGAGTAAAGTTTTACTTTACTATTTGTGTAATGTATAATAATAATAAAAGTCAATGCACAGTTGTTTGAAACATTTAAAAAATTGGTAATGCACAGTGCAGAACAGCCCTTATTGTGGATACTCTTTTTCCTATAGGTGATCCGGCTTCTCTTTGTCTTCACCCCTGATTCCTCAATGGAGAAATTTGATACTTTGTGAGTGTCGAGATGATCAGAATGCATTTCTGTGAAGAAATCTTTCGCTTTTCATGACCTGCTCCTTATGACAGCTGCATAGAGGAGTGCAGTATGCTTGCACATATACAATGTGTGGACGCATTTATTAGAGAGTTCAAAGTATCGTTTCTATTTCTAAAATCCGGATTATATATAGTTAATATTGGTTTTACAAAGTTATTTTAGTCTAATAATTTATGGTAATCAAATCCATAGTTTGACTTGTGTAACATTGCTTTGTTTGTTCACTCTAAGAAAAAGGTACCAAACAAAGCCATCACCGGGGAAACAGTCATTATTTTTGCAATTCCATTTGGTGCCTCTAGTGGTGGAGAAATGACACAATGCAGCTTTAAATTGAAGCTACATCTTTGAACATAGGTTCTTAAAGGGATACATCACCCTAAAATGAAAATTCTCTCATCATTTACTCACCCTTGTGCCATCCCAGATGTGTAGGACTATCTTTCTTCTTTTTGTTTTTGGGTGAGAGCAGACAAAAACACATTGAAAGAATGATCGCTCAGAAAACAGCTGTCAAGATGTACAGTGAATAAAGAGTTACATTTTGGTCTGTTCTCACCCAAAACCAACTTCAGAAGATATGGGTTTAACCACTGGAGACTGATTGATTACTTTTATGCTGCCTTTATATGCTTTTTGGAGCTTTATGGACCAACAGAGCTGAGATATTCTTCTAAAAATGTTTGTTTGAGTTCAGCACAAGAAAAAAGTCATACACATCTTTAATGACATGAGTGTGAGTAAATGATGAGATCGTTTTCATTTGGGTGAACTATGCCTTTAAGCACTGGTATACTTCAAAGCTTAATGCACACAACCTACACAATTTTCAGACCAGGCTAACGATTAACCCACAGTCTCTAATGTTTTTTGCACAGCTATATAGTCATGCCATATGTGGCTCAGGATCTTGACAACATCATGAAGAGGAAACAGTTATCCAGCAAAGTCATCACGTACCTCTTCTATCAGATTCTCAGAGGACTCAAGGTCCTGTCCCTCCAAGTTCTTTAATTCTGACTCGCATCTCTCAACAGACAACTGAAACTCGGCACATCTAACTCACATGAAAGCACTTCTGACAAGTGACAATATTGATGAGATTGATACAACTGATTTTGCAGCTAATGAGTAACTGCTACTTTTCTCCTCAGTATATTCATTCTGCTGGGATCATTCATCGGGTATGTAGATTACATTTGACCAATTTGCCCTGATACAGTAAAGTGGCAGATCTAAATGTCCACAATCTATTGTATTTCATACAAAGTAGAGGTATACCAATATATCGGTTTTACAGATTAATTAGTGCCGATAGTTGCTTTTTGGAACTATCGGTTATCTTCAAATACCTAAACCGATAGTTGCAGATAGTCTTTTATTATTATTTGTGATTAACAATCACTGGGAATTTGCTGTATCTAGATCTATTGTAATTGATAATATTCATATTTTTATCCTCACTTAAATGCATATTTTGTCATTTGGATTAGATAATCATGTGTTCTAAGTTTAAGAGAGGGCATGCAAAAAAAAAAAAAAATAACAATATGTAAACGTGCCACGTCAGCACATATTGCCGTCTCCAAGTTCTTAACTTTTGAATAATAATAAACATTATTCCTCATTTAACCCTTATATGGTGTAATATATACTGTATATATAAAACACTTCATCTGGTGAATATTTTGTTTTTTTTTCTCCGCAATTCATTATGCCCAATTCCCAATGCACTCTTAAGTGACTCGCCTCAATCCGGTTAGCGGAGGACGAATCTCAGTTGCCTCCACGTCAATTCGTGCATCTTATCATGTGGCTTGTTGAGTGCATTACCATGGAGATGTAGCGCATGTGGAGGCTTCACGCTATTCTCCACAGCATCCATGCACAACTCATCATGTGCCCCACCGAGAACAATAACCACATTATAGTGACCATGAGAAGGTTAGCCCATGTGACTCTACCCTCCCTAGCAACCAGGCCAATTTGATTGCATAGGAGACATGACTGGTGAATATATAGATTTTAAAAAAAAGCTTAATTTGGTAAATACTTAAATAAAGAGCATTGCAATTAGCAGCTACATGTTCTGTAATACTGCCTCTTAATAATGTTGTGCCTGAAAATGATAAACAATGAAATTAGTGAAATCGTTGGTGTTTGGTTTCAGGATCTTAAGCCTAGTAACCTTGCAGTGGATGAAAACTGTGAATTAAAGGTAAACAGTGGATTTTGAGATGAATTAAACATTCAGCATCCATACACATGTTTTACTACCACTGTTTTAAGCTTCAACTTATTCATTCTACACTTTCTTTTATTATTATAATTAACAGTAATGTGTAAGGAAATGTGGCATGTTTTCTCGCACTCTTGTCAGATCCTGGACTTTGGACTTGCAAGACACACAGAAACAGAGATGACAGGTTATGTGGTAACACGCTGGTACAGATCCCCTGAGATCATTTTCAACTGGATGCATTACACTCAAACAGGTGACCTTTGAACCTTTAATTCCTGACTCCACCCAAAACATTTTGTAAAAGGTGGTTAAAAAGAAAGAAGTTGTCTGTAATGTTGTCAGGTCTTGCTACAGATAATGTTACTTCTGTGTGGTCTTTTGTTACTCATTAATGTTCTTTGTTTAGTTGATATATGGTCAGCTGGCTGTATACTGGCAGAGATGATAACTGGAGAGGTGCTTTTCCCAGGCAATGACAGTATCCTTTGTCTCTCCTTGCGTTTAAAATTCTGTTGACCAAAGTGCATTATTTGAGTGCAGAATGCATACATCTAGTCCTTAACTCTATGGTAAGGTATTGACCAGCTGAAGAAGATCCTGAACCTAACAGGCACACCAAAGTCAACACTTGTTCAGAAAATGCAAAGCAAAGATGTATGCAAATGCCATCAGACAACTCCATTAAATGCGTTTGTTTGTTGTTTATTCTGGGAACACTTAATGTTTTTCTAGTTTTTAATTTAATTACTTATGTTACTGATAATAAGCCAAATGTCAACATGTTTGCAGGCTCAGTCATATGTCCGGTCACTCCCAGTACAAAGGAAAAAGGCTTTCAAGGATGTCTTTCCTGCAATGAATCCTAGCGGTATGTCCACAACTCTAAAATCAATTTAACTTTTACAACCGTTATAAACATAAAACGAATAGGCCCAATTAAAATGAGTACCTACCAGCTTTCATGATCTACTTACAAACTCAGGTGTGGTATTGCATTGTTTCTAAATCAGAAAATGTCGCCCTCTGATGGTAAACTACTATATAAGATCACTGTTATAATACTGTAGGTGCACTCAGTAACTGTGTCACAAATGACACACTATGCACTTACACTGTTTGATTGAGGACTCCGGTTAAAACAATTAAGGCTAGGCATAGAAATGCATCTATTTTGTAGACTACAAACTCTTCAGACATGTTTGTAAGATGTGTTTTCTGTTGTTAATATTGCTGGTAGTCCTCTTGAAGCAAAACAAAACAAGTTTTTGCTTGAACGCCCCACCTTGGGAGTGGCAGTTTAACTACTGTTGCTCTCATGCAAGGAGAACTAAAGATTGCATGCAGGCTTATGAATATGCACAGGTGATCAACAGTTGGTCAAGAGTTTCACTTAATATAACATTCGATTTTGGTTTGTTTTTGACCAAACTTTATCGTATTCCTTCCGAACAAGACATAAGTCGCATTCAATAATTTATTAGACATCTGAATTATACTTTTCTGTCCTTTTGAAGCTTGAAGAGGTGGTCACCATAAACTACCATTGTATCACTGAGCATACATTTGTTTCACAATTTCACAGTTTTTGTTCAGGAAAGGAGAAGCATTTTGAAATGTGCATCTCGAGATCCTAGCGTTCTGCTCTGTTCTGTTGTGCTCCGTCTGTTTGAACATATATAAATAAAAAATATCTAGATAATTAAAATGCATTAGATTCTTGTGGAAGAAGAGTTAATCATTGATAAGACAATAAAAAAGTGGCTTTGGAATACAATGTATTGTTTACAACCATATTATTGAACATAAGTCAATTATTGACATAAAGTTCACAGCAATCCATTTCACAAGTGAATTTGTCAATCAGTTATTTATTATGAGGGCTTGTTTAAGGACACGTCAATGTACACCTGAGTCAGACGGATGCTTGTGTTGCGTCTAGGGTGCATTGCGTCATAAACATAACATTTTTAGGTCACTGTCAAGTTGAATGTAGTTTAATACTTAGAACACATCTTGAGATCCCCTAGTTCAAATTTGTGCTCCATTAAGTGTTTTGAATGCAAGCAGTGACCTTTGAGTGCATGAAGTGTCCAACATTCCTCACTCAGATTTTTTGGTTGAAGATCATCCGGGTACTCATAGTAAACTACTTTTTGTTGTATTTTCAGTGTAAACATACTGCTCGCACTACATAAACTACAAATGGCATTGAATAGTCCAGAGTATGTGTGTCGGTCTCAATAAAGCTAATTTGTTATATTTGGAGTGCGTGGTTTTCGAAAGAGGGGGCGTGGCTAATTCAACAGCTTAGTCTCGTGGAAGTAGAATGGCTAAAATCGCTTAAAGCACCATTAATGTTTTTGTATATCCATATAGTGGCATGTGATGGGTGAATGATATAAGAAGAATAATACGGCAATCATTTTGATGACTTTGTCTCTTGAAGTTTAAGATTTCCTCAAGGTAGGATCTTCTGTATTTATGAATGAAGCACTCTTGCTTTAAAAACTCCCCACTGTGCTTCCAGTTGTTATGGCATCCCCCGAACACTTTAAAATACTCACGATGACTTTTGGCAACTCTTTTAGCAATGACTTTTAGCTAATTACATTTTGACATCAACACCACAGATATCTACAGTATATTCGAAACGCTAGACCGGAAGTTAAAAGACAATGTTTTCTTGATGACTGTGTGCTAGTTTCCCTGGCCCATAAGGTCAAAAAGGTTACTGATATGACTGGGGTCTTCATCTCACATGAGTGCCCATGCTGTTATACATCAAATGTTACTGTGTGCAGCTTTAAAAGATGCCATCTGTGCTCTGTTCACAGCAGAGATGCATGCATTTGATGATGACATTAGCATTATGTTTTCAGCAATCTCTTACTCTAGCTCAGCCCTGATTTAAAGTGTGTTTCCTCCACAGCGATCGATCTGTTGGAAGACATGCTGGTTTTGGATCCGGAGGGCAGAATTACGGCAAAAGATGGCCTGTCACACCCATATCTCTCGGAGTTTCATGACCCTGAAAACGAGCCTGTGTCACCTCTATATGATGATTCTTTTGAGAGTTTAGAGCTGGCCATCAGTGAATGGAAGAGTGAGAGCACACATATACCCACACAATATAGAGCTTCTTATGTATACATTAGCAGGTGCCACCCTACTCTGTTTAGTCAGCAAAGGTATAATTTATGGGTGGGGTGGGTGGTTTGTGTCCCTACCACTTTTTACTTTGGCCGAATTTGGCCCTACCACTTTTTGAAATAGCTTTCATCGGTTAAGTGTCTAACGCAGAAGAAACATTGCCAGTTCTTTAGCAGGAGTTTCCATTTCCATTTTGTTTGTGAGTGTTGTAAGTGGCAAACTGTTCTCACCACTTTTTAAAACTAAGTGACACCCATGGCTTGACATTATTCCAGGTTAAAGCTGCTCTGCACTTTTATGTCTCACAGGCCTTATCCACATGGAGATCATGACATTTGACACAGACCCTTGAGTTACTGGAATGTAACACTTCTTCACATTGGAAGAGCAACACTCCAATGATTTACAGAACTATTGACTTTTTTTTAATCAAACACTGTTAGGTAGCTATATTTAAAGCCAATAAGTATTGACTAAGTTTGTGAAACAACTTTAAATATTTTACAATAATAGTGTACTGATGAGAGATAAAAGCATAAATGTGATTTTCTTTTGTGTGTTTTATGCCTTTTTCCTTTCTCAATATTGATCTAATTAAGAAGCAATTTCACATCCCCAAGTGCTGCTTTTATGAAACTGTTATTCTCTATAATGAAACCTGTCTAAAATAATGAATGACACAAAATGCGAAAATTCATTAAAAGCCACCTTTCTGCTTAAATATACAGTCGTTGACATGTAAACATACCTAGATCTAGGAATATTTTCTCCAGTGATACACTGTACTTTAGTTAAGTAAACAGTTGTCTTTCATCATTCTTTTACTACATCATGTTTAGCAAATAAAAAAAGGTTAATTTCTTAATTGTTTCAAAGTGATGACTGTAATCTACTCACTTAAGGTAGTGAAATGCATTACACTTTCAATCATTTGTAATCACATTACAGCTCCTAACTTTCAATTAAGGAAAATCATTTTAAGTGCATTAGTTTGGTTGCACATGTTTTTAAATAATATTTATGTATACTACATTCAAAATATGAATTCATTTATTTATATGTTTGTGTTTCTGTGAGGGTTGAAGGGTGTGTGTCAATGAACAAATAGGAAATATAGATATTATTTTGAATTTGTCTGCTATGTTCACAGTATTTAGAATATGTTACTGACTTTGAGTAATCTAACGGAATATGTTACAAATGACATTTTACAGCATGTATTCTGTAATCTGTAGTGAAACACATTTCAAAAGTAATCCTCCCAACCCTGACTGTGTCTCTGTGGCAATATGAAAATTTCAGTGTTTGTTTTGAGCGACCTGCTTAGACCCGCCCCAACAACATTACTCAACCAATGGTGTGAGTTGGAGGCGTAACTATCTGACTGTTTGAACAACTGCAGAGGAGGGGTGTATTTGAAAGCTGTTTTGAAAACAACTATCGGATTGCACTTGACCACAGTGAATACCAGGTGTAAATTTACGCACCCAAGATGCACTGTGATCGGATCACTGAAACCACATGCGGAGGTGGTCAGATTCTGACCACACACAAAGAAGGTGAAAATGCAAATGTGTTTTGTGATCCAGTTACAACTACATAAGTAATTATTTATGTGAAGAGCTTACTCTAAGAAAATTCCATTAATTATTCCATTAGAATACAATAGGAATATATTGTTGCTCTCCTCAAATCCCTCTTGCTTGCATCTCTCTCTTGTTTTCTAATCACCTGCGATACTCACGTGAACCAGGCTTCAATCGTGCATTTAAAATGAAACAAATACAAAGCATGAAACATATAAAGATGAATATCATTAATCTACATCAGCTACCTGAATTTTAGCTTTGTCAGCAGTCAAAAATATGAATTAAAGGAAAATCTCTGACTATTAAAGTGATAGAAAGCATTTTAATTATCCATCAGCATTATTAAAATAAACTAAAAGACAGAATTTTCAGTTACCATAGGTTCTAATGTGAAATCTAAGTCGAGACATTTGACAGCAAGGTGTAAATACAATCCAGCTAAAGAATATCCAGATACTATCCGGATATGAAACCCATGTTAACTCAAGTTGTTGATGGGGCCAAAGCTTATTTTTGACATTCCATTCGGGGGAGCGAGTGTTGCTGAAATGACATCTTTTAGCTTTAAAGGTGCAATATGTAATATATTTACTGTACTAAAGCATAAAATTATCATAATATGTTATCAGAGATTTTAGGAAACACGAAGTAGAAATACTGGCTTCTCCGAAAACAATGCTACAGCCAATATATTCTACTTTGAAATATCTGTTCTGGGCTGGAATTTCTATTTGTGTTTTAGCCTGTGTGAGTGGTGGTGGTGTAGCGGGCTAAAGCACTAAACTGTTAAGCAGAAGGTTGTCGTTTGATCCCCACAGCCACCACCATTGTGTCCTTGAGCAAGACACTTAACTCCAGTTTGCTCTGGGGAGATTGTCCCTGTAATAAGTGCAGTGTAAGTCGCTTTGGATAAAAGGGTCTGCCAAATGCATAAATGTAAATGATCCCGCCCACTGCCCATTTCCCAATAAAATTTCCACTCCGGGTTGAAACAAGTTAGTGGGCAAATACAGCACGCTGCAGCCATGGAAGCCAGAAATACATCTAGCTAACGTTGACAGAGATATAATAAATCCACATGAGCTGGTTTATAATTTGCAAACGATAAAAAAACTGCAAACGTATACATTAGCTGATCAACTTACAGTGTAAGGCTACTCGCTTGCCATTGTCAGTTTGCTTGTTCCTGTTGCGTGTCCTCAAACTGGCATCCCGCTTGAGCTTGTAGTCTGGGGAGGAGGGGGCGGGGGAGACAACTCTCTCCAATATTTTGAATTTGGACTGCAGTACCCATTTTAAATGCTTGATGTCTATGTTACATATTGCACCTTTAAGTATCTTATAATTTTTTTCCCACTGTGCTGCTGCCCTTAATTTCTTTCATTTTACCACATTGTTTTTCAACATGATTCTTAAATTTTGGCAAATTAATTTAATTTTTTTCACTTCAGAGTAGTGCAATATTGGATTTTTGACATGAATGAAAATGAGGCTGTGAGGGATAGACTTGCAGTTAGGGTTGTGCTCTCAAGTCATTCAACAATTCAAGATGTCACCTTTTGATGTTTTCTGCTCAAATAGTAGGAATATATTTCTTTTTGGGTCTGTCGGATGACAGTGTACCGAGAAACAGGTACTTTGTATTGGTATGTCACATTCGACCTGCTCGAGAGGTCTTCCTTCAGATAAATCAACAGAGGGTGATATGTTACAGCACAACTGCTATCAGTTTCGTCCACTTAAAAAACTACAACAACAACAACAACAACAACAACAGAATTGTCCTTTAAGGTGTATGAGTAATACTAACTGACCTGCCAGCTAAACCCTCAATGAATGGAAGCTTAGTTGCTTTGTTGTAACCCGAGATTTTGGCTCAGTTTGCAGGTGTGGATTAAGGTCCTATGGGAACGGGCTTGAATAGTGGTTGGGTTCTATATGTTTAGCCAACAAGTAACATGTACATCTAAATTGAACTCTCTGAAGCCTTAGGGAGTTTATTACACCTGCCAACCTTTTTTAATCTTGAGGTGAAGAAGTTTAAAAGAAGTGTGTAAATTGTAAAAAAAAAAAGGAAGGATGGAAGGTATAAAAGAGCTAAAATATGAGAAATTACATATGTCAATTTTTCAATGTAGTATTAGTTTGAGCTTAGTGTTAGCATTTTAATTTGTTTCTTTGTTATAATTGCTGGCCCTACAGTTTTGTCGATTGCTAAAAAGAAAGAAAGAAAACAAAAATAGTGTTAAGGTACAGTGTGATGACAATACTATGGTACTTTATGGAAACCATATTAATTTAACATTGTCTTATTATCTTCCATGTCCAAAAACATGGTTGTACCTATTTGTTTTTTTGCTTCATGGTTTTTTTTATGCTATTTGCCTACAAAATTAATATTATGTTTTAAAATCTGAATCCAGAATTCACAACCGGTCAAATGTTTTTATAAACTTGACTGAATTTATGTTTTCATGATCTTAAAAGCTTATTCTTAAATGCCTGAAATAAATTTGGTAGATACATTGCAAGTCTATACAGCAGATATGGTATTATAAGTCTTTCATGTGCACAAATTTATTTTCCTTTCTTTTTTGAATAGACAAATTTAACTGAATAATGCTTATATAGTTGGTTGAGAGAATGTCAAGAGTACATCAAATATAGACTAATATATGTTTTGTTTAACATTTACTATTATTTTTGTCACTGCACGATCCCCATACCTTTTTGTGTTACTTTTTTTAGAATACAATTATTCTAAAATGTGGAAAAATACTAATAATTCCATAATTATTTGGCTGGTAGTGTATATCTCTATAGCTAAGAAGAGTCATTAAGAATTATAGTCGCATATGTTGTGCACTCTTTTGTTTGAAAGGTTAATGAAATCACAACTGAGGACAATTTTTTTTATATAAACCTGATTTATTGCTGTTTTAATGTGGTACATGGCATATGACATTCCATCAGGTTTGATGAATACAAGAATCTTGTGACATAAAAAACAGCTCTTAGTTCAGTCCATCATCCCCAAATCAGGGAAATGTTGGAGAATAACTGAGGTCTGCCACACAGTTACTCCTCTCTGAGGGCAGTAGCATTTCAAATGAGTAGCTTTTGTTACCCTATGGGTATTTTCCTCTAATTGCATCAGATAACATTGACAAAACTGGTTTTAGTGCTGCAGAATTTTTAACTACTTTCAAAACACATATATCCATGTTTAGTTCACTTAATACTTGCATGCCATGACATAGTGCAACAAAAGCTATTCATTCTGAAAAACACACTTGAGCTCCTTGCTACTTTTCTCTCATAAGCTGCTTTCTTCTTGTGTGTCTCCCTAAATGACAGGTTTGGAGCCAGAGGAGGTGTGATGCCAGAATGAAACAACAAGAAACAAAGAAAACACAGAGAATGCAGAAAGCTGTTCTGCAGGCATGGAATACTCTCCCAGTTGATTGTCTCTTTTGGGCACAGTGGGTAAATGCATCAAAAAGGTAAGGAAATGCTCAAGCACTATGAGCAGATTGAACCATGGAATGAAAAGAAAGGAGTGAATTGAGATTAAAGCTTCTTGCCCAGGTGATGGAGGTTGTAGGGGTGGAGGGAAATAGTTGGACGTTTTTTGCTTAGTAGCGGTGGCTTTGCTGCATGGAGGAGCGGGACATTGAGACTTGTCTGCCACCGCCGCCACCACCACCACTCAAGCTCATGCCGGAGCCTCCGCCCATAGAAAACCCTGATCCACCACCATATCCGAATCCGCCGCCGCCGCCGCCGCCGCCACCTCCCATTCCCATTCCCATTCCCATTCCCATGCCACCGCCACCGCCGCCGCCGCCGCCCATGCCGTATCCACCTGTGAATGAACATACAAAAACGATGGTTTTAGTGAAAACAGATTTACAGCAAATAAATTGCTGATGATATCTTTTCGTCTGAGAAAAGTCTGATAAGCTTACCACCGCCACCACCAGATGAACTTGATGACTGCTGGATGTGGATGGTTGCTTGGCTACCACCACCAGCAATCCTGACAAAGTAAAAAAAAAAAAAAAACATTGATGTCAAGATACCTCAGAGGGCAGATTTGAAGAGAAAAACGTAATCTCTGAAATAAGAAAAGTGACTGACCTAGTTTCTTCTCCTTCCAGAAGCTTCCTGTAGGTGGCGATCTCAATGTCCAAGGCCAGTTTGACATTCATGAGCTCCTGGTACTCTCGTACCTGGCGCGCCATATCCTGCTTGGCTCTTTGAAGTGCATCCTCCAGATCCCTAATGCGGGCCTTGGCATCCTTCACTGCTAGTTCGCCACGCTCCTCAGCCTCAGCGATCTGAGCTTCCAGGTTGGCACGCTGACAAGATCAAAGAAGATATTTTAACTTTAGTTGTCTGCAACAAGTTCAATTATTCCTATTCTCCAAATAACATAAAACAAATTGGAACACAAGAACTACAGTATGTGTTAAATACACATTAAGAATTAGGTTGGCAATGTTATTCTGGTATTTGAAACCTGTTCCAAAAAACAACCAGAGCATCTAAAGTCTAGCAAAACAACTCACTTGTCCCTTGACGGATTCAATTTCATTCTGAAGTCGACTGATCATGCGGTTGAGTTCAGCAATCTCAGCCTTGGTATTGCGAAGGTCGTCGCCATGCTTGCCAGCAGATGACTGCATCTCTTCGAACTAGAAGTTGCAAAGGAGAGAGAAATCGACATTAAGCTCCGTCAGATGATTGCTTCAAAATAGCATTGGTTTGAAAAGCTTAATTTTGAAGTCTTTTTCTCACCTTCTGTTTGTACCATGTCTCGGCCTCAGCACGGCTACGGTTGGCGATGTCCTCATACTGAGCACGGACCTCGGCAACAATGGAGTCCATGTCCAAGTTGCGACTGTTGTCCATTTCCACAATGACTGATGTATCTTTGACCTGTCCCTGGAGTTCACGCAGCTCCTAAAATCCAAAGGTGAAGGTATAAGGCATTGAAATCCACCTAACATCGAAAATGAACATCTCAGTGGTGATATAATTACATCAAATGCTCACCTCCTCATAGATGGCCCGAAGGAAGTTGATTTCATCTTGAAGAGCATCAACCTTGGCCTCAAGCTCAACCTTGTTCATGTAGGCGGCATCAACATCCTAAGGAGACATGTATGGCTGTCAATATAATAGGTGGACTCTACAGATGATCAATCAACATAATTAAAACAAAAATAATAACCAAAGGGCCAAGACAGCAGCCAAAATTTTTACCTTCTTTAGCAGGACAAATTCGTTTTCCACTGAGGCACGCTTGTTGATTTCATCCTCATATCTACAAAGATAAGTTTTCCACATAAGCACATAGATTCTGCAGTTGTACAATTCAAACTTGCACTTGCACCGCTACTTACTTGTTCTTGAAGTCCTCAACCAAATTCTGCATGTTCTTCAGCTCTCCATCTAGCTTCATCTTCTCATTACCAAGTCCATCAAGCTGTCTGCGCAGGTTAGCGATGTAGGCCTCGAACATGGCATCAATGTTGGAGCGAGTGCTGGTCTGGTCCTGCAGTAGACTCCATTTTGTCTCAAGCACTTTGTTCTGCTGCTCCAGGAAGCGCACCTATATAGGAGATAAATCAATAAAGCATTAGAGAATTAGAGTGCTTTTTAACAGGTATAACTCCTCATCAGGGCTCTGCTAATGTCACAAGATGTTTGTCATTTACTACAATAGTTATCACACACACCTCTTATTGCATATCAGGACTTACTTTGGCACACCTATGATTATTGCACCTTTAGAGCTGTTTATTAGCATGTGCGCCATGCCTTGTTGGGCCATGCAGGCAGTATATTCCTCTCTGGGAGTAACAGTTCTCAGTTAGCATCCTTAACAGACTTAACAGACACACCCCATCTGAGATCATGAAATACTAACCTCATATGTCACCATATGAACATGTTCAGACTATCTATGCTTCTGTTTTACCCTACTGGCACAAAGGTGAGGCTCCTAAGTGTCCTTTGCTAAACAGCAAGTCTTAACAGAAATTATATGGCACGCCTTACCCCCAGGCACTATCTGTATTCTATTCACCATTTCGCAGCTTCCCGCTATGCGATTAATTTTGAACAAAAACTCACAGTGACTTTGAACTTTTATGATCCACTTTGAAGGCTTAATTCTCATTGAACAAAGCATCTATTGCATCAGTAGGAGTTGCAGGATCTATTTGATTGTTGATCGTATCTTTCGAATGGACCATAGAAATGGGTGTAGCGCTTGGGTGGGGTTTAAAATAGACAAGGTGTGGTTGCATGGTGAATTCCCAAAGATATCAGAGAATCCAAACATAAAACTGGTTTTGTTCAGGAAAAGATGAATGTAATTAGGATTTACATGACATTGAGGATCCAGACTATTAGGACCATTTTTAGGCCAGGTACTGCATTGAGTTAAAGTTTGAATTAAAAATAATGCTCAACACCACACAACAACATTGCTGCTATGGAGATGGCAAACTTGATCCGTGCCCTCATTTGGATTAGACCAGTCATTGGATATCACAAGGCTTGGGTTTCCAAACTCAACTTCACTGACCAAGAACAATTGCATAAAAGGAAAACTACTCAAGCCTATACCGTAGATATTGATTTTGGCTGCTAGAGGTTTAGTGACAATATTGCAGAAGATGGATGCAATGCGTGCCAGACTTCTATGTGCTTACTGTTATTTGGCAGGTGTCTATATCCAACACTAACAGGATTTCCTGGAGCAAGTGACTTTGTCTTTGGGTGTGAAATATGTAATAAGCTGCTCATATTAAGGTCCTTGAAATGTGTGCATGTAAAAAATCAACATACAAATGAGAATAAGTCAAATAAATGAGTCTGTTTGCAAGAGTAGACTAACCTTGTCAATGAAGGAAGCAAAGCGATTGTTGAGGGTCTTGATCTGCTCTTTCTCCTGCGTGCGGACAACCTGAATATTGGGGTCGATCTCCAGGTTCAGTGGGGCTAGGAGGCTCTGGTTCACTGTGACAGCTGTGATGGGTGCTGCAGCAAACCCTCCGGCACCTCCGCCAAAACCTCCACCAAAACCTCCGCCATATCCTCCGCCAGCACCTCCTCCAAAACCACCGCCATATCCTCCGCCATATCCTCCGCCAGCACCTCCTCCAAAGCCACCGCCGCCGCCGCCACCACCAAGGCTGTAGCCGAATCCACCTCCAGATCCAGATTGACTAAATTGGTAGCCACCACCGCCACCTCCTCCGGAGCGATTAATTGACACACTGCTTATCCTGCTGCCCATGGGTGCCGCGCTGGCAGACATGCTGGAGAAGCTCTTTCTGATACCTCCACCAAAGCCACCACCACCACCGCCACCGCCGCTAAAGCTTCCGGAACTGGTGCTGTATGTGGTACGTTTCACACTCATGGCTGCTGTCGTCTTTGAGGGGTAAGGTTCAGAAAAAGAAAGTGCAGGATGAGACAGAGAGATCCGGAGCAGAAGAGCTCACTAAGAGGTAATTTAAATCCCTCAGAGTGCTGTCTTCAAGGAGTGCAAGTGTATTTATACCCCTAATGCCAGGGGAGGACTCACTACACCACTCCCCTTTCAGCCTCAGGCTTCTTTCCTCCCCTTTGCCCCTGTCCAAGTGATACACACACTCATCTTGTTGGGCTGGTATGGGAGTACTTTCAACAAAGAATTCTGGGACACACCCTGCCACACCTACACTTGTACACACACTCATGTAAAGTGGAGATATTAAGAGAAGAACTGGCAGCAGAAAACAATGTCAAACTTATAAAAAAATTACACACCCTTTTCTTGCACGTACTACAAAACCTTAACGTGTGATATAAGTGTAGCATGTTTCATTGTAATTATATAACCAGATGGCATGCTATAAACTAACATGGCGAACTATTAAATGAGAGGTGCATTGGCGACATGAATATTTCATGATTCTGGGAGGTACAGGGCTCTCTGTTTGCTTTAAGCGCCATGCAGGAGTATTAAATGTGAGAATATTTGATAAAGGGCTTGAATGTTGGAGTTTGGCGCTCATCCTGGAAGCCACAGGTTCCTCATTTAAGTCAAACAATCTAGCCTCTGTTCTCTCACCTCAATGGCTCTCTCACAGACATGACTTCACCACATTGTTCTGTGGTTGTATGCAAAGTAGATTTTTATGTTATTTAATAGTAAAAACATGGCACAAACTTTAGTGGAAATGTTTATATCATTATTTTATATTAACATGCTTGTTTTAAACTAAAAAAAAACACTAAATGTTAGGTGAGTGTAAGTACAGAAAACAAACAAGAGAACAGAACAGTAGTGCATGATGGCTACAAGATTAATGTGGTTATCTTTATAACTGTCTTTAGGTGGCATTATTCAGCAAAGTGTGCTGCTTTTGTCAGCATGTCAGTATTGCCCCTATCATGTTCAAAAGTTTTGTCAACTTAGAACTGCAGATCTGCTGCTCAGGTAGACACGTTTCATGGCTGAATGTACAAACCTTGAAAATATTAATCAGATGGTGGTTACAAAGTGAAGTGTGCACTATTCAGAAAAAAATCATGTTCTTGTTTTCCAGTAAACATTTCTAAACAGCCTTTAAACAACATCATTTTTGCAGAGAATTTTTTTGCAAAACTGTGTTAGATATATTCAAAATTACTGGCAGATATTTTAACTAGTTTATGACTTAGTGCTTAAAACAAGTGAATAAAATCACATGCAATGTGCAACAAGACAATAAGTTAAATTATTTTCAAGATATTCTATTTTGTGCAGTCCTGCTAATCAGGAAAATATATTTTGTTTTATGAATGTTAACATATTTAGTGGAAAACAAGACAAAGATTAGAGACAAAGTTAAAAATATAGATTTTTGCAGCATAAGAACATCAGTTATTATTAAAATTCACAGACAGCAGGATTGTATTTAAGCTGAGGAAAAAAGCAGGCATTTTGTAAGTAGCAATTCAGGAGGAATCACTCTATACAAACATTTTACTTTAAACATTTTAAAGATATTTTGCCCTTCCTGGTGTGTATATTTTAAGTGTAGTACACCATATTGCTAATCCACTGATCTGAACACTGATAAAGGCAAGTCTTGCTGCTTTTGTCTGAAATTATAAGTGGATTGTGGTGGTTTCACCCCAGAAATTTCTTTGAATGCACGCAATGCAATTTATCAGGTGATACAAGTTACATAAGGGGGGAGATTTGATTGTAAGATAAAATTTTTCAAAACATTCCTTTCAGAAAAACCACATGAATTTAAAATCTTCATGTGAAAAGCATTAATATAATATGCTTTACATATGCAAACATGTGATTAACATGTTATTGTTCACAAGAAGCCTCTATAAAGATATATATTTTTAGTCACAATCGTTGCATTCAATTTATAAAAAAGGACAGTAAATGTAAATTAAAATGTACAAATGACAACTGCTATTTCAAATAAACACTGTATTCAAACTTCCTGTTCAGCAAAGAATTCTCCACTTGGAGTGCGTTGACATGAACGATATTACACCGATTATGGTTAAGAAGCTGAGAATGTGTGTGGTCATGTAAACGCCTTAATTGGTATTCTTTTATCGGGATAAGGTCAAAACAGTTTAAGCTTGCTTTCTCTGGAATTTTGAGTAAGCTTTTTGGTAGCACTTTATTTTACAGTGCAGAATGTGTACTTTCCTGGTACATACACTCACCGGCCACTTTATTACGTACACCTGTACATTACTTATTCATGCAATTACCTAATTAGCCAATCATGTGACAGCAGTGTAATGTATAAAATCATTCAGATATAGGTCAGGTGCTTCAGTTAATGTTCACATCAACCAGAATGGGGAAAAAAATGTATCTTAGTGATTTTGATCGTGGCATGATTGTTGGTGCCAGACGGACTGGTTTGAGTATTTCTGTAACTGCTGATCTCCTGGAACATCCAGTGAGTGGCAGTTCTGCAGACGGAAATGCCTTGTTAATGAGAGAGGTCAATGGGGAAAGGCCAGACTGGTTGAAAGTGACAGAAAGGCAGTAACTCAGATAACCACTCTGTAGTGAGCAGAATAGCATCTCAGAATGCACAACATGTCAAACCTTGAGGCAGATAGACTACAACAGCAGAAGACCATGCCGGATTCCACTTCTGTCAGCCAAGAACAGAAAGCTGAGGCTGCAGTGGATCTACCATTTGCGTACATCAACAGAAATCCAGATTTGTCAGACCAGGCTATGATTTTCCAATCGTCTTCTGTCCAGTTTTTGTGAGCCTGTGCGCACTGCAGCCTCAGTTTCCTGTTCTAAGCTGACAGTAGTGGTACCCAGAGGTGTCTTCTGCTGTCCCAATGTTCGACATGTTGTGTGGTCAGAAATGCTTTACTGCATAGCACTGTTGTAACGCATGTTTATTTGAGTTACTGCCACGTTCCTGTCCACTTGGACCAAATTGCCATTCTCCTCTGACCTCTGTCATTATCAAGCCATTTTCATCCACAGAACTGCCGCTCGCTGGATGTTTTCTATTTTTTGCACCATTCTCTTCACACTCTAGAGACTGTTGTGCATGAAAGTCCCAGGAGATCAGCAGTTACTCAAAATCTCAAACCATCCCATCTGGCTCCAACAATCATGCCATGGTCAAAATCACTGAGATCAAATTTTCCATCATTCTGATGGTTGATGTGAACATTAACTGAAGCTCCTCCCCATATCTGCATGATTTTATACATTACACCGCTTCCACATGATTGGCTGATTAGATAATCGCATAAATAAATAGGTGTACAGGTGTTCCTAATAAAGTGTCAGTCTATGGTAAATATGCTGTACCAACAGACAAATATGTAGTAACAAGAGGTACTTACATAATGTGTTCATATATGGTAACTAATATGAAACATTACTAGAGGTCGACCTATAGTGGATTTTACATACAGTATATGATAACTAAGGCGGTGGAAAAGGCTGATAACCGATTAATTGGCCGATAGCTTTTAAAATCGATTCATAGAATGTTACAACATTTTCTTAGTCGGCACAGACATATAGACCAGAGGACAAATGAATAAAATCCCAGGTGTAGTTTATTTTTCAACCATTAATAATCAGGATAAAAAAGAAGACTGGGTACGTAACATGGGACTATTAACACTAAACAAGCCTGAAATACACACTGGTGACTCTTATTTTGAAATGACGGAGACTTGGCTCCGTTACAATGCTCTATTATTATACATGAATCTTTTTATAGCCTATATAAGATATTGGAGACACGATGTATGTGGTGGCGAGGAATGTTTCATCTGGACAAAGTCAAATTGTTCTCTGCATGCTCTCGCTTAAATAAAAAAAAGTAATTATCAAATGAACATGGAGGAATAATTAAAAAAAAAAACTATAGCAACTGTCGGCATAGTTTTTTTCCAATAACCATTAGTTCCAAAAAGCAACCAAAAAGCAACTATTGGCACAGATTAATCAGTAATTGGTCTACCTCCAAACATTTCTGTACTTTAACAATGGTACACACATATAGTAATTATGTTGTACATCCAGACACATGTTGGTTAATAACATGCACTTATTTATGGTATACGTACATGGTAACTTATATGAAACATTACTGTACTTACCAATGGTACATACTGTACATGGTAAATATGTCGTACCTATATAGACAAATGTGGCTTATATGTACTACACTTATTTCAAAGGTTAAAGAGCTGGTAATATCTATGTAATGGTTATGTACAATGGTGCACTTTATTTTATAGTCCTATTTCCATGGAATTACTATGGACATACTAGTGAATGTACCTAGTAGTTAATACATAAGATGTACAGTAAATGTATGTACCATTGGTAAGCACAGTAATGTTTAATATTAGTTACCATTTACGAACACTTCAGGTAAGTACCACTTGTTACTAAACATTTGTCTGTAAGTACAACATATTTACCAGAAAAGAACACATACATTTATACATTTGGCAGACGTTTTTATCCAAAGCGACTTACAGAGCAACCTGTTATTAAGTGCCTTGCTCAAGGGCACAACAGTGGTGGCCGTGGGGTTCGAACCAGTGACCTTCAGATTAGCAGCACTGTGCTCTAGCCACTACACCACCACCCCCTTTTCAGCATACTGGTGTGCATGTAACACTCACAGCTTTGCAAACCTTACACATTCTAACTGGTCAGTTTATTCAGACATGTTAAGCTTCATCGTGTTTTTTGTAGCACTTCTGTAGTTGTTGACATTGCGTGGCATCTCTTGACTGTGTAACAAAAGCCCATTGCATATCAGTTAGTCATATGCTCTTTTCATTGTCTTGACAAGAAGGCTATAATCATATTCTGCACATTAGGTGGAGCCCCAAACTTGATTTCTACATGTGTTCACTGGAGTGTCTTTTTACTTTCTTGTCCAAAGCGTTGTAACTTCAGTCCTTAAACGTAGCTTGTTCTTTTACATCAGAATTTGTAACGTACAGTTGAAGTCAGAAGTTTACATACACCTTAGCTAAATACATTTAAACTCAGTTTTTCACAATTCCTGACATTTAATCGTAGAAAACATTCCCTATCTTAGGGTTAGGATCTCTACTTTATTTTAAGAGTGTGAAATTTCAGCTTTTATTTCTTTCATCACATTCCCAGTGGGTCAGAAATATACATACAATTTGTTAGTATTTGGTAGCATTGCCTCTAAATTGTTTAACTTGGGTCAAATGTTTTGGGTAGACTTCCACAAGCTTCTCACAATAAGTTTCTGGAATTTTGGCCCATTCCTCCAGACAGAACTGGTGTTACTGAGTCAGGTTTGTAGGCCTCCTTGCTCGCACATGCTTTCTCAGTTCTGCCTACAAATTGCCTATTGGATTGAGGTCAGGGTTTTGTGGTGGCCACTCCAATACGACTTTGTTGTCCTTAAGCCAGTTTGCCACAACTTTTGAGGTATGCTTGGGTCATTTTCCATTTGGAAGACCCATTTGCGACAACTTGATCAGCTTTAACTTCTTGGTTGATGTCTTGAGATGTTGCTTCAATATATCCACATCATTTTCAATCCTCATGATGCCATTTATTTTGTGAAGTGCACCAGTCCCTCCTGCATTAAAGCACCCCCACAACATGATGCTGAAACCCCCATACTTCACGGTTGTGAAGGTGTTCTTCAGCTTGCAAGCCTCACCCTTTTTTCTCCAAACATAACAATGGTCATTATTATGAAACATTTACATTTTTGTTTCATTAGACCAGAGGACATTTCTCCAAAAAGTAAGATCTTTGTCCCCATATGCACTTGCAAACTGTAGTCTGGCTTTTTTAAGGCCATTATCGAGCACTGGCTTCTTCCTTGCTGAGCAGCCTTTCAGGTTATGTTGATATAGGACTTGTTTTCTGTGGATATAGATACATGTCTACCTTTTTCCTCCAGCATCTTCACAAGGTACTTTGCTGTTGTTCTGGGATTTATTTGCACTTTTCGCACCAAACTACTTTCATCTCTAGGAGACAAGTTGCGTCTCCTACCTGATTGGTATGATGGCTGCATGGTCCCATGATGTTTATTCTTGCATACTGTTGTTTGTACAATACAGATGAACATGTTATGTTTGGGTTTATACTTGCATACTATTGTTTGTACAGATGAACGTTGTACCTTTAGGCGTTTGTAAAGTTCTCTCAAGACTTATGGAGGTCCACAATTTTAAATTTTTTAGGTGTTGGCTGATTTCTTTTGATTTTCCCATGATGTCAAGCAAAGCGACACCAAGTTTGAAGGTAGGCCTTAAACAAAATCCAGAAGAACACCTCTAGTTCAGTACGCCTCCTATCAGAAGCTAATTGGCTAATTTTCTAAAGGCTTGACATAATTTGCTGGAATTTTCCAAACTGTTTAAAGGCACAATTAACTTGTATGTAAATTCTGACCTCCTGGAATTGTGATATAGTCAATTAAAAGTGAAACAATCTGTCTGTAAACAATTGTTGAAAAAATTACTTGTGTCCTGCATAAAGTAGATGTCCTAAACGACTTGCCAAAACTATAGTTTGCTAATAATAAATCTGTGGTGTGGTTAAGACTTCAACTTAAATGTATGTAAACTTCTGACTTCAGCTGTATACTGTATCACACAGGTTCAATGTTTTTTTTTTGGCAATATTATTCTAAATTGATCTTAATACTGCACAAACTATGTGTTTGACTGACTTTTCGTGGGTAATGATAAAAAGAAGAAGCCGTGGAACAATACACAAAAATCATACAATTGACTGCAAGAAATAGCTGTTGTTTGCCTTCTGTAACTGAATTTTACTACATTTAGATTTGCCTAGTTGTATGACAACTATTGATCAATTTCAATAAACTCACTGTGAATATACAGAGATACAGTGATATACAGAGATAGCACAACAATAATTACAGTGCTGTGACTGTGTCAACAGTTTTGCTAAATTAAATTACTTGGTCCATTACATGCATCACAGAAGATTTGAGGAAAGGTGTTTATTAATGGATATCTGATGATTAACTCCTTATTTTCTGAAAAGGAAAAAAGTCATTGTTGTTGTAGCACCTCTTATGTTCATTTCAACAGAAAACTGCAGCGACACACAAAGAAATATAGGTATAGTCAGGGTTGGGGAGTAACGAAAAACATGTAACAGGATTACGTATTTAAAATTCAAAATATAAGTAACTATTCCACTACAGTTACAATTTAAATAATTGGTCATTAGAATACAGTTACATTCAAAAAGTATTTTGATTACTAAAGAGATTACGTAGCATTTTATTGTCATTTGTTTCATTTAATATTTAGTCCTTTCAGATGAAAAACATTTATACATATAAATGATGTGATCCAAAGTGCATTTGAACAGCGGTGAAACACTTTCTTATGATGTGTTACATTCATACGAGCAGACGGAGAAGTAAGTTTGGAGCAGAAAAATAGAAATAATCCTTGTGTAAATTGTCACCTTACGCTAAGCCAAAATGCCATTTTACATGCACATGTTACCAGACATGATCATATTTTATTATCAAGAAAATTCATGTTAGATTGCAATTTATTTTTTTCTAGTAAAATCTTTGATATTAGGGCAAAAATCATATACTTGATAATTATTTTTGTATTTTTTTCCTGTAAAAATATCTAAATCTCCGTAATACAAGATCAGCTTGATTAATCTTGTTTTAGAAACGTCTCGGTTACGTATGTAACCTCCGTTGCCTGATGGAGGGAACGAGACGTTGTGTCGAAGAAGCGAAACTAGGGGTCTCTCTTGAGTGCCGAATATGCCTCTGGTCTATGAAAAAAGGCCAATGAGAAGTTGGCAGATGGTATTTGCATACCCTGCCCCGGATATACATGTATAAAAGCGGGGAAATACGTTGAGTCCATTCAGGATTTTTCTGAGGAGCCGTACAGGACCAGCTGTGTTTCAGACTGCACATACCCTACCCCAATGCCCAAAAAAAGTCATCAGAATCCTTCTGGTTACCCTGGAGGGGAACAAGGCGACACTTGCCAACCTGGGAACGGGCCATCCTGGCTGGGCCTCTTTTCTCTCTATGTTTCTCGGCATAGAGCAAGAACAGCGGGGCCCTTACACGCATCGAGGGAAGGGGGTCTTACCTAGTTTCCTATTCTTTCAGGGGGAAAAGACCCTGCGGAGGCCACACCTGCCCTAAAGGGGAGGTAAATGTGGCGAATACATCACATGGGGAATGTGGAATGTTTAGGCAACATGTGGAACATGGCGCAGTGGTAGATCCAACCTCGAGGAGGGCAGAAAAAACTGCATAAGGGAGACGCGGGTCCACTTCGTGAGGGGACCGTACCGTGGAAAATACACACAGGGGGAGTCCAAGTAGGCGTCCTGATCTGTGGAGCACCTATTCCAGTACAGGGTAGATTAGAGTACCCGTAGTGGACTGGGTCGGCAAGTTCCTCCGCTGAACTGTGGAACCAAAAGGGCTAGGGAGCCGCCACCTTTCTTGGGTACGATGAATTAAGGGCTGTAGAGACCCTTCTTCATCTCGGTTGGAGGGACAGGCTCTATCGCGTCTTTGAGTAAGAGAGTAGCATGTTTGCCGTGGCCTGGCAAACTGAATTGCGTAACCGAGTAGTATGGTCCGGGCCAGCCAGCGAGATGGGTTGGGAAATGAGAGCCACGCGTCCAAATTCCGTGCTAGAGGCACCAAGGGGACGAATATTTTTGACATACCCAGCGGGGCTTCGCAGCAGGGCAGAGCAAGTAAAGCGGCGTCGGGAGGAGAAGACGCGTCCTGAGGCTCTGGTGATGAGAAAAGACTCAAAGCACTTACCTTGCTCCGCACACCCGGCAGGGGGCGGGTTAGCGACTGAGGAGGAGGTCCAACGTAGGCGTCCTCTAGACTCGTCGGAACCGGCCGGCCGGGGAACAGTCGTGGGGTTGAAGGCGGGTGGTCCGCATCCAGCATGCTGGGACTGTTGAGATCTGGTGGCAGAGTGCCGTGAGAATGGCATTTGTGGGCCAGGTGACCCAGAGACAAAAGAAATAGCTCTTTTATTGAGAATGTGGTACGGGGTGCGCCAAATGAAATAAATTGAACAAAGGATTCTCCTCCCGGCCCTCCACCGGGGGAGGGAGTCTTGGTCCCTGGGTCGAGTGTCTCAGGAGCGCCTGGGAGCCTTACGGGTCCTCGAGGGAATTCGTGAGACAGGGGGCATCTGCTTCCTGTGGTGTGCTCGACGCTGGGGCTGAGAGCTGGGCCCGGGTTGAGGCAGAGCAGGGGTTTTTTTGCCGCAGGAGGATGCCCTCGGCGGGCAGACGGGGCATGGCCCATGGCGGCAGGTTTGCGGCGGGGCAGGATGTGAGAGATGGCCTCTGTCTGCTTCTTCACCGCGGAGAACTGCTGGTCGAAGTCCTCGACGGTGTCGCCGAAGAGGCCAAACTGGGAGAGGAGGGCGTTGAGGAAGCGAACTTTGTCGGAATCACGCATGTCGACCAAGTTCAGCCACAGATGACGTTCCTGGACCACAAGCGTGGCCATCGCCTGCCCGAGTGACTGCGCTGTGACCTTCGTGGCCCTGAGGGTGAGGTCGGTCACTGAGCGCAGGTCCTGCAACACATTGGGATACCCTCATGCAGATCTTTGAGCGCCTTGGCCTGGTGGACTTGCAGGATGGCAATGGCATGCAGGGTGGAAGCGGCCTGTCCAGCGACGCTGTAGGCTTTGGCAGTAAACGATGACGTTGTCCTGCAAGCCTTGGAAGGGAGCACAGGGCGACCCCGCCAGGTGGTAGGGTTTCCGGGACATAGATGGAGCGCAACAGCTCTATCCACCTAGGCAATCGCCGTATAGCCATGGGTTGCTCCGCCGTTGAGGGTAGCGAGAGCGGATGAGCAGGGCTTGTGATGAGTGGAGAGAGGGGCTCTCCACGAAGATGTCAGCTCATCATGCACCCCAGGAACCAGTCATCCAACCGCGATGGCTGTGGGGAGGATGGAGGGTTCCAGTCCAACCCCACGCTGGCGGCGGCCCGGGCAAGCATGTCGGACATCTGCGCGTCAGCCTCAGCCTGGGCGTGCTGGCCCGAAGGTGGCAGCCCAGGGGAGGCATCAGCATCAGACACCATGCTCTCCGATGCAGCGGCGAGCTCATCCACCTCGAGCTCTAGAGGATCGGCAGACCGGCTGTGATGCGAGCCGCTGTTGCCTCGAGCACGGACGGGAGTCAACGAGCATGTTGGGGGGTGGGTGGTCCGAGGGGGCGTACCCAGCGGAGCTGCACCCGCTGCCCTCCCCAGATCGCCTCCATCGCCAGCCGCATCGTCCTCAATCCCGTGGGAAGAAAGAGCGACGCGGGGGGCGGCTGGAGTGGCATGCTTTCTATTGAAAGCAAGCCGCGACCGCAACGTTGCCATGGTCATGCCCTCGCAGTGAGAGCATGAACCATCCACAAACGCTGCCTCGCTGTGATCGCTGCCCAGACACACGAGACAATGCCTGTGGCCGTCTGAAGCGGAGAGCACTCTACCGCATCCAGGAACTACACAGGGGCGGAATGGCATCTTTAAAAAGATGCGTCCTGAAAAGACGCTGCTGTGTAAAGCTCTTTTAGAGGAAATTGCTCTTTTAAATATAACTCTTTTAACTGCAAGCTGCACTGCCGTGCAGAGAAGGAGAAAGCCTCTGAAGTGCGCCGTAGAACCAACAGCAAACAGAGCGTCAGAGGAACAGAAGCAGGAATCTGATGTGTGACTCGCAGCTGGCTGCATACATGACCATCGGCTCTGAAGAAAATTTTGAATGGACTCGACGTACTTCCCTGCTTTTATACCCGTATGTCCGGGGCGGGGTATGCAAATACCATCTGCCAACTTCTCATTGGCCTTTTTTCATAGACCAGAGGCATATTCGGCACTCAAGAGAGACCCCTAATGTCGCTTCTTCGACACGACGTCGAAGTGAGCGACAGACGGGAACAACACAGCATAAGATATTTAGGTTTTTCAGAGAATGTATTTATAACATGTGTATTTTGTCTTACTGTACTGGCAGAGTTTTTACAGTCAAAACAAGTGAAAAAATCTACCAGTGCTGAAGAAGTAATCCAAAGTATTTAGAATATGTTACTGACTTTGTTACCGGAAATTGTAACGGAATACGTTACAAATTTTACAGCATGTATTCTGTAATCTGTAGTGGAATACATTTCAAAAGTAACCCTCCTAATACTGGGTATAGTAACATCGTTCTACAAGACAATGTTGTTCATTTTGTGTATACCATTACTTCTTTTATGCCATTGTGGGTCTTATTTTCAGAATATACTGAAGAATACAGAAGCATTTCAAAGAATGTGTGCAAATAGAAACAGCAGAACCTGCAGGAAGTTTTGATGTATTATCTTTAAACATAATTCCTCCAGGTGCACTTTTTAATTGGTGTTTGACACTAACATTACATATTTATAATGCAAATATAATTGTTTTTACTCTATACATGATTTTAATCTATACACATTTACATATACATGTAAATTCTAAAGTATTTAGCCAATTTTTTACAACCATATCTTCATAGAGTCATCTATAATTTGTAATGCATTTGGAGTTCAAATCTGAGAGAATGCTTGCTCAGACAAGTTCTTGTTTTTCATGTTGAAACAAGTGATGTCTTCCTTTTCTCTATAGCCAACCAATCTCCAGTGAGTAAAATGGGTCCCACCCCCTGAAGACCACATCCCTTAAAACCACACCCTTTTCTAGTCCACACAAGCCTTTGAAACTAATTTCCAAATATGGTTATGACCATTTACTCAAAATGCCTTATGTACTCATGAAGTAATTGCTTTCATGAAATAAGATATATTAACATTTTGATACAGCATTTATAATACATACATTATAAGACACAGTAACATTTTGGAAACTGTTGGGTGAAGTCAAATTCATTGTGCATAGAACCCACAGACAGACAGATTTTTTTACATGATTAGAGAAAAATAACTAAAATAACTAAAAGAAGCATGCAATTTCAGATCACAAACAAATATAAATCAAGAAAAGGATGAGTCGATTATGCCGTATTCCTCATTTGATCTGTTATTTGGTTTGGACAAAAGCATTTGCCTAATGAATAAATGTACTGTAAATGTAAAAACATTGACCTGTGTGTTAAAAAATTGTAATAACATAGTGTATATCTTTTGCACAAAGTTCTGTACATTAAACAATAAATAAGTGCTTGTAATAATCCATCTATTGCTTAATTTCTTGTGCTTCTCAATGAGCATTACTTACTGTAAATTCTTTAAGGAATATTCGGGGTTCAATGCAAGTTAAGCTCAGTCGACAGCATTTATGTTGATTACCACAAAAACAATTATTTCTCTGCAAAAAATTACTGTGAAGCACTTATAATGGAAGTGAATGGGGCCAATAGTAGAGTAGAGTTTAAAAGCAGAAATGTGAAGCTTAGTATTTTATAAAAGCACTTACATTAATTCTTCTGTTAGTTCATTAATTCAAAGTTTTATCTTGTGGCAAGACTTTTGAAACAGTGAGTATTTTAGCATTTACGAAATTGCCCCATTCACTTCCGTTGTTAGTTCCTTACTCCTTTGCAATTTTTTTTTTTATGAAACAAGGGCTGAGTTGAAATAATGTTTTGTGTTAATCAATATTATGTCACAAATTCTGTCAATTGAGCTTAACTAGTATTGACCCTGAAATATTCCTTTAAACTTGATGGGCTCTATTTTTATGACGATATGCTATGTCTTATCAAATATTTGTTAAAGCATTTATTTTACATACCAGCACAAAATTCTAAGCACAATTTATGTACCAGCACAAAAGCGCAAATGGCCAAGGGTGGGAGTGTTTGCACTATCATGGGACATATGAGTGCAAACTGTTGGATTGTATGTTGTTGAAGTGGTGCAAAGCACATTTTCTGTTTTCCTGAGAAATAGGTCATTGCACTAAGGTGTCTAAGAACCACATCTATTCTCTGCACAAAGTCTAAACTCAGTTCCTGCATTTGCATTTTTTAGATTTTGTAATAAAGTTCATGTCCAAACTGTGAAAATACAGTGCAACATCAAATTATGTCCATGACAATCACTGTTAATACTAGACATGATTTTAGTGTCATTAGATCAATATGATTAATTATACTTACATTCTCTATAATTTAATGGAGCCTGCATCCAACTGGTCCTATGAGGAGCCTCTGTCATACAAATATGCCTGATATACTACAAGGACACAGTTAATGTGCAAAAGAACGCAAGTCCATATTTCTATTCTTCTAATTCATTGCATACAGAACATTTACACTACAATTTTCTGAATAATGTTATTAATTTTTGACAGGGAATGGAATATACAGTATATTAGACACTGTACATACACTGATGAGCCAAAACATTATGATCACTCACAGGTGAAGCGAAATACATTGATCACCTCCTAACAAGGCCACATGCCAACATCTGGGTAGATTAGATGGTTAGTGAACAATCTGTTCTCGTAGTCAACATATTGAATGCAGGAGAAATGGGTAGGTGTAAAGACCTGAGTGACTTTGCAAGGGCCATATTGTTATATCTGGCATGTATGAAACGGCAAGGCTTGTGGGGTGCTCCCGGTCAGCAGTGGTCAATACCTATTGACAGAGGTGCGAGGAGGGACAAACCGGCCACAGGGTGTTGGGCGCTGAAGCATCTAAAGGCTATCCCATCTGGTCCGAACCGACAGAAGGTCTACTGTCGAACAAGTCACAGAAAATTGTAATGCTGGTTAGGGGAGGAATATTTCACAACATGGGGGATGCATATGGGGCTGTGTAGCCCCAGTCCCATGATGACCCCGTCCACTGTCGAATGCTCCTAAAATGGGCACAAGAATGTCGTAACTGATCCTTGGAGCAGTGGAAGAAATTCCTCTGGACCAGTTTGTACCATTTTCTTTTACCATGTTAATGGCCGTGTACATGTGTGCCGTTTACCTGAGGAAGTGATGGCACCAGAATGCACTGTGATAAGACGACAAGCCGGTAGAGGGAGTGTGATGCTCCGGGCAATGTTCTGCTGGGAAACCCTGGGTCTGGCCATGGATGTCAATTTGACACGTGCCACCTAACTAAACATCATTGCAGACCAGGTACACCCCATCACAATTGTATTCCCTGATGGCAGTGGCCTCTTTCAGCAGGATAATGTGCCCTGCTGCACTGCACACATTTAAAAATTTTAAATGTATGCATTTATCCAAAGCGACTTATAGTGCACTTATTACAGGGACAATCCCCCGGAGCAACCTGGAGTTAAGTGTCTTGCTCAAGGACACAATAGTGGTGGCTGTGGGGATCAAACCAACAACCTTCTGCTTAACAGTGTAGTGCTTTAGCCCACTACACCATTAAAGTCAAGGTATTGGAGTGGCCATCACAATGCTCTTACCTCAATCTGATAGAAAATATGTTGGCAGAACTGAGAAAGCGTGTGTGAGCAAGGAGGCCTACAAACCTGACTCAGTTACACCAGTTCTGTCTGGAGGAATGGGCCAAAATTCCAGAAATTATTGTGAGAAGCTTGTGGAAGTCTACCCAAAATATTTGACCCAAGTTAAACAATTTAAAGACAATGCTACTAAATACTAACAAAGTGTATGTAAACCTCTGACCCACTGGGAATGTGATGAAAGAAATAAAAGCTCAAATAAATCATAATCTCTACTATTATTCTGACATTTAAAAATACAATAAAATTAAATAAAATAAAGTAGTGATCTGAAAGAACTGACCTAAAACAGAGGATGTTTCTAAGATTAATTGTCAGGAATTTTGAAGTTTAAATGTATTTGGTGTATGTAAACTTCTGACTTAAACTGTACATCACTACAAATAGTCAAATAGTAACAAGCATATTAAAATTGTGATTGGTTGAAATTAAACATTATAAATACCAATTTGTACTGGGGACTTAAACTGGAGACTCACTAAATTGAAGGAATCACCCCGCTACCCTGAACATAATACGTAATAAGTTTTTGATACAAGAAGATGAAATGCTGCCATATATGTATTGTTTTGTAGATCAGAATGATTAGATATGAACTGAGTGCCAATTTACTGGATGTTTTTTGTATAGATCAGTGTGTGGAACTTAATGTGCTTCATTCATCTTTTGGAAACAGTTTCCCTCTTGGAATGCATTTAATTATTTAGATGCATTTTGAAATGTGTAAAATTAGAATAACAGGAAGATATGAGTATGCACTTATTTGAGTTTAATGCACTGAAAAGAGCACATGCTTTGCACCAAGCTACAACAACGATTTGTTCTAGCATTAGACATGAAAACAGAATGTTATGTAAGACAAGTGGGCATTGTTTGGAAAAATGTGACAGTTAAAGAAAAAAAAAAATTATGGTTTATAAATTATAAACATGTCAATAAATTGGAGATGCCTGTTCTTCATGATATCATTAGGTAGACAAACCCTTTGCCTCGGGGCTTGCCTTTTTTGACCTGTGCTTTAAATTGGAAAGATTCAACTTCAACCTGCCATTGTTATAATTGTTGCTGGCTTTGCCTTCCAGCATCTCTCACACTGAAACTTTGCAGGAATATTCAGCAATACTTGTCAGCACAGGCTAAGGAATGCTCCTGCAGTCTCCTTGAAAAGTGCATAGTTCAATCTAACACAGTTTTCTGCAAAATGACAATCTGTGCTGATGTCTTCTCTATATACCATGGCCAAAAACCATGTGTGATTCAACAATAGCATGGTTTAGTTTGTGTAGTTCGATGTGTGGTGCTCATCTAGGCTAAGTTATCTCTTTTGAAAAGTGTTTTCCCATAGGTGTGTTTTAATAATTCGGATGATCACTGAAACATCCTGTTCTATCTCAGAGTCTCCAGGTTGAGTCATAGGGCGGGGCAAAAACTCTGAGAAAAGGTGTGATTCAGGCACATTTTCTCTTGTAAACCCAACTTGGAGTTGATGGTTAGATTACGCCGATTTGGCCACCTTTTCTTTGTATCATTAAATCAATGCATTTCCATTATTTACTTCCATAGCTTTACTGGTGGAAAGTCCCACACTGCTTTGCCAAAGCTGTAGTAACAATTGATTTGATTAAAAGAATCAAATCTTTCTTTATTGTATTAGTCCTTTGTGCAAGATTAAAAACTGAAATTCATGCTGATTTAAATATTTCATTTGATAGTTCATATGTCTGTTCAGATGCATACTGCAGTATATTAAGATATATATTTTGTTGAGGAAAAAAGACTGAAAAAGGATTTTTCTTCATTTTATGTTCTGACGATAAAGAGTAGTTTAAAACCACAATTAACCATCTGGTTTCTTCAACTTTCACTCAGGAGCAAAAATCTGCCTTTAAACTTGAAAGAAATAATGATTTGACATTTATCGTAACAATGATCGATATCGGCTGATATGAAAATATTTATCGTGATAATGTTTTTGGCCATATCGCCCAACCCTGTTCTTTAGCAAATGCCCCCCAAAATGGAAATTAGGCTATTTAAAAAAAATGTTTTGCTTTAAGCCAAGGAGTATGAATGTTTGGAGAGTTGCTAGACTCGTGACAATAGCATGACACTACCATGTCATTCTCTGATGAATATCTTCCACACTACACTGCTCTGTAATACACAACATTCAGTTTATTAAGAAGTTGTCAGCTTAATGTTAAAAGTTGGTAGAGTACAATGATATAGTACATACTGAATGGTAAACAAAATGAACAGTAAAAGGTGTAGGAATTTAGATTGATCCTAAAACACAGCATGATGCCTAATTTGCGTTGTAATAATCATAACCATCTCAGACTTCAGCAGAATTTTGAAAGATTCTTTTCATTGCATAATTTATATCAAATAGGCCAACTTGAACAGACTACTCCAACACCACCCCAACAGTATGATGTGACATCAATGATAATGCAAACTTTCAAACCAAGTCCCTGACACAAATCACAAGTTGTATTTGGTAAATACCAAACTCTTATCTGTTTTTATAAACACATTTTTAGAAGGCAATATCCCAATAATGTTTTTCATCTCTTGAGACCAGACTGTACTGGCATGAACCAACTTGTTGTGAAAGAAAACTAAAATGTTATTTTAGCATCACATAGGAGGCTTCTTTTCACTTTACTTCTGACTCATAGATTTGGCACTATGAGTAACAGGACAGTTTTCTGATGAGACTTGCCCTCACAGTCTTATTTGAATTGCTTGTATCATGACCCTTTTTGACTATACAACCTGTTTTTGTTTCTTGGTGTTTGAGAGTGTCAGTGGCATCATGGCAGAATTCAGTGAGCCTGCACAATAGTAAAATGTCTCAAAACTGCTGTCATTGCACATATGGCTTGAAACATTATGCTTTCTAGTCTGCGGGGCTTAGCGGTGTAGCAACAGAGGGCTTGTAGTACTTCAATTACTTGGTTGGAAATACATTTTGGGCATACCTATATCACTAGGGCGTTTGAGTGCATTATCTGTCATTTGACTGTGTGAAAATGTTGCCTACTTTATTATTAGTGTAAACAAACCTACTATAACATATTGAATTCACAGTTCTGATTACAGGATGATTCATTTCTAATTATTAGCTATGGACTTCAGAAAATAAAACACTAGGAATGATGTTTGTGCTAATAATTATAGCCCATTTTTTGATGATTTTGTCATGTTTATGGACTCTACAATGTAATTCTCTGGCCCATTGTGACTGTTTTATCCTACCAAACACTCTTGGGGAGTTATGCCTTGCCGACTGTCAATGGAGGGGGTAGGGGGAAGTCAAAGGACCCAAAAGCAGAGATGACAGTTCAATAGGATTAATTAACAAAGGAATTTAAGTCAATTAATGTGCTTCCGGCACCATCTGCAGATGGTGGATCCAACGAGCCGCTATGGGCTAGAGAAGTGTGTTCATATGATGAGTGTGTGTGTTGTGGTAGTCAGCAGCAATCCGAAGAGAGTCCGTTGAAGCTTGTGTGGTGCGAAGCAAAGCCTCAAGGTATCTCCCGAGATGCGGATAGAGACCGATGAATCCTATTCTACATGAACTGGGCACAGAACTGGTGAGAGCAACTGCAATCAGGCATGTAACTGCACCGCTACAACCAACAGATACACAAGCACGCTCCAACTACACAAGAGAGCACAGTTAACATGACACTGAACAATAAACTGGCAAAGAAAGAAGGGAAACACAAGGAATAAGTAGGGAGTGCAATCAGAGCAAATCAGGTGGAAACGAGTGAGTAATTCATTGCTGTGATCAGCATCTCCCTGAGATTGAGCCCATGGAAATGCTGATCACGTGTGCTGGTTCCAAACAAACAACAGTATGAGCTGCCACAAATGCCGGATCCGCGACACTGCCTTTAGCTTGTTCATTGGGTGAATTTAAGAGATAGTTCATCCATAAAGGAAAAGTCTTTTATCATTTACTCACCCTCATGTTGTTCCAAAGCCATGTGACATTCTTTCTTAAAGACATTTTTAATAATGTACTGGTTGCTCTTTTCCATTCTATTACAATGAATGAGGACTGAAGCTTTCAAACTATAGTGAAAGCTATATATTAATTAAATAAATAATTGTTACTATTCCATTTAGGCACTATTATATGTAGAGGCTTTCATAATAACAATAACAATATATATTGCAAAAAGTGCTTGTGGCAGCGGGGGTGTGGTCAAGCGCTCATCCGGGGGGAGAAAGCGGTAAGAGCGCTTGCACCTGAGGTAAATTATATCTAACACCTGTCTCTAATTCCAGTGAGCACGGGGAGAGCGGCATAAGAACGGCCACAGAACCTCCAGTCAAAGAAGAGAGTCCAACAGAGAGACCAGCTTGAGAAGCTGAATGTACATAGTTGTTTTGTTATTGTGATGCTGTACTGTGGAGGTTCATAAATGAAAAGCTTACTTACGAGTTGAAGAACCCAGTTCCCTGTGTCCCCCTCGCCCTCGTGACCTGAAGCTTGTCGCAGTGCTATACAAATAAAATTGGCTCTAACATTGAAACCAAGGTAAAGGATGTGTAAAACTTGTCAGTGACAGTAGCACAGAGTAGATGGGATTGAAACCTGTTTTGAACCAGCAGCTCTTTTAAATAGGTATGGTGAAAGTCTGGACATCTTCAGAATGATCTATCACATTTTTTGATTGTTATCTGCATTATTATGTCCTCTGGGTAATACTGATAAATGGACATCTTTGACTAATGTATATAAATTTGGGTCATATTGACCCTAAGGCATGGCAGTCAGTCTCTTCAGTGTTGATTTTCAGGATTTGGAAAAATTTTAAGTCTTGATGTTCTTGACAACACTTACTCCTACAGAGGGGGAAAAAAAATGTGACAGGTATATGTCCAATATAAGGTATGAAGGAACTCATCAAAGTGCTAAATATTTAAGCAATAATGTGCTTATTTGATTACAGTATATTGTTCGTCCTAAAATTTCTTTGTTTTAATGTTTTCAAAAAACATCTCTATGTCAACACTAAGACATTTTTGTTTGAAAACACATTGATTTTGTTTCATATGCACCTCTCATTCACACTAACAGCATTGTCCTCCACTGAAAACACTCTCCATTACCGCATACTTTAGATCAAGACTAAAGACAAAAATATAATTCCTGACTCAAAGGAATAAAAATCATGGAAATTCTCTCATCATTTACGCCCAATCAAAAATTGGATCGCCAGAAATGTCCTTAATACCGAAAAAACAGGGATATTAATTATTGGACCAAGAATCTAAAATATAATTTGACTCTTGATGATGTACTGTGTTACAGTGTATTTGATACCAGTCTGTCCTTTGAAAATCAAATTTCCAATGTTTGTTGAACAGCATTCATCTACCTCAGAAATATTGTTATGTTACGACACATGCTCTCTGTTGCTGATGCTGAAAAACTAATACATGCATGTGGGAGGATGTCCAGCAAGTTCAATAAATAAACTTCAACTGGTTCAAAATGCAGCTGCAAGAGTGCTAACGAGAACAAAGAAATATGATCATATTAACCCCATTTTATCATCGTTACATTGGCTACCTGTTAAATTTCATATTAATTTTAAAATTCTGTTAACTACGTACAAAGTTTTGAATGGGCTCCACATTACTTAAGTGACCTTCTACCACGCTATATTCCATCTTGCTTATTATGATTGTAAAATTCTGGCCTGGCCTGTTATAGTTCCTAAAATATCAAAATCCACAAAAGAGGTACATCCTTTTCCTATATGTGTCACGAATGGAGCAGACGCAGAGCGAGGATCTAGATGCAGCTTTATTAACTGATAAAAAAAACAGACAACAAGAACACTGGAACAAACAAAAGGGTCCACGATGGGAAAATGAGAGAAATGAAGAGGGAAATAAACACGACTGGAACAAACAAGAACTCGGGCTGGAACTCTGGGAACAAACAGGAACTCGGGCTGGAAACAACATTCAACGATCAACACAGAGTGAGGAAACAACAGGGTTTAAATACACATAGAACTGAACGAGGGAATGACAGGCAGGTGGGGATAATGAGGGAGTGATTAGGATTGTAATGAAACGCATAACGCATAGAATTGTGGGAAACGCAGTTTGGAGTGAAGGTGAGGGAAAAACACAAGGCAGACAATGGGGAATCGTAACAGAATCCCCCCTCAAAAGGGCGGATTCCAGACACCCAAAACAAAAGGGCAAGAGTAAAAAAAAAAAATACGTTCCAGGAGTGAAGGGGGGCTAGGGGTTTGGGGGGGGCGACGGACAGTTCAGAGGGGCCACAAGAGGCAAACAGACGGTCAAGGGGGGGCACAAGGGGCAAACGGACAGACCACGGGGACCAGGAAGACTATGGTCCCCAGGAAGACTCACCACGATGACCTCGAGGTGGGGGCTGGGTCAGAAGGTCGGGGAGGCGGACACAGGACAGGGTTGTCCCTGTTCAGGGGGCCTGGGAGGTGGCCGCGGGACAGGGGATGGGTCAGGAGGGACAGGGTCAGGGGATCTGGGAGGCGGCCTCAGGATAGGGAAAGGCTCAGGAGGCCTGGGAGGCGGCATCAGGGCAGGGAAAGGCTCAGGAGGCCTGGGAGGAGACCACAGGACAGGGAAAGGCTCAGGAGGCCTGGGAGGAGACCACAGGACAGGGAGAGGCTCAGGAGGCCAGGGAGGCGATCACAGGACAGGTGACGGGTCGGGAGGCCTGGGAGGTGACCACGGGACAGGTGATGGGACAGGAGGTCTAGGAGGTGGCCATGGATAGGGAACAATTCAGGAGGGACAGGGTCAGAAGGCCTGGGAGAAGACCACAGGACAGGGACAGGGTCAGGAGGCCTGGGAGGAGGCCACAAGACAGGGACAGGGTCAGGAGGACAGGGAGAAGGCCACAGGACAGGGACAGGGTCAGGAGGCCTAGGGGAAGGCCACAGGACAGAGTCAGAAGGCCTGGGAGGAGGCCACAGGACAGGGTCAGAAGGCCTGGGAGGAGGCCACAGGACAGAGTCAGAAGGCCCGGGAGGAGGCCACAGGACATGGTCAGAAGGCCTGGGAGGAGGCCACAGGACAGGGTCTGCAATGGGAGGAGACTCAGGGAGAGCAGGCGGAGCCGGTGAAGGCTCTGTAGGCTGAGCCCAGGAAGGTACAGGAGGCGGAGCCGTGGAATGGTCTGGAGGCGGAGCCGTGGAAGGGTCTGTAGGCGGAGCCGTGGGAGGTGGAGCAGGCGCAGGCAGAGCCGTGGAAGGTTCTGTAGGTGGAGCCGTGGGAGGCTCAGGATCCGCGGAAGGTTCTGGAGGTGGAGCCGTGGGAAGCTCAAGGGGTGGAGCCAAGGAAGGCGGAGCCATGAAGGACTTCAAGGGCAGAGCCGTGGAAGGTGGAGCCATGGAGGACTTCAAGGGCAGAGCCGTAGAAGGCGGAGCCATGGAAGGCTCAAGGGGCTGAGCTGAGGGAGGCAGAGCCGTGGAGGATTTCAGGGGCAGAATCGTGGTGACGTGGTAGGCTCTGGTGACATGGAAGGCTCGGGAGGCGGAGCCATAAAAGGCGGGTCGAGGCTACAGGTGCTGGCTCTGGCTTGGTCAGACAAGGCTAACAACGCTGGCTCTGGGACGGATGAGGCGGGCAACGCTGGCTCTGGGACGGACAAGGCGGGCAACGCTGGCTCTGGGACGGACGAGGCGGGCAGCTCGTGGGCCGTGGCAGGCATGGGCGTTGGCTTGTTGGCCATGGCAGGCGTCGCTCGTTGGCCGTGGCAGGCGTCCAAGAAGAAAGCTGCTAGATCCATGGTTGGTTGATCGTTCTGTTACGAATGGAGCAGACGCAGAGTGAGGATCTAGATGCAGCTTTATTAACTGATAAAAAAACAGACAACAAGAACACTGGAACAAACAAAAGGATCCACGATGGGAAAATGAGAGAAATAAAGGGAAATAAACACGACTGGAACAAACAAGAACTCGGGCTGGAACTCTGGGAACAAACAGGAACTCGGGCTGGAAACAACATTCAACGATCAACACAGAGTGAGGAAACAACAGGGTTTAAATACACATAGAACTGAACGAGGGAATGACAGGCAGGTGGGGATAATGAGGGAGTGATTAGGGCCGGGAATTGTGGGAAACGTAGTTTGGAGTGAAGGTGACGGAAAAACACAAGGCAGACAATGGGGAATCGTAACAATATGGTTCCTAAACTATGGAATAATCTCCCTAATACGGTTTGGGATTTAGACACACTCACTCAGTTTAAGTCTAGACTAAAGACTCATCTATTTAGCCACTTTCACATTTTTATACTTTTGTTCTTGTTATCACCACCTACTGGGCAGGGAGGAGAATTTATAGAAAAAAGGACTTTTATTTATCTGTTTCTCAACCATAACTAACATATTGCTTCTGAAGATATGGATTTAAACACTGGCGTCTTATGGATTAATTTAATGCTGCTTTTTGGAGCTTCAAAATTTAGGTACCCATTCACTTGCATTGTGAGGACCAACAGAGCTGAGATATTCTTCTAAAAATCTTAATTTGCATTCAACAGAAGAAAGTCATACACATCTGGGATGGCATGATGGTGAGTAAATGATGAGAGAATTTAAAATTTTGTGTGAACTAACCCTTTAAAAGAGGGTTGCTATGCAACAATAACAATGATTCGTTATGGGTGTGGTTATACGGTTTGGTGAACATCTGTTTCATGTCACAGCTGTTAAACACTGTTTTAAACTGCAGTAATGCACCACAGAGCAACATTTATATCTGCAATGTCCGTGTTCTTGTTGTATGCACCTAATTTTGAAAGAAAACCCTGTGCATTGCATCTCGGACGAATTGCATTACTACTTGTGATAGTACTGTTTATTAAATCACTTTGGCAATTTATGCCAATAAAGAATATTGATTGGACAGCAACTATATACAGTACAAAGAATACATGAAGTCAGAAAATAGTATTTGAGTTTCATCTGGTTATAAGCTTAGTGTGCATGACTGAGCCTGTGTAACATCTGGAATGTTGCATAACTGCTTAACTTTCTCACAAGCTTCTTCTAAGTGCTGTGACATGAATAGAGTCCTGACCTAGCAGTGAGTGACAAATTACCACATTCCCTCTTTCGAGGCAGTTATTTGATGCTTTGGTGTGTAAACAAGCTGACAGGAGAGACTGTCACGCCCCGCTATATGTCAAACTAGTTCAGTTTATTTTGATGTGCATCACTAAATGTTAAAATCTCTATGCTGTATTGAAAGTTTTACATCTGGTTTACACTTGAATCACCTAAATAACTCTCACTGCACAGTAATGAAATGATCTTGGAACTTTGAAAAAAATGAAGGCAACAGTTTTCAGTTTTCAGTACTTAATCACGAGAGAACACACTCTTAAGGCCAAAGTATATGTGCCCTTCAAGTGGACTTGGAAAAATCGTAATTACGAGTTCCGGCACATGAATTAACCAGCAAAGTCGGAAGTTCAAGTGGGAAACTCCGAATTCTAGACGATACCCAAACTGAATCCGAAAGCTGGATAATGCTGCCTTCAAAGGCTGTAAATAGGTTGAAAATAAGGTGCCTTTCAAACTTTTCTTCAGTGAATTCATAGAAAACAGTGTAGGTTAAGTCATTAAATTATTAGGCAGCAAAGCAGCAATAAAGCTGCCTATATATTTCCTATGCAGCCAAGTGCATTCACTTCTGATTTCACTCTAGGAGTTCAGTTCAAGGCTGAAGATGACATTTTGCACTGCTCAACATGTTTGGCTGTCGTTGTACTATGTTGACCATTACTTTGATTCAAAATTGATGAAGCTACTTTCAGATTTTTTAAAAATACAACAGCACTGGCTACCACTTGTTTGTATGAAAATGCAGTGAGAAAGCATTAAAGGGATAGTTCACCCAAAAAGGAAAATTCTCTCATTTACTCGCCCTCATGCCATCCCAGATGTATATGACTTTCTTCTGCAGAACACAAACGAAGATTTTTAGGATACCACTTTTATCTTATCTTGTTATAATTTTTCTGTAGTACAATGCAAGTGAATGGTGACCAGAACTTTGAAGGTCCAAAAAGAATATAAATGCAACATAAAAGTAATCCATATAACTCAAGTACTAAAATCTACATATTCAGAAGTGATATGATAGGTGTGGGTGAAAAAAGATAAATATTTAAGTCCTTTTTTGCTATCACTCTCCTCTTTCACAATCACATTCTTCTTCTTTTGTTTTTTTGTTGATTTGCATTTTGTGCATATTGCCACCTACTGGGCAAGGAGGAGAATTTATAGTGAAAAAGGACTTACATATTGATTGTTGTTTCTTCCCCTCACCTATCATATCACTTCTGAAGAAATTGATTAAACCACTGGAGTCATATGGATTATTTTTATGCAGCCTTTATGTGCTTTTTGGAACTTTTACATTCATTACAGAACGAAGATATTTTAAAAAAAAATCTGCATTTGTGTTCAGAAGAAGAAAGAAAGTCACATCTGGGATGGCATGAGGGTGAGTAAATGATGAGAGAATTACAATTTTTGGGTGAGCTATCCATTTAAGATTTTAGAGAAAACATTTTAATAAAAAAATTGATTCCCAACAACATTACTCAACTTATGGCATGAGTCGGGGGCAGGACTATGTTTTTGTTTGATCAATGGCAGATGAGAGGCATATTCAGAAACTGTTTTGAATTTTTTTATTTTTGCAATTCCATTAGATGACGCTAGTGTCACAGAAATTACACATTTCAGCTTTAAGTAAAAATTCCAAAACATAAACCTGTTCTACGTACATTTATAGGCAAACTAATTGCTGTTCTAAGAAATTGCTTTGTTTGCATGGTTATCAGGTGTTACTAGTTATAAATCATGAAGGACATGAAAAATGCATACAGCAGTCACATCCATGTCTCAGGAGGTTAAAACTTAAAAAAACACAAAAACAAAACAACAACAATGTAATAAAAGTAGGCCTAAAAGTAGGCCTAACCCATGCAACACATTTGTCATAATCCAAATCCTCTGAAGCCATATGATCACTTTCTTTGATGAACAAGAAGTTGTTTTTGACTCTCAAACCAAATCATTAATCAACTAATTCATACAGAGCCCAAATAAAATATGGCAACATTTTAATAACATCAAACCTGATTGGTTCTTGTGCCGTGATGTTATGATGTTTGGTCACAAGATGTGCAAGAACCAATTTGGTTTAAAATGCACAGCAAACAATCTCTTTGTTTATTTTCTGAGGCATGTTTGATCAAGAATGATAGAAAAGTAAATATCTTTTCTGGATGACTGAACCTTGAAGACATCCCTTAAGAAGAGAGATGATTTTTGCATGTGTGACTCTCCTGTTTTACCCGCTCCGTACAGGACTCGAACAGGCGTCTTCGACATGAAAGGCAGGTGCGCCAACAAGGAGGTCAGGCGAGTGAGGTTTACACACATTGCACAGCTATCTGTCAGCTGGCTTCTGTTACACATGGACAAAGGGTCACTTTTGGCTTCTGTTAGTTCTCAAACCTAATTGTGTAATATGTTGATGGCGTGCTGAAAAAAGTGGTATCCTCAGTTTGGGAAGGAGGCCAAAAAAAAGAAAAAAATTGAAAAAAGGTCATACTTTTTAACACTCTCTGATATTAAATTGTATTAAGGCAAACTCTTATTTGATAATATTATGTTGCTGGGTGGGTGCAATGCATTGATGTTCTCTAACATAATTTTTGGCATTTATTTATTTGATAGGCATCTTGCTGCCAAAGTGATTTATAAGTAGGTCATATTTGTTCTTTTGTAATCAAAACTTCTTGTTTGTCACCATAGGATAGTGTAACCACAGTACAAGTCTAAACAATTATAAGGCCATCAGGCTAATGTGTTTATAATCAGCTAGTAAATAATAGTAGTACAGCATGCTTTAAAAATAATTATTGTGTAATGTTTAAGATATAAATTACTTGTAAGCACAGTTAAATGTAACTGGAAGGTTACTAAATATAATAACCATTTAAATCACCATTATCGTATTTATAAATGCAGTTTAGTCACAGGTTGCAAGTCCTGCAAAACATGAAAAAAAAAAAAAAAAAGAACGACACATAGAATAAAAGTAATCTGCTAAATAGCAATCAGTTAAGTAGAAAAAAAGACCAAAAAAAATAAATAAATAAACAATCTGATATGGTAGCTATCAAATAGCAATAATATTAAGGGCAAAAAAAAAAAAAAGAAAAGAAAATGTACTTGCACAATACTACCTTAATTCCTGTCTAATGACATTATTATTCCCAAGTTATGTCCTGACATGCATCGAATCAGTTATGCTATCAAATCTACTGACAGCTATGAAACTATGACATAACTTGCCTGACAAGTAGTAGATACGCTGGTTCTCTCTCTCAGCTTTACAGTTATTTTTTCACCTCCATGCGCATGGCTTACTGTTGCCTAGTAAATAGCTTTAATGTAAAAATGTAGGAATTAACATGTTTCCATACAGTGCCCTGTACAGAAATAAACAGGATATTTACTCTTAATCACAAAATACTGATTGTGGAACAAAATGTGGTTTGGGTGTGAGAGTGAATTGAACTGAATGACTTAATTGAAAAATTCAGTTCAACTGTAGCCTGTTGAGGTCACTTTGAATTTACTTACAGATGAAGAATTGCACTGAAATTTGAAAGGTCATGAAATTGAGTACACATGTAAAAATGTATTGTAACAAGTTAAATGGATAAAAGCAAAGTTGACAATAATAAAAACAAATACAGTGTATTGTTTGATTCTGGGCAAATTAGAGCCTAATCTTATGGCAATTATAGTACATGTCTCATAACACCTAGCTTTGCAGTACTAAGGTAAATTGTTCACTGTGTGGTGCTAAATGCGAGTTAAATGATATCCAAAACAGATGAGGTTAAGGTTAATGCTCCATCAGCTTTTAAGCAACAAATCTGACCTCCCTACCTTACTCCGTATACCTTAACCTAACCGATAGTGCCATGAAAAGTAAATGTGAGATGAAAAACAGATTCGTTTTTTACAGTAAATGCTCTATTGAGTTCATAAAATCAATTGTGACATGAAAGATGCAATTTATAAAGCGACCACATCATTTTGTGGTGCTTATGACACTATCGCCTCACTTGATGACTCACATGCTCCTCAACATTCGTACCCTGCTCCTTTGCATCGCAAGTGCAAAGCTATATCAGTTGAACTAATGTGCAATTTTAAAGGAAATAAAGGTCAGTATTGTTGTAACGTCTCTAATGTTGCGATTTGATGTAAGCAATATGTTGAATGAGCCACGTTAAAATAATTTAGCAAAAATGTAGGTATAGTAATGTGATTCTATGAGACCACATAGTAATGAGGCATTTCTAGCAGAGTTTTATCTTATCTTGTTATAATTTTTACAAAACAGGAACTGAGAGATGCCAATGGAAACCACTGATGCTCAGAGATTAAATCTTACAAAGTAACATTAGTCCTGAAATCCGTTTGCTCATCAACAAATTGAACAGTCATACATTTGGGTTGTAAGATTACGGCTGTTTTCCTAAATGAACAAGTAACTTAATTCATGTAGTAGGTTGTTCTTATTCAAACAGATAAAATCAAATCATTCATTCCTTTTAATCCTTGTAATTTAATTACTTACTCACTGTGTTCCCCTCCCATTTTCTGCTCTCCTCCTCCTTTTCTTCAGCTAATAATTCATGTCCTGCCACATCCCAACCCTCTGGCTCTCCGCTCCTTTACCAGAGAGTCTAAAAACCAAAGCTATGTGAACTATGCACCTATGGCAGTAGTATTCATGACCAGTAAATGTTTGTTTAATGAATCCATCAGTGAAAACTTACAAAATAAAAACAAATATATATTTTACATAAATTATATTTATGCATTCAACAGACAATTTTAGTGCATTCAATTTATATTTTACAATGCATTCATATTTAAATTTGTATCAGTTTGTTTGTACCATAGGAATCAATCCCACAACCTTGTTTTTGCTAAAACCATGCTATACCAGTTGAGATACAGATAATAATGAATACGAGGCTCTTTAGGTGTACCATGCTGTGTTTTTGTCAGAACATTAGGCGCACATGACTTAGTCTCTACAGCATGTTGCACCAAAGCATTAAGTAACACAAAAAATCAATTTGTATATATATATGTGCAATCTAAACAAATCATTTTCTCAATATATCTGAGTGTAAATTATACTGGTTAAAATCATCTTTAAATTGATACTCATTATAACTGCAGTGTAGAGATGACATATATTTAATAATATCATAACAATTTTACAAAAATTTTACAATTTCATACCCCCTGAGGTACAAACACCTGATAAAAGAATAGGAAGTCACAGGCCTACAGGACGGTGACTTATTAAAGACATATCTTTAAGTGTATGAATTGATGAATAACCCCAAATGATGAAAACCAGATGGAAGTTTATCTCAGCCTGGGAATTTACATGAACCATAAAAATACACAAAATCTAAATGTAACCCCATCATAACAAAAGGTTGGGAAAGGAAATGTATCCCTTGTTGGAAGTGCTTGTGACCTCTAAGGGGGGTAATTTCAACAATGCCCTATATACAGGGGCTGTACATGTATATATCAGGTAGCCTGTCCATATAAAAAAGGGCCTGTGCTCACCTGCTGAGTGTTTGAGCAATAAGTCCTCTCTGTATGGAGCGCTTTGGAAGAGATAGATGCCACATAGTGTTTGTGATGATCAACCTGCTGCATAGCATATGTCCTGCAAGGACACACCATTTTTCCATGCCCATGAAGATGTCGTGCCTCTACTTGAATGTGCTTTCACACCAATAGGGCATCTCACGCCCTGTTATTCATAAGCAAGGGCACTCACATCAATGATCCAGTGAGAGAACCTTTACTTGGAGACAGACATGCCTTTTGTGCATCCTCCATAACAAACAAAGAGCTGATCCGACTGCCTAAACTGGTGGGTGCGCTCCACATACATGTGTAATGCCCACACACGGCACAACAAACAAATGCACCGACTGCTCCTTATTTGAATTAAATGGTAGGGGAAAGAAGGCTTGAAAACAGATCACCTAAGCCCAGAAGGGCGTGGAATGAACCGTAGGCCTTTCTGGGTTGACGGTGACTTTTGAAAGACCCAGCCCAAATACCAGGCATGAGCTGTCAACTGACAGCACCTGCATATCACCCACCCGTTGAAGGCCAGAGCCAACAGAAGTGTGTTCTTATAGAAAGCACACTCAACAAATTCCCATTGTTTTAACAAGGGGCTTATGAGCGCCATTAGCACCAGGTTTAAATCCCAAGCTGGGACTGTATCGGGCGAGAGGGTTTAGGCACCTTACTCTCTTGAGGAACGGAAAAAGAGAACATATCTGCCCATGGAGGAGCCAGCCTCAGGGGCGTGGTATGCCGACATAGTTGCTATCTAAGCACCGATGTGGTGAGATCAATGTCCAGCCACTCTTGGAGTAATGCAAGGATCTAAGCTATGGACCAGTTCACTGAGTATTCACCACATGAAGAGCACCAATTTGTAAACACATGCCACAGCATTTATGTAAGGTACCACTGTCATGTTTTCCAATCAAAAACACTCCCAGGTAATTTTATGCAATCTCGGTACTTATGTTTGTGAGAATTGGAATTTAACTTTGGCAGTGGATGATGATGTGGAACAAGTCCATGAGAACATTAGTTCTCAAAAAAACACACATTAAGAAACAGCCACTGTGAATTTGGCGACAGGAGGTCACAAGTTCTTCAGCTGAAATCACTCTTCTAATCACTGCCCCAGTGGCTGAAGCTGTTAATGCAGTATGGGCACTTGTGTCAAGTTTACTGGTGAAATGTCCACAGAATGGCCCCATAAGTGAGTTTTAATTTTTGAATGATTTACAGTCACAAGGAATGCATATTTTATTAAATCTAACCCCAAACCCCAAAGAACATACTGGTCAAACGACAGTGGAAACATGGCAAATATGGTATGTCAGGGAATGTTTTTATAATACACATCTGTAATGGCTGAGAAGTTCTCTAATTCAGAGCATACGCTTAAGTATAGAAATTCAGATGCAGCAAATGTCTTTATTAGGGATGCATGAGCATTACTAATGCTCATATGGTTTTTGAGAACACCTAAACTACTATAACAGTTCAAACATACTTGAGACACCATTTGGGTTCCTCAGATGCCACACTGGTGGAAACCTCTGAAGAAACTTGTAAAGGGATTTAGATGGGCAAGGAGGAGGTGAGAACTGGCTTGACAATATAAATAATAGTTTTAATATAAAACTGAAAAAAAAAGACATAAACACACATGACGATCAGCTGACCGTAAATTATCTCTCTCTCCTTGCACCACATTCCGTAGTCAGCCTTTATTCCTCTCGGAGGCTCAATTAGCCTGATAATGGACTGGGTGTGTATTATCGCTCCTCCACCCTCTAACGGATGACAGCCGTACCTTCCCGGGCGGATCGGAGGCAGTCCTCCAGCCCCTGGCAGACGGAACGCCCCGCTGCATTCTCGGGGAACAGAAGGGGTCTCCCCCGCCCTTGGTAGCAGTTCTCCCATTTCAGGCAGTCAGCAGCGAGCCCCTCCCCACTTGTGGTTGGTGGTCTTAGACCCCGCCGCATTTCAGCGGCTGGTAGGGGACTCCTCCGCCCATGGCAGTGGCCCTGACCACTCCCGGCGGTCGGTTAGGAGCCCCTTCTCCCCTCGCGGTTGGCGGACATTCCTCCGCTTCCAGGTGGCCGGGCTCCTCTGGCCCCAGGCAGATGGACGCGGCTGCTCCATTGGGGTGTATGGTAGTGGCGAGAACTCTATTATGGGCTATCAGTTCTCCTTCCCTGGTCTTCAGCACCAGTGTAAAGGGATTTAAACAGGCAAGAAGGAGGCGAGAACCGGCTTGACAATAATAATAGTTTAATGAAAACTTAAACAAACAACACTAACACACACATAAAGGTCAGCTTCCCATAAACGATCTCTCTCTGATAAGAGACTGGGTGTGTATAATCACGACCCGGCCCTGCCCTCTGCCCTGTCACAAACATCTAGTCACCCTTTAAAGGTATATCAAATATACTATTCACTCCAGGAATTTCAATATATATTTTTTAAGTGCCTAAAAACCTTTATGATAGGGTTAGTGAATGGATCATTAACAGTCTTAAAAGTTATTTCAGGGACTAAAAGGAAAGTAACTCTTAAAAAATGAAAGGACACTGATGCTGCATCCATTAAAAGTCTTATGTGGGATATTCCTTCTGAATATTTCCGATCTCCGACAATAAAGTCATTCCATTGGCAGATGCACGGAAGATGACGTGTAATGAAAAAAAACATCTCGGTTACTGTCGTAACCTCCGTTCCCTTATGGAGGGAACATGAAGTGTGTCGTTGAAGTGACACTAGGGGTTTCTCCTGGGAGCCCCAAACATCTCTGATCTTTGAGAAATGACAATGAAAATTGGCAATGGAATTTGCATGCCACTCTCCTGGACATACGGGTATATAAGGAGCTGGAATGCATACACTCATTCAGGTTTCGCACTGAGGAGCCGAGACAAGGTCCCGGCCGATTCAGCGGGTAGTTCGGTGTTGTGGCAGGAGGGACACAACATCTCGTTCCCTCCATCAGGGAACAGAGGTTACAACATTAACCGAGACGTTCCCCTTCTGTCATTACTCAACGTTGTGTCGATGAAGTGACACTAGGGGTCCCAATGGAAAACGGAAACTGAGACAGGCAAAGCACTGTGTGTCTCATAGCCAGCGCACAAGGCCACCATGTAACCTCCCCCAACGCACTCGTAGGAATCAAACAGTTCCCTGCACCTCAGGGACAATTCGACTGCCTCTCCAGCAGAAAGGAAAGCACTGCTCCTACTGCGCATCTCTGGGGGTCTTTGCGTCAGGAAGAACACCAATTAGTGAACAGATGCCACTTCAGGTCATACAGGCACCTTGTCGAGGTATGAGCCCTCATGTCTACCACTGCAGGTGGTAGGCCACATAACTCTTCCACGTCCCATCAAAGGGCCAGACATGGAGATTCCAGAGGTCTGGTCGCGGGTGCCAGATGGAGCTCTGTCCCTGATAAAGAAGGTCCTTCCTCAGGGGAATTCGCCATGGGTGTGGCTGTCGTGAGGAGCGTGAGGTCTGAGAACCAAGTACGGGTGGGCCATTAAGGAGCCATTAGGATGACCTTGCACAACATCTTTGCAAGTAGGCTCCCTTTGCACAGCCCCAGGGGCCAGCTGTGTGCCAGCGTGTCTGTGCCGAGGGGAGCCTCGGTTAGAGAATACCAGAGCGGGCAGTGGGAGGATTCTCGGGAAGTAAACAGGTCCACCTGCGCTTGAACGAATCGACTCCAAATCAGCTGGACCACCTGAGGGTGGATTCTCCACTCTCCCCTGAGCGTGACCTGCCATGATAGCGTGTCTGCTGTGCTGTTGAGGTGGCCCGGGATATGAGTGGCCCGTAATGACTTGAGTCACTGGTGACTCCAGAGGAGGAGGATGAGAGCGTAGGCCACCTTGGCGTTTGATGTACGCAATCGTCGCTGTGCTGTCCATCTGTAGTAACACGTGCTTGGCCCGGATTAACAACAAGAGCCTCCGCATGTCAAGCAATACCGCCAGCAACTCGAGGCAATTGATGTGCCAATGCAGTCATGGGCAAGTCCAAGGACCAGCCACCTGGCCTGGGGGAACTCTTGTCATTGAGTTGAGGATGCAAATGCCCACTTCCCTTAACGGGGCAAGGGCTGCCTCTGCGACCTTCGTGAAGGTGCGAGATGACAGGGACAGAGCGAAGGGGAGGACCTTGTACTGGTAGGCCCGGCCTTTGAAAGCAAACCGAAGGAAGGGCCTGTGTGGAGGTAGAACCGAGACATTTAAGTACGCGTCCTTAAGGTCTATCCCGCAAACCAATCTTGATGCTGGATGCTCGATAAAATGCGTTTTTGAGTCACCATCTTGAACATGAGTATGTGCAAAGCCTGGTTCATAACTCGCAGAAGGAAGAAGTTTGTCCTCGTGACCCATGGAGGCCATCACATCGGGGGTGGATTTGTGCCACAGCTGGGCACGTGGGGGTTGGAAACCTGCCTCCGTGGCGCTGAACCTGCCAGAGAGAAACGGTGCCCGCCGGTCTTTATAACAACGGCCGTGGACACCGAGTGTGGGGCGCAGGAAGTGAGGAAACTGCTCTTATCTTGTGGGTACCGCAGTCCATTGGGCATGCAGCGAAATAAAAATAAAAAAAGGAAAATAAGGATTCTCCACCCGGTCTTCCACCTGAGGAAGGAGTGGTCTTCTTACAAGAGTGGTCTTCTTACCAATGCTATCTGAGGGGTGCTTCGAAGCCCATCTCAGGTGGCATCTGTTTCCTTCAGGTTGCTCCATGCTGAGGCCGGCCCACTGGGGCGGGCTGTGGCGGAGCCGGTGTTTCCTCCGCAGGGGGATGCCCTTGGCGACGAGCAGACGGGATGTGTTGAATATCCTCTGTCTGCTTCCTCACCGTTGAAAACTGCCGGGTGAAATCTCTGATGGTGTCGCCGAACAGGCCAACCTGAGAGATGGGGGCGTCAAGGAATTGAACTTTGTCAGCCTCTCTCCACTCGACCAGGTTGAGCCAAAGGTGGCGTTCCCGTACCACAAGGGTGGACATCGCTTGCCCGAGAGACCACGCCGTGACCTAAGTCGCCTGGAGGGCGAGATCGGTCGCCAAGCTCAGCTCCTGCATCAATCCCGGGTCAGGACTTCCGTTGTGCATTTCTTTAAGTGCCTTGGCTTGGTGAAAGTGCATCACGACCACCTGATCCACCTGAGGAATCGCCAAGTACTCCCTTGCCGCCCCATCGTTGAGGGTAGTGAGAGTTTGCGAATCGGGTGCTGGCAGTAAAATGTGCCTGCCATGACCGCGCAAGCTACTCATGCAACTCCAGGAAGAAAGGAACAGGGACGGAGCGTGGCCGTGACCGGCGCTGTGGCCCCAGGAACCAATCGCCGAGCCTTAGAGACCAACAGCTTGTGAGAGTAAAGAGATGAATGGACGGCAGAGTAATTCAACTCAGTGAATACAACCGCTAGGCTCTGTAGAAGAAGTCTGAATGAGTGTATGCATTCCATCTCCTTATATACCCGTATGTCCGGGGGAGTGGCATGCAAATTCCACTCGCCAATTTTCATTGGCCTTTTCTCAAAGATCAGAGATGTCTGGGGCTCCCATGAGCGACCCCTTGTGTCACTGCAGGTGTTCGACTGTCACCAGATGCGTCTCCTAGCAACCCAATTAAAAACAATGCTGCATCATGAGCATTTGTGCTACAGGTGTAGGATTGTCAAAAGAGACTAAAATTTACCATAATTTGTAAACCTGCCTCTACAAACGCTTGTTAAACCTTTAACTCTAATATCATGTAATGTTGGAACTTTGACTCATTGATCAATTATATGTCATAAAAGTGAATGTTTATCACTAACTCTGAACATCTCCCTGGGTGCCGACATGTTTGCAATGTCACACACCTGCATCTCACTGAAATCGAAGTTTAAGTTGAATATTTCTGGCAAGTTTCCAAGTTGCACTTTTCCTAGTAGGAAGATGGAAATTCCAACTTTCTGAGTTGAATGGAATGCAGCATTATACTTCAGCTCGTCCAGCACTGGCTGTGCTACGGACATAAATTGTAAGCTAATTGTAGTTCTAAATGATGTGTTACAGTCAACAAGAATGCATATTTTACTAACTGGATGCCAAAATCCCAATCTGAAACCTAACTGTCACAAAAATGTAATATTAATGTCTCTGAGGCTGCTTATGCAATGTGCTATCAGTAGCGCAACAGTAAATGGTGAATACATTTGAGCAAAAATGTCTAACAGGATTAACAATATAGTGCTTTTTCAGTAATTCAGCTAAACGGGGTTGATTTCAGGGTACCACAACATTCAAATACAACATGTTGAGTTCCTGTGTAATCATGTTGAAAAAATCTTGTAACTAGTAATTAGCAGGTAAGTAACCACCAAGCAATCACACAGAACCACCTAGCAAACACCTAGCAATGCCCAGGCAACCACCTAGAATGCTACGGCATCATGTTAGTTTGTTTTACACAAGCAATCACTCATATTTTCTTTAAACAATGTGAAATTCTAATTGATATAATGTAATGCAGCGATATCCATATCTTATAAATTAATCACATAGCTTGTAGCATATTGCATAACATTTGCAGACATATTGCTGCATAATGCAAACATTCATTTGACTGAGTACACATTTATGTTTCATGAAGGGAGGAGTGACTCTTAAGATAACACAATATTAATGTCAAAATAAAACTGACATTATATTTATAGTAATATTGACAGCGTGTCGCTTGAGGTAGTTTGTTTTCCACAGGTTCTAGTTAAATACAGAGAAAGCCATGTTCATGTTTCAACGATTGCTCTGTTGAATGCAGCCTATTACATTCCATCCCATCAGAGCATTCTTTGCTTCTTACATCTTTGTGTATTGTTGAGTTATTTCCTTTTTTTTTTTTAACATAGATTATTATTATTTTAGTATTTTTAAAATGGAAGCAATTGGTACATGTTTGACTTCTTAAACAATGTAAACCACTATATTGCAATGACAATGGACTCTTTTCAGATACTGTGATTATGCATTTCTATCAGGAAGATTCGCAGACTTGAGTGAAATTGAAGATGACATTAATTTGATGAATATAAAACAGAAAAATAATGTCTCTCTTTGGCGTAGGCCAAAACATTATTCTTACATCCTCAATTTTGGAGGAGAACCATTTTAAGTTCCATAAATAACTATTTACTCTCTAGTTCTTTAGAAAGTGTGTTTAAGAAACCAGAAACCAATATACTTCAAAATCAAGAACTTTTTCAGTCTACAAATGAATCGTATACCAGTCCAAAATGGTTCTTAATAGTAAGATTTTTACTCTGCTGAACCTAAGGTGAACAAAAACCGTGGAAGAATTGTGTGACACATCAGCTTATTTTGGCCTTGAGACAAGACCAAATCCAATGTTGAAAGTAAACATCAAAGCGTCAGGATCTGATGTAATGCTAATAAAAAAGGAAAAGTCCAATATAGGTGTGGCAATATTCCCTTTCAAACTAGGGAACAAATAATAAAAAAAAAAAAAACAAGTTTGATATAATTAATAACCCCAGCATTAAAAACTACAGAAGTTGTGGAACTCATACTGAACATTTAATGGAATAGTTCACCCAAAAATTATATTTCTCTCATCACTCACCCTTATGTCATTTCAATCTCGTTTGACTTTCTTCCGTTGGACACAAATTAAGATATTTTGATGGAGATATGATATCTGTATACATAAAAATGCAAGTCAGTGGGGTCCAAACCTTTAAGATCTAAAAAGGACATAAAGGCAGCCTAAATGTAATCCAAAAGACCATGTCTTCTGAAGGAATTTGTTTGATCTGTTTTGGCAGAGAACTTTTCCACTATAAATCTTGCCATCTGCAGTCTCCTTGGTGCAATTATGATGTCAAGCTCAATTACACTTCATAGTGCTTGACACATGTTCAGAGCGCTTAAAAACTGAGACGACATAAGGGTAAATAATGAGAGAATTATCTATTTTGGGTGAACTATTCCTGTAAGGCAGTATTTCAATACATGAAACACGGATACTTTACCAAAAATTATAATTCTGTCATCATTTTGTCACCCTCATGTTGTTCAAAACCTGTATGACTCTCTTTTCTGAAACAACAGGAGTGGTTAGGCAGTTTGTTAGTCACAGTCACCATTCACTTTTAATGCATCTTTTTTATATACAAGGTTAGGCAATGGTGATTGAGGCTGTCCACGGAAGGTTCACATATGAGTCATACAGGTGATGAAGATACTCTATGTAGATTCTTTTGGAAGAATTCCAAATTAATTAACGCTAGTTGCCACTAGTATTTGTTGCTGGCATCAGTAGTGGAACAAAGTTAGCATTGACAAGGTTTTGGCAGTACTTAAGCATAAATAGGCGTGCAGTTTTGTGAGTTTCAGACCCTGAGGAGTTGCCGGTTATTGCAGAAACTCCATAGCTTTATAGTTTCCCACCACCTACTTTGCAATGAAAGCGTGTGTTTGTGCGCCTGCAGCTAGGACAGGCACATGTTCATGATGTATGTTTGGGGTCTGTCAATTAAAGAGTGAATTTATATATTTGTTTGTATTCGTGTGTGTGTGTGTGTGTGTGTGTGTGTGGAGGGTTTTGCATCAACCTGTTTTTACTGCAAGGTATATGCTCCTTCTTCATGTCTTGACTCTTATATACATTGACAGACAGCATCAGAGCTGTCAAACTAGTGAATTTGACCCCTGAGCCATTAGCTCTCTTACATAACATTGATGTTGTGTAATCACATACACAGGTGAACATAATGTACAAAATGTATATATTTAGCAGGCCTGCATGAATATACAGTATATGATTTAACCTTTAAGACTGTTTTCTATCCCATGTACCGCATCCATTTTTTTTTTAGTATTCCTCAATCTCTCTCTTATAACACACACACACACACACACACACACACACACACACACAATCAAAAATGTACCCTTGGTATGTTATAGTTTACTATCACATGATAACTATTTATTTGTTTATTACATGAGAAATAGGTACTATATTCGTACAATTATCTACTATATCACATTGATTCTCTGTGCAACAGTGAATTATCAAATGGTGATTTATCAGTATACACATTAAACAGGTGCATGTTATTTCTTACTCAAGGTGTTACTGCTGTTTCAGTGATTGACTTGATTAACCTTTGACATTGCTATTTGATATATGAATACATTATTATAATGACATGTAACAGATCACACGAGCACAGAAAAAATAAAAGGATTTCCGAAACATGTAGTTTTCAGGCAGACTTTCCTGCTTCTGTCCTTAAGCATTCTGCTGCAAAATGAAAGTTTATGTAAAATGGAAGTTAATAGAAGTTTGTGCACTGCATTGAGAGGAACTGCTCTAGATCTGTGGCACAGACTGCTGAAAACTTTTGTACAGAGGTCAAAGTTAGCGTTGGCCTTTGAGTGACACTCACTAAGGCTCATTGAAATAGCAGAAGAACTCACTGATGGACCTGCAGCTTATACAAGCAGCACCACAGGCCAAACATTAATCTTCACCTGTAATCAGCACTCTTCACCCCGATGGCGTGAGGCCTGCAGCATTTACGAGGGAATGCAATCTGCCAAGTCAAACTATGAGAACTACTAGGTTTAAGATTTACTCTTACAAAAGGCTTTTCATCTAAAGATTGCTTTGTTAATCACTCTTAACTCTTGTATTGTGACTAAACTTATCGTTAATGTACACAAATATGATATATGATCATAAGTTGCAAAAGGTTTGAAACTTTTGTTTGCTTAGCTACAAGCTATTCATAAAGTAGTAAAATTACTTCACATGCCAACATGATCTCACATGAAATCGGTGTGGTTGTTCCAAAAGTTTGTCAGATCCAAAGTCGGACCCAATGTGCCAAATTCAGGACATGCACCATGCGTCGAATATTCATGCTCTGAAAAGCGGCCTCACTGTGCCTTTGACACCATACCCCTTAGCGTTGTGTCATGCTGCTTATTGGAAAAATTGGCTTGTTACTGGTAAAGCTACTCTATTTTGCCGAACTAATGTCATGCTATTGTAGATGGCATATAGATGTTCTACTGCTTTCAAGCAGGAAGAAAGATGTGATCGTTCTGAGTAATTTACCTTAGCAATAATGTAATTACATCTGAATTAACCATCTTTTTATATTCAAGAATAGTTATGAAAAAGTTTTCCAGTATGTCACGGAAGGCCAAATTCAAACTGAACAGAATTGTTTTAAACATTTCTGCAATGCATTCACTATGGCACTGTGAACTCCTGTTATAACATAGTCTCGTGAGAATTCCTCACAATACTAGTAGTAGTAATGGTAGTGAATTCATATCAATTCGTAGAACTTCTTTTGTATGTAAACATGTAAGACCTACAGCCGTGGCCAAAAGTATTGGCAGTGACATACATTTTGTGTTTTGCAAAGTTTGCTGCTTCAGTATTTGTAGATTATTTTATTTTTTAATTTTTTTTAAAAGTTTTTTTCACATGTTTCTATGTTATACTGGAAAACAATGATAAGCGTTTCATAAGTTCTAAAGGCTTTTAATGGCAAAAATATTCAACATATGCAAAGAGTCAATATTTACAGTGTTGACCCTTGTTCTTCATAACCTCTGCAATTTGCTCTGGCATGCTGGATATCAGCTTCTGGGCCAAATCCTGACTGAAGATGATCCATTCTTGCCTCATTAGTGCTCGGAGTTGATCACAATTTGTGTACTTCTGTTTGTCCACACACCTTTTGAGGATTGACGACAGGTACTATATGGGATTAAGATCCGGGGAGTTGCCTGTCCACGGATCCAAAATTTCAATGTAATGATCTCCGAGCCACTTCATTATTACTCTTGCCTTTTGATATGGTGCTCCATCATGCTGGAAAATGTACGGATCATCACCAAATTTCTTCTGGATCTTTGGGAGAAGTTGCTCTTGCAGGATGTTTTGATACCATTCTTTATTCATGGCAGACTTTTTGGGCAGAATTGTGAGAGAGCCCACTCCCTTGGATGAAAAGAAACCCCACACATGGATGGTCTCAGGATGCTTCACTGTTGGCACGACAAAGGATTCATGGTAGCGTTCAACTTTTCTTCTCTGGACTACTGATTTTCCAGATGTCTCAAACAGTTGGAAGGGCGCTTCATCAGAGAAAATAACTTTGCACCAGTCTTCTGCTGTCCAATCCTCCAATTCCATGTTTTTCTTGGAGAGAAGTGGCTTCTTTGCTGCCAGTTTTGACACCAGGCCATTGCCCAAAAGTCTTCGCCTCACTGTGTGTGCAGATGCACTCACACCAACCTGCTGCCAATATTAAGCAAGCTCTGCACTGGTGGTGATACAATTCCATAGCTGACTCCTCAGGAGGAGACGGTCCTGGCACTTGCTGGATACTCTGGGACGTCTTGAAGCCTTCTTCACTGCAGTTGAACCTCTCTCCTTGAAGTTCTTGATGATCCGGTAAATGGTTCTTTCAGGTGCAATATTCTTTGCAGCAATTTCCTTGCACGTGAGGCCATTTTGATGCAAAGTGATGATGGCTACACGTCTTTCTTTAGAGGTAACCATTGCTAACAAGAAGCACATCTTCCCTCCTTTTAAAGCAAACAGCCTACTCTTATAATCCAATCAGAATGATAGAGTGATTTCACCTGACTAGTACTCGTTCATACTTTCCCAAGTGCTGCTGATATGATTAGTGAAATGATGTTAGCTGGTCATTTTGTGCCAAGACCAAAAAACAGTGACATTTTTGTGATAAAGTTAATTTTTTTGGCCAATTATGCTTTTTGCAATTATTTAAAATGCATCTGATCACTCTGCACAATAATCTAGAAACAATGTGAATCAACTCCACAACAACTGAAGCAGAAAACTTTGCGAAACACAAAATTTATGTCACTGCCAATACTTTTGGCCACGGCTGTATAAATCAACCAATCACGTATGCTTCATGAACAAGCGTTTGGGACACGGAAGTGTTGCTTTCTTTCTATTACACATCAGGGTTTTTAACACTAATATCATGGATATGTTTATGCTCGCCGTAGGGGAAGGTATTACATTCTATGGTTAGGTTTAGGGATGTGGTTTTGTTTTTTGGTTAAAGGTGCACTCAGTTATTTTTTTAATTTGTCATCTTGGTCTTACACTGACACAGCAGCTTGGATGCAGCATCATTCAAACACAATAGCTTTCAGTTACAGATGCCATTGTAGAAATTCTCTATTCACAGTCGGCCATGATTAGTTTAATCCAAGAGTGAAAGTGTCCAATAACAGGATGGATACTGAGATTAAGCCAGTAGAATTTGGCTGGTCATGTGATCCTAACATGACTTCCCCCATGAGGAGACCCTCTCTATGTAGAATAAAACAGCTTTTAGAATGTTACTAATATGACTGGATTCCTCATCTCTTTTGACTGGTCATGATTTTATACATATATTTCAAAATTACTATTAATTTCTTATGGAGTAAAACTTTTTTAAATCAGGAAAAAATTACCTTTTTAAAGTGCACCTTTAAAATGACAAAACACAGTTTTGGAACAACATGGAACAAATGCCACATCAGGAACTACAAGGACACAAGGAAGGCGTATCTTAGTGGTGGGTGTATAACTCATACGATTTCATGTTGAAGTCCACCTTGTACTTTTGTGACAAATTCTCGTGAGATCGGGTTGTAACTCCTTATTTGCCACTAATTTGATCTGAATAAATACAGTATCTTGCATTATGTCATTGGCATTAATTTACCTTGTAGAAAATGTAGGTGTCCCTACTGAAAATGTACATGTTCATTAGAGAATGAGGGCTGTTACATAGTTTAAACAATACCATGCATGTTTCATGATTACTTCCTTGTCCTGCTGTGTATTTTGAGCATATTCAAACGAGTTACTGAGAATAATTTAAGTCCCCACTACTAAAAGAAAGAAATATATATATATATTTTTAAATATTAAAAAAAATATATCCTGCTTGAATATTCAGGGAATACTGAAAAGCGTGCAACACACTGTAAACTGTACTACATACTGCCACCTGTGTTTTTGAGAGTATGTGAAACAGCTTCCAGAAATGCAATGCTGAATTTTAAAAAAATGTAGTAACTTGTTGTCACAAGACCTCACTAAGAGGCTTCCATTTATCATCTCAGATATAATGGTTTAATACAGTTTTATTTAAAATGTCTAAAACAGTCCCATAAATGAACAGTACCATAAAAGAATGAGCCATGAAGGAGATTGAGTTTGATGTCTCTTCTGGGTCATTTGTTGCGATCCAAGAATTTTTTTTTTTTTAATGAAATGGATGGTCAACTGGAGTACATTACAGTACATAGTGTGACACAGTGTTCCAGAGTTTTCCAAACAAGGGTTTATAAACCCCTAGGAGTTCTTGAGGTTGTTATAGGAATGCAATGACAAAATATAACACTTAACTTTGATCTTAAGGTATATGCAAATAATAATCTTTACATTTAAGTTATTAAATGTATTTTTGGAAAAAATTACAACATTCCACATTTCAGGGTGTTCTTTTATGTTAATAATGTAGATCATAGGAGTTAGCAGACATTAACGAATGGAACCCCTTGCAGTATAACGAAAAGCATGCTACGGTTGTAAAATCAGGTCGTCTGGTGTATTCCATGCATGCAGAAAATGTGCGAAACCTGCTGAGGATGTCCAAAATATTCATTGTGAGACAAGCCAAGGATTTATAGATTTTCATCTGGGCGCTGCCAGATTAACGTCAGCCAAGAATCAGGGAACGCTCACAGGCACAACAGAAAAAACTTGCAGAGTATTAGTAGAGCCGCTGCAGTAGTACCACTAAGGCTAGCCAAAAAGCAGAATTGGGCTGTTTATAATGCTACAGTTGAAGTCATTCAAACAAATGTTTTAAACACGGCAGAGATTTAATATTAGCAAACTATAGTTTTGGCAAGCTTTTTAGTTTAGGACATCTACTTTGTGCATGACACAAGTCATTTTTCCAACAATTGTTTACAGACAGATTGTTTCACTTTTCATTGACTATCACAATTCCAGTGGGTCAGAAGTTTTCATACACCAAGTTAACTGTGCCTTTATGCAGCTTGGAAAATTCCAGAAAATTATGTCAAGCCTTTAGACAATTAGCCATCCTCGGAAAATCCTCAGAAAATTAAAAGAAATCAGCCAAGACCTTGGAAAAAGTATTTTGGACCTCCACAAGTTTTTTTCATCCTTGGGAGTAATTTCCAAATGCCTAAAGGTACCACGTGCATCTACAAACAATAGTACACAAGTATAAACACCATGGGACCACACAGCCATCACACCACTCAGGAAGGAGATGCATTTTGTCTCCTAGAGATGAAAGTAGTTTGCTGTGAAAAATATAAATAGACATAAATCCCAGAACAACAGCAAATTACCTTGTGAAGATGCTGGAGGAAACAGGTAGACATGTATCTATATCCACAGGAGAACAAGTCCTATATCGACATAACCTGAAAGGCTGCTCAGCAAGGAAGAAGCCACTGCTCCAAAACTGCCAAATAAAAGCCAGACTACATTTTGCAAGGGTGCATGGGGACAAATATCTTTTTGGAGAAATGTCCTCTGGTCTAATGAAACAAAAATTTTACTGTTTGGCCATAATGACCATCATTATGTTTGGAGGATAAAGAGTGAGGCTTGCAAGCCGAAGAACACCTTCACAATCATGAAGCATGGGGGTGACAGCATCATGTTGTGGGGGTGCTTCGCTGCAGGAGGGACTGTTGCACTTCACAAAATAAATGGCATCATGATAGAAGCAACATCTCAAGACATCAACCAAGAAGTTAAAGCTGATCATGTTGTCGCAAATAGGTCTTCCAAATGGACCCCAAGAATACCTCCAAAGTTGTGGCAAAATGGCTTAAGAACAACAAAGTCAAGGTATTGGAGTGGCCACCACAAAGCCCTGACCTCAATCTGAAAAAGCGTGTGTGAGCAAGGAGGCCTACAAACCTGACTCGGTACACCAGTTCTGTCTGGAGGAATGGGCCAAAATTCCAGAAACTTATTGTGAGAAGCTTGTGGAAGGCTACCCAAAACATTTGACCCAAGTTAAACAATTTAAAGACAATGCTACTAAATACTAACAAAGTGTATGTAAACTTCTGACCTACTGGGAATGTGATGAAAGAAATAAAAGTTGGAATAAATCATAATTTTTTCTATTATTCTGACATTTCACATTCTTAAAATAGAGCAGTGATCCTAACTGACCTAAGATAGGGAATGTTTTCTACGATTAAATGTCAGGAATTGTGAAAAACTGAGTTTAAATGTATTAGGCTAAGGATAAACTTCTGACTTTAACTGTACATGCCATTTCATGTATTCATATTCATGCATAATTCTATAATTATTTGACATTTATTTCATAAATTAAAAATGAAGTTTAATTATTTTTATAGTTTGTTTTCTTCGTGGTATCTTGGTCTCAAGACATTTTACTGTTAGTGCAATTGTAGTATCATAAAAATCCTGCACTGTTCACAATATACCTGTTGAACAATAAGTTTGGCCATTCCAAACATACCCATGGTGAAGGCTGAAAACAGCCTTTCTGAGGATGTTATGAATTATGTGCTGATATTGCCATCTTGTGGAAAAGATAGAACTGTACAAATGTGGCTGTTAGAGGTGTGTCTGTCTCTGCATTCAATTACAGATTTTATTCAATTCTAAGTTTGCATCTCTGATTTATTGTCTTTTAGGTCATTTTATCATGACCCATTAATTTCAATCTTTAACATTTAAGTGTGCATAAAATTAGTGTCATATATAATAATGTTTTTAGGCCATTTAAAAAATTATATTATATATATAATAAAATTATATTATTATATATAGAGATAATTTTAGAAATTAATTGGCAGTGCTATTTCCTGTAAAAGAGACATTCATTAACATGTGGTTTGTTTTGTTAGTTCAGAGGCTAAATGAAAGAGGGACAGCAACAATAATTATTTACCATGGTAACCATAGTTTCTGCCAACAGATACCATAATTACAACAGTTATTGTTACAACAATAAAACTAGCATAAATCGGTATTAGTCTTTAAAAGACAAAAGAAATGTAGGCCAAAAATATAGTTACCAGGTACATTTTTTAAAGTTAATATTAAAATGTAAACATCCATCCATTTTCTATAGCCGTTTATTCTATGTAGTGTTCTTGAAGAGTGCTGGAGCCTATCCCAGACCTCAGGCAGGCAGGGAACTCTCCTGCTAAAATGTACAATGTATAAGTTATAACAGTTCATAAATCACAAGTTATAACTTGTTTATTAAAGTTATACTTTTTACTGCCCTGTGATGTAATGCTCTTGTTTTTTTTGTTCTAACTATAGTTTTCATTAGTGAGTTTTGTAGATAATAAACATTTCATTAATAATCTCGAAGGTTGAAAATGAATATTTATTTCGAATTCTTAGCTTCTCTCATCATTTACTCACCCACATGCTATCCCAGATGTGTAGTTCTTTATTTATGTTTCTGCTGAACACAAACAAAATTTTGCAAGTGAATGGTGACCAAAAATTTGAAGCTCCAAAAAGGAGATAAAGTCAGCATATAAGTAATCCATCAAATTCCAGTGGTGTAATCCATGTCTTCTGAAATTATCCAGTTGGCTTTGGGTGAGAACAGACCAAAATATAACTCCCTTTTCACTGTACATCTTGTCATTGCAGTCTCTAGGCATGATCATGATTTCAAGCTCGATTATACTTCCTAGTGCTTGAGATCATATGCAGAGCACTAGGTGACACTATAGAAATTGTAAACGAGCTTGAAATCATGATCACCAGGGAGACTGCTTTTGTAAAGGTGTATAGTGAAAGAGTCACATTTAAGTCTGTTCTCATCCAAAACTCACTGGATTGATTCAGGAGACATATTTAAATCACTGGAGTCTGATGGACTACTTTTACACTGACTTTATCTCCTTTTTGTAGCTTCAAATGCCTGATCACCATTCACTTACATTGTATGGACAACCAGAAAATGTACAGAACCACTCCTCCCCTTCTTCGGTGGATGGCAGCTCTTCCTCCGGCTCTTGGCGGCCGGCAGCGACCCCTCCATCCCCAGGCAGATGGCCGCAGCTGCTCCTTTGGTGGACGGCAGCGGAGAGGACTCCACGGCAGCGCATCCCTCCTCCCTCCCGAGTTTCGGCACTAATGTAATGAGGTAAGGTGGGCAAGGAGGAGGTGGGAACTGGCTAAACAGACAAAGTAAAGTTTAATGATGAAACTTGACATAAAACAAACATAAACAAACGCAGACACACATGCAACATGGCCATGTGCGTCTCTCTCTCTCTCTCTCTCTCTCTCTCTCTCTCTCTCTCTCTCTTTCTCTCTCTCTCTCTAACTGGCGCTGCCGGCTCCCAGCTGATTAGCCCAATTTGGGGCTGGGCCGTGAGGACATTCTATTCGTCACAAACTCATATTACTTTGAGAGACTACATGGAATATATGTACTTTTAAAAATTAATTTGTAACAACCCAGGACCATTGCTATATTAAGTTGAGTTGATTAAAAGTGTTGAAAACTATCCACTGACTTGCTATCCTCACTAGTTGTCTGAATGATATCTAGCATGAGCTAGAACGCTTTGGAATACTCTCAGGAGGCTATTTCCAGTCATGCCAGTGCAGCTCCTATGAATGGAGAAAGATTACAATCAAAGAACATAGTTAAATTCAGCAATCAAATCGGACAATACTGGTATCATTAATTGTGATACTTTACTTCGTATTACGTAAAAAAAATCTATTTTCCTGGCATTTATAGATAATGCGCATGCGTGTTCTAAAGTTGACTGACAGGTGTCTGTATCTAAAAGGTGATTGGCTCTTTTAACTGTAAGGTGGGACTTCCTTTCTTCATCCGTTTACTGTTGGGCGTTCAGAGCTTTGTGGTTGAGTGTTCCATTTTCTCCCATTCATTTTAATAGAAGTGTCCCGTCTCTGCTTAAAATTCTTTGGTAAAATGCAGCCTCAAGGGGTAGGCAGCAGATGTCATGCTGCTCCAACTGAAAAAGTGTCACCTTTCGTTTTATATCATCGTGGGGACTTTCCATAGACTTTTATGGATTTTATACAGATCTAACGATAATGTTGGGTTTCCATGTTTTATGGGGACTTTCCATAGACATAATGGTTTTCATACTGTACAAACTATATATTCTATCCCCTAACCCTACCCCTAAACCTAACCCTCACAGAAAACGTTCTGCATTTTAATATTTTCCAAACATTTTGTATGATTTATAAGCTGTTTTCATCATGGGGACCGACAAAATGTCCCCACAACACAACAAGTAATAATCAAACCTCTATCTAAACATAATGAAAAAATAAAGTTTTGTATATGAGATCAATTTGAATTTATATATATTAATTTAATTGGGCATTTGCATGTCTTTATTTGCATTTTCATATCTTTCAAAGAACATTCAGTAGGCAAAAAGCTCCAGACAACACAAAGAGCTTTTTACAGCTTTATGCTGAGCATGCATAAAGAGATTATGAAGAGATGGTAAGTCTATCCCTCACAGCCTCGATGTCATTCCCATTAAAAATCAAAGATGGCAGGAGGCAAGATGGCGGCAAGAGAGTAACAGCAATTTTCACTAGCTCATGCACTACTCTGTAATTATCTGCTAATTATATGCATTTTTTCAGTTACATCAGATGCAACTCGATAGCTTTGGTTATGCCATAGTTGTCTTTGTATCTTTTTGGCCACAATCTTTTTCGAAAATGCCTTGTCCTGTCAAAAAATCAGAGAAAAAAGACTCTTCCCCGGCCACGTTGGATCTTTCGCCAGAACAAGGTAGCAAGGTATCAACAAAGCTTGGGCAATTTTGAGCTAAGCCCGGCCATGGTGAAGGTGTTTAAACACATGACGGAGACGATTTCAAAAACAATAGATGCCAAACTTGATCCCTTAGCTGAGATTGTACATACTCATTCCCAGGAATTGGAGAATTGTAAGACTCGGCTGGAAAACCAAGTTGCGATGCTTACTGAGCACATTCATGATCTGGAGAACAGAGGATGGCACAAAGTATTGTTGGCTTACCAGAAGGGGCAGAGGGCTCTAATGAGGTGACTTTCCTCCAAAAATGGATCCTGGAGTTTCCTCAGCTGCAGACCGAGTGAGGCTATATCAAGATTGAAAGGGCTCATAGCACCCTAGCTCCCAGACCAGGTGTCAAGGAGAGATCTAGACCACTTGTGGTGTGCATGCATAACTTCGGGGACAGACAGAATATTCTTAATGCAAGTAGAAAGTTGTCCACGAATGACAACCTGCAGTTTGAGAATAATAAAATCTTTTTTTCAAGATTTCTCTGCTTCTGTACTCCGAAAGCGCAGGGAATTTAATTCGGTTAAATGCTGCTTGCAGGAGATCAGAGCCCGCTATGCAAAGTTATATCCAGCTGAGCTGCAAGCAACGATAGGGAATACCACCAAGATCCTTGCTACTCCGCCAGCAGTCTCTGAATTTATAGCAGAGATTGCTCAGCATGTTCGACCTGTAGCAGTTTACAGTTCACTATTGGTCAGGTCTGTGATGGATGAATGAATCTAACGGTGGTGGTCTAATTGTGTTTCTTTCTCCTCTTTTCTGTTTTGCGTTCAGTATCTTTTGCTCCATTGCTGGACGATGCGGATGTGGTTCCGCAAGTATACTTCTTGAGTGGGTAGTTTTTGTTGAAAGTTTTCTATTCCGGACTGAATGGAAGGGATGTTTATTTTTTAGGTATTGAATTCCCTTTATGAGAAGGGAAAGCGCCTCTTATTTTTTATTTAATTGTTTTGTTTCTTTTGGCTTTCAAGTTCTATTGAATGTTCTATTGCCCGGAAATGATTCTATTTCTATTATTATTATATTTGTGTTTCCTTGCTGTATGCAAAATTTCAGAGCAGGAGATTGTGTGAATGAAGAGCTTCAGTTTATGTTTATTTTCCTTTACAACGAGCAATAGGATAAACGAGGCTGTTACGTTATTGTTAGAGGGCTATTGTACATAAAGGAGATAACTTTTTGTTATATATACTGTCCACCGCACTTTTCTCCTGAGCTTCTCACGAAGGCTTTTTCAGATTTGTTCGAGACTGCATCTGGTACTATTTGTAGGAGGGGGGATTTTAATTGTTTGTTGAATCCTTACTGAATAGATTACCTCCAAAGAACTGCCCTCCATCCAAGCAATCTAAAATGTTATCCACTTTTGAATGGCCCCATTTCAAGGGAGGAAGCCTTTATGGCTCTACGTAGTTTACAGTCTGGCAAATCCCCGGGTCCGGACGGTCTGGTGTGTGAAGTCTATGAAGAATTTGAGCATATGTTAATTGATCCCCTGTTAGCTATTTATGATCATTCATTTATGACAAACAGGTTGCCTTAATCACTTAGAGAGGCCAAGATTTCTCTTATTTAAAAAAAGGAAAACATCCGGAGAACTGTGGGTCCTATAGACTGATATCTTTGCTGAATGTATATTTAAAGTTGCTCTCTAAAATCCTTGCACTTGTTACGATTCCCCATTGGCTGCCTCATGTTTTTTCCCTCACTTTCATCCTAAACTACCTTACCCACAATTCCCGGCCCTCACCACATCCAACTATCCCTCATTGTCTGCACCTGTCCATCGTTATCCCTGTTTATTTAAACCCTGTGTTTTTTCCCCCCTGTGTCGATCGTTGATTGTATGTTGCCTGAGTTCCAGCCCGAGTTCATGCTTGTTCCAGTTTGTTCCATTCGGTTTATGTTTTCCTCTTCATTACTTTCAGTTTCCCATCATGGACCTTTTGTTTGTTCCAGTGTTCTTGTTGTCTTTTTGATCAGTTCAATAAAGCTGCATCTAGATCCCCACTCCGCGTCAGCTCCATTCGTTACAGCACTACAGCTGGAGAAAATACTTCATTCTATCATTAATGAAGACCAAACAGTTTTCATTAAGTGTAGAAGCTCGAGTAATAATATTAGACGACTTCTAAATGTTATTGAGCTCTCTCACAAATGTAACATTGACACCCTTATTTTAACGTTAGATGCGGAGAAGGCCTTCGATCGAGTGGAGTGGCCTTATTTATTTTATAGTTTGAAAAGTTTTGGCCTCTGCGATAATTTTATTATATGGGTGCGCTTGCTCTATTTTGCTCCACTCGCAGCTGTTGTCACTAATGGTCATAGGTCTGACAACTTTCCTCTGTTTTGGGGCAGTTAAAGTGTTGCCCCCTCGCCCCGTTGCTTTTCGCTATAGCAATAGGGCCATTGGCTCAGGCGATTAGGGAGGGGGCAGCTGTGTCTTGTGTCTTGTGTCATCCCTCTATGCGGATGATATCCTTCTTTTTTTGTCGGACCTCGAATCATCAGTGCATGACTTAGTAGATATTGTTAATTAATTTGGGAAGTTTTCAGGGTATAAAATAAATTTCTCCAAATCTGTTGCTTTGCATATAAGGTACTCAAGCACTCGTGTAATTACTATGACTTCCTTTCCATTAAAAGTGTCGGAATCTGGTTTTACATATTTGGGAATTAGTATTACCCCTACAATTAGTCAATTGACCAAAGTCAACTTTTTCCCATTACTTGATAAAATCTGCAACAATTTATTTAAATGGTTTGATCTCCCTCTTTCCTGGCTTGGAAAAATTGCTGTAGTTAAGATGAATGTAATGCCCAGGCTTCTTTACCCATTACAGATGATACCAATCTTATTGCCGAATTAAAGGGTAAAGGAATTAACTGTATGGCTTAGTTCTTTTATATGGAATTTTATTTAACAAAATTAAAATTCTCAAAGTTCTATGGGAGTGTAGCTCTCCAGTTCTATGGGAGGCTTGGATCTGCCAAATATCAGAAAATCCCAATTGGCCTGCCAGCTCAGATTCATTGCCGAATGGTTCAGAGAGAATCCTAAATCTATTTGGCTTGATTTAAAGGCCTCACAGTTATCATGCCCTTTACAAAATCTGCTATTTGTTAGAAGTTCCATGGTAATCAAGGCACCATGTGATAACACAATTGTGTTTAATAGATGGAAGGCCTGGTTCATTATACGTAGGATTGAGGGCAGGGCTGGCATGTCTTCCCTACTGACACCCATTTACAATAATCCTGAGTTTATGCCTAGCCTCTCAGATTCAGGTTTTAAGGTTTGGCACACTCATGGGTTTTGAAGACCTGGTTATAAAATACAAGCTGCCCAGATCCAACTTTTTCAGATTTCTCCAAATCAGGGATTATATTTTTAAAAGTACTGCCCTTGTCACTAACCCCTGTTGGCTATCAAGAAGATTCTCTTAAATCCCCAGTTGAGTAAGCAGATCTCTTGCTTTTATAACGCCCTTTGCTTATATGAAGTGGTGAACATGCAAGCCCTCAGAAGATTATGGGTGTAAGTAATATCACATGAGCAAGAGTGCAATATGGTCCTACATCAGCACTTACTGACTACATCAGGTAATTACAGCAGTACTGATGTAGGGCCATATAGCACGATTGCGAGTGTGATATTGCTTATATACAACAGTTCAATGAACAAGTACATTTTAAAAAAAAATAGGAAAAAAGAGTACAGTCATAAAAACACATTTGTGCATGGAACTACTTTATTGCACAACTGATCAGATCTGCCATTGCTGGTTCAAAACAAATGATGCATCCAAACCTCTGTTAGTAATTAACAAATGTCACTTCAGAAATAGTTTCACAGCTTGTGCTGTTTCTAACAAGTCATTGGATAAACAAGGATAGATAGCTGGATGTGTGTGTGTGTGTGTGTGTGAGAGAGAGAGAGAGAGAGAGAGAGAGAGATGCCACACCCAATTAGAGATGCTGTCAGCTTTTTCAGTGGAAAATATACATCCAAGCGGGGGTATTCCTCTCTATTTCGCTGTAGCCAGTGCGCAAGAGTCATTCACTATAGGAACAGCGATATCCTCTGCCATTTTATACAGTATCCAATGTGGAAACTCCGATAAAAGGTAAGCACTTGAGTTCTGTAATAAATAAGTCAGTTGTGTCTCTCAGCTTAAATATAAATGTTTGAATATTTTAAAACAAAATAGTTTCACTACTTTTTTAAAGAAATAATAAAGATTATTCTGCAAAAATAAATAAATAAATAAATACAAATCAAAGACGGTGCTACCATGTAAAGGTCTATAACAATCCCACTAGCCCCTGTGCATTTTTCTCATTAATATTTTCATAGGCTTTTCATAAACCAAACGGCTCTGAGGTGAATCACAGCACTGCAACTTTGAAGCAAAAAAATATTTGTAAATCAGACAAAAAGATAAAGGTACAAGGCCGTGGTCTTATTGTCTTTTACGAGGGCACAAACTACCTCCTAAACCACTGCGAATGAAAATGGAATAGAAATTATGGAAAAAATATACAACTATTGATTTTAAGTTGTTGATTATAAATATAGAAACAATATATTGTAAGATTACTGTAAAATATCCTGATAAATACAATATATGTATTATATTGAACCCGATATATATGTAGTTTGAGGGTTGAATGCATCATTCACACTATGTCATGGAAGTGGGCGGTCGATGCTGGACTTATTTGGTGGGCTTTGTTGATCGCTGTTCACTGATTAGTGATCTTTCTCTGTAGGACCATGGGTAGAATAGTTAATCAGTGAAGTTGAACAGTAGTTGTTTTTCCTTTGGGTTTTTATAATGGTAGTTTTGTATTCATGAGTAAACTAAGGTTTGTGGTAAGCATTATTTTATGATACTTAGCATTTATGTTCAACAACATAAATTACATACTTTTCTACCCCAAATGCAAATTTTTTATAAATTGTTAGCAAAATACTTTAAAAAAAAAAAATAACAAAAACATGGCAGCTTCAAAATCCACGTTTGAGGTAGTACTGTGTGTAATTTATGTGGTTGAAGAAAACATTGTAGTATCTATAAGTAATGCTTAAAACAAACCTTATTTTACTCATATAACTAAAACTGCCATTATGAAACCCCAAAGGAAATTCCCAAAGTAACCCAAGGCAAATTAGCCTTCCGGTTTTTGCCTTCAAATGGACGTCATGGCTGAACAGCTCAATTCAGTGACTTTTGGACTAGGAACACTACAAAATGAAAGCTTACATCGCACACAATCAAATAAGACAGAGTATTTTCCACATAATAAATATGTTCATTACAATATTAAACTTGGAACATTATTCATCATCATTATGTCTAATGCTATACGTTTAGCGTAGCTTATACTTGTGTGTGTTGGTGATTTGCTGTCTTGTTCAACTTTCTCTCTCACAGCCTCATGTTCACATGCACCCCAAACTGTCATTTCTGTCACTTTTGTTGTCTTGCTTAATCTTTGATTAGAGCAACATCAGCTTTATTAAAAAACTTAAATGTCCTGGCTCCTTTTTTTATTCTTTTGAGGGCTCTGGATTTTTTTTATTACTTTTGGACGCCCTGTTTCTGTAACAGTCCTAGAGTCTCTGTAACAGCAAAAATGAATCAGTGCAGGGAGTGGCACACCCTTTTTAATCAGAAATCAATCAGAAATTTTGTTTTTCTTTAAAAGAAAGAGCCAGTGCCTCGCTCTGGTTTAGTATCCACAATATTTTAAGATCCACCTCAGTAGAGATCTTGCCAGTCAGATCAAACCATTTTACAAAATAAATATATTTATTGATATATTTAGTAATAATAAATTCTAGTAGAAGTCTACAGTATCTGTTGTAAAAAAAAAAAAAAAGAATAATAATAATAATAAAATATATATATATATATTGTATAATATGCTATTGTTGTAGCAAATCTCAGTCTTTATTGAGGGTCATAGGAGGATAAGGCACCCAACCATCACACAGCCCAGTTATCCAGAAAAATTACATGAAGACAACTTTTAAGTAAACACTTTTATTTTTGGTAGCAAAAACAGCACCTAAGAAAACAGGATAAACAGTGGGTGACTTCTTTCTCATCTGCCAGAATAAAATGAAATGACAGACTGTACTAAAGAGGCAAACAACATGGATCAACCACAAACATGGCAACAATTTAGCACAAACGCAAACATATTCCTTCATAGTTAATGTAGAAATCATTACTTTGCATGTTGAGCAGTTCAGCTAAATGACTAGCTCATGTTAGTGACACATCTAGGATTCTCCAGCCTTCAGATGTGACCATGTTGTGCCAGGCAAGGTTTTCAGACAGTATTGCTGTGTGGTGACCTGAGGGTATGTGTTTTTTTTTAATTGTAAGAAGTGGATGTAGTTTAAGGCACGTGAAGAGTAGGAAGATTATTTGGTCCCTCTGTAATTCTTTGGCCAGAGTGAATGGTTTATTGCTTTACAACCAGCTTTATGACAGCACTTCTGTCCAGTTGTAGCCTTGGACAGCAGTCATAATGTTGCAAGGGAAGGTCAGGAATGCTTATGAAGGTGTGAAGATTAGAGGACAGAATAAGGGGAGGAATTTGCTCAATCTTCGACGACCTCAGAGGACTCGGACACAACTCTTCCGTCCTTGGTCTCGATCATCTTGATGACAACGCTCTTCTTGGCCTGAGTGATGGTGTCGCCGTAGCCACTGCCAGAGCTGTAACCACCACCGTATCCTCCGGAGAAACCACCGGAGAAACCACTGGAATAACCGTCAGAGTAGCTGTTGTAGCTGCTGCCTGCACTTTCCATGGGATAAGCACCAAAGCTTGCTACAGGGACAGAAACAGAACACATTTAGAATATGGTCCCCTTCAGTTGATACAGTTTTGGCATAGTTATAGGAGTTTTGTTACGTGAAGAACGTTTAAAGGGATAGTGTACCCAAAAATGACATTCTTACATCATTTACTCACGAGGACTAGTTTGGAACGATAAGAGGTTGGGTTTTAATTTTGGGGCGAACTATTACTTTAATAAGTGCTTAACTATGTTATGAAAAGATTCAGAACTTACTGCTCTGTTTTGAGATGTTGACAGACTTGATTCCACTTGCCAATCTGTTGGAAAAGGACACATATCATGTAAAGTATGCATTTCGTCTGTAAGTAGTGTGTAATATGTTTGACAGCAAACATGCATTCAGCTTGATGTCATTCATAGACTCACCTGTCCTCTTCTCCTTCCAGGAGCTTCCTGTAGGTGGCGATCTCAATATCTAGGGCGAGTTTGACATTCATCAGGTCCTGATACTCTCTAATCTGGCGTGCCATGTCCTGCTTGGCTCTCTGCAGGGCATCCTCCAGATCCTTAATGCGGGCCTTGGCATCTCTCACAGCCATCTCACCACGGTCCTCTGCCTCTGCGATCTGGTTCTCCAAATTGGCGCGCTGTCATAACGAGAAACATTTATATTCTGTTTCTCTGTCTGTTAACTTCTAAAACAACTTTCAGAGAAAACTTAGTTTCTCCTGATGGTTAGCAGGTTGTGTGTAAAATTGTGGCTGCATACCTGTCCCTTAACCGAATCGATCTCTGACTGTAGTCTCTGAATCATTCGGTTAAGATTTGCGATCTCTGTCTTTGTTGATCTAAGGTCATCACCATATTTGTTGGCAGATGTCTGCATCTCCTCAAACTGAGAAACACAATAACAAAACAATAAATTATCCTAGAAACTCAAAATAGTATCTGCAATGAGCAACTAGGATTGTATTTGACACCAATCCTATTATGAGAGTATCTTGGTCAATGGTATAATACCTTGGACTTGTACCACATCTCAGCCTCAGCCCTGCTGCGGTTAGCGGTGTCCTCATACTGAGCGCGGACCTCAGCGACAATGGCGTCCATGTCCAGATTCCTACTGTTATCCATCTCCACAATGACTGAGGTGTCCTTGATCTGAGACTGCAGCTCACGAATTTCCTATGAGTCCACAAAAGATAAGAAGAAAGAGAGTAAGACATTTTCACAGTGTTCATCATGTTTAATTGACTGATATGGTCGCTGTGACAGGCCATCTGTAATTTACCTCCTCGTAGATCTGCCTGAGGAAGTTGATCTCGTCAGTAAGGCTTTCCAATTTGGCCTCCAGCTCTACCTTATTCATGTAGGCCTCATCAACATCCTGAAAAAACAAACAATCAAAGTTAGTTTAATCATCACACTTTGTGCTAGTGTTGTGTGGCAACAGCGGAATAACAAAGGCAATCTGCAAACCTTCTTGATCAGCACGAAGTCGTTCTCGCACTCTGTGCGTTTGTTGATCTCATCTTCATATCTGAAGAGAAATTAAGAAAATGACATTGGTTAAACATATTGTAGTTGTCAAGTGTAATTGAATTAATATTCCGGGTTCAATACAAGTTAAGCTCAATCGACAGCATTTGTGGCATAGTGGTTATAACCAAAAAAATAGTGTTAGACCCGTCCCTCCTTTTATTAGAAAAATGCAAAAATCGAGGTTACAGTGAGGCACTTACAATGGACGTGAATGAGGCCAATTTTTGGAGGGTTTAAATGGAGAAATGTGAAGCTTATAATTTTATAAAAGCGCTTATATTAATTCTTATTTTAAAACTCATGTATTATTTGAGCTGTACAGTTGTTTAAATCGTCGTTTATGCTGGGTTACATGGTTAATGGCGTTACATCATCATGCTAACGAAGTTGTAAAATTGGCTATAACTTTACACAGAAAAGGTTACTAAGTGATTTTTTCACACGTCCATTGTTAGTGCCTGCAAACCAGAATTCTTTTTTTTTATAAAATTTTAGTTTTTTAAAGGAGGGACATAGCGAAAAAACAATTTTGGTAAACAAAATTATGACACAGATGCCACCGATAAAGCTTAACTTGTATTTAACATAGAATATTCCTTTAAGAAGAGCCAGACAATCTACAGAGCAAAACATTTTACAGTAACAGCAAAGACTAATGTTTGTAAACTCCAGGTCAATCAATATGAGTTTTTACACTAGGGGGTAGCAGTGCTCCATCTTTTTAATGAGAAACGCTCAAGTTGGATTCAGGTTTGTGAGTCTCTTAACAGACCGTTAAGACTTAATGGTAATCAGCCCTTCAAATTAGTTCAGAAATCCATGAAAGGTGCTGTGTAGTTGTTTGTTCAGTGGCTATAATTTATATGACTCATGCTGATGCCCAGTTAAATGCAGAACAAGCATGTTTTTTATTGGATATTATGTATAATATCTATAATATGTTGCAAATCCCAGACAATAGACAGGTTAGACAATAGGCTTGAACACCATGCAAACTTTTTGCAAAATTTCGGTATCATGTGAAGGTGATCACATTGTAGTGTATCACTGCAGTTATTCTGCAGTTGCATAAGCCAAGTTGGAAGGTAACTGGAGTATATTCCTATTTGACCAATAAAATTATATTTTTTTTGCCTCTATCTGAATTTATGGAGCCTCATTTATTCTGGGAACACATAAATGTACCACAAAAGTCTCCTTTGACAAGACTTGGGCTCTTTCCATCCTCCAGGCCAAATTAAATTTAGGATTTTTTGAAAGCCAATGAACTCACTTGTTTTTGAAGTCCTCAACCAGGCCTTGCATGTTGTGCAGGTCAGCCTCCAGCTTCATCTTATCATTACCAAGGCTGTCGAGCTGTCTGCGCAAGTTGTTAATGTAGGCCTCGAACATGGCGTCGATGTTGGAGCGAGTGGTGGTCTGGTTCTGAAGGAGGCTCCATTTTGTCTCCAGCATCTTGTTCTGCTGCTCCAGAAACCGTACCTAAATTGGCAAAACAAGAATAGGGTTTTTGTTTTAATTAAGGCGCAAATAAAACCATAATTGGAAGTAATGTAGCTTCAAAGAGGAATGCCCCCAGACTGACGCTGCACAAAGCATTTAAATCATGGCCAGCTTGCAATTTATGTGCAAAAGTACAATCATATGCCAGCATGTGGCATGAGGATCAGTGATCTTCACAAAGGAAACCTCTGTTTTCCTAATATTACCAAGGATGCATGTGTTTTCAGTTTGTAACGCTCCCCCCCACCCCCACACGAAGGGTGCATGTGTTTTCAGTTTGTAACGCACCCCCAAACCCCCCCCCCCCTCCAGGATATAGTGACGCATATTCCAGTAGAAGATCAGGAGGGGTGATGAGAGCTATCCTGGTTTTCCAGTTTCAGATTAATATTGAGTTTAGAGGTGTGACTTTTTGGAGATGGGTTGGTTTTACCCAGCTTGTCCATCTCAACCAGCTCATCTTCCACAAATGAATTGCCCCTGGTCCACCTCTCTCTGACAAGCATAGAAGTTTTGACATACATGATTAATATTTAAGAAAGGAAAGAAAGAGGCCACTCTCAGATATGCTGAAGTATCTTAGAAGAGTGTGTAAATAGTGGGTGGAGAGCAAATAATTGAGTGATAAGAACTTGAAAAACTGGAGGTGAACATAACTGTACACACAATATAAATAACACACAACTCTGTTATAATAAAGGTGTCACAGCTCTAGTTAACATTAAACAAGTCTCATTCAAAACAGATGGACTGTTTAAAAAAATAGTGGGATGCAAAGCAGATTATTATGGTTTAGAGACAAAGGGTGCAAAGACTTAAAGCTTAAAAGAGAGCTAAATATTTTCTATTCTCGTTGCTTCGAATGCTGTTACGTAATATATCCATTGCTATCCAGAACATGACCCCAGCTCTTCAAATTAAATATTAACTCTCAGGAAATGGTAACTACTACAGTATATGTAACTATAATTTCTAACAGTACATTGGGAGTTCAATAGTACAAAATTAATCTAACAGGAGGATCATATTAAATAATGTTAATATGATAAAGAAAGCATATAATAGGTTTCATGTTCTGCAGTATGTACTTTTTTGGGTGTGGACTCTTCATGAGGGATTCAGAAGAGCCTCAGGGTATCCCATTCAAATGAAAAACCATCACACTCTGACCATATACACACCCTTTTCTTCTTCATTCTATAATCGCTTCTCTCTTTCGCTTTGGTGAGATTTGATCAAACTCTCAATAGATTTTTTATTACATAGTAGATATTCTACCAGATAGTTACTAAGAAAGTGCATGCAGTCCTTAACATTTTTAGACACCAATTGCAAATGTTTAATTTTCTTGTTCTTGTTGAGTCATTATGACCATTCATTTTAGTCCCATTGCATATTTCAAGTACACCAGAACACCAAATCTTGGAACTCATTGAATAGGAAAACAAACTACCAAGAAAGCAACACTACAGCCACAAGCACCCACCTTATCAATGAAGGAAGCAAAACGGTTGTTGAGGGTCTTGATCTGTTCTTTCTCTTGGGTTCGTACAACTTGGATGTTGGGGTCGATCTCCAGATTCAGAGGAGCCAGGAGGCTTTTGTTGACAGTCACCGCCTGAATGGGTGCCACAGAACCAGAGCCCATGCCCATGCCAAGACCGTAGGCTGAAGAGCTGCTGATGTAGCCACTGCCAGCACCTCCAATTCCAGCTCCCATACCACGGTTGGCACCTCCATAGGAGCTGCGCACACTGTAGCTCTGACGGTTGACGCTGGGGCCAGAGTATGAGAGACTGCTGAAGCTTCGTGGGACAGAGCCAGAGGAGGAAGACTTCACACTGTAGCTGGTTTTCTTGGTGAATGACATCCTGCTGATGTGTTTTCTGTCTTTTAGTTGCTGAAAATGAGCTGAAATGAGGGGTTGTGATAGCAGCAGATAGGAGCCTCGTCTGCCTGTGCTGGAGAAACTCGAGCAGATAGATAGAACAGTAGACCCTGCCCTTTTTCTATATCTGCTTCTAACTGGGAGGAGCTAAAGAAATGCTCTGATTGGCTGGCTCTTCAAGTGTAAAGTAGAAAGGGGGCAAGGGAGGCTGAAATTCAATGCTCATGTCCCTGCATTCCTCATCTAACCATTACCTGGATTTTCTAGTGGCCCACTATGTTAAAATTTGGTATTTTGGGTGAGAATGTTAAGGACTGTTAATGTGGTGGCTTCTATAGCTTCGCCTGATCAAGTTAATATATTATTTGTTTTGTAAATGAGTGAATTGTAGAAATAAAAAGCAAACACAGGGTGAAAACAGGGAGTCGTGAAAATGGGATATGACATTATTATTATTAGATATTAGTAATGTAGTGCTCAGGATCTGTGAGGCAGTGCTTCACAATGGATTTGCCTATTCAAATATGTCTTCTGGAGGGCTTAAAATTCGATCTACACCTGTGATAGCTGACAAGTAGCTCTCAGCACTGGAAGCTGTACAATGTGGAACCAATTGTGATTTAACATTACATCCAACTGTCATCTTACTCTAAGTGATCTATATGTGATTTTTCTTATATATTTGAGCACACACACACAGCTACTACAAAGATTAAAAAAAAGTGCTATCACAAATGGAAAATATTAGGTTTACAACATGTACAACGGAAAGTTTTGAGCTACAAATGCAGGAACAAAAATGTTAATATACATACTTGCACTTTGCAAACAATTCAAGCTTGACAAATAGGACCATAAGCAATCATTGTTTAAAGAAATAGTTAAACCAAAAATCGAATTCTCTCATAATTTACTCACCCTTATGCCATTTCAAACTCGTATGATATTCTTTCTTCTGCAGAACATACATTATTTTTGTTTTGTTTTTGTTTTTAAAATGCAAGTCAGTAGGGTCAGTTTTAAGCTCTAAAAAGTAAATAAAGTCACCATAAAATAATTACGAATATTCAAGTGGCATGTGCCATGCGCTAGGAAGTGTAGCGCCAAAGATGTCAAGATTATATTCAAAAATGTGTTACATTTTGGTCTGTTTTCACCCAAAATTTACTGCATCAGTTCAGATGACATGGATTAAACCACTGTAGTCATATAATTACTTTTATTCTGCCTTTATGTCCTATTTGGATCTTAAAAGTGTTGGACCCCATTGACTTTCAACCAATTGACCCATTGTATGTACAAAATGAAATATATTTGTTTGTATTCCGCAGATGAAAGAGTCATACGAGTTTGAGATGGCATAAGGGTGAGTAAATGATAAGATAATTATAATTTTTGGGGCGAAATATTCCTTTTTATTGTCCTAAATTATGGAGCTCACAAACAGATGAGGAAGGCAACCCTCATACGTTTTTTTTTTTTTTTTTTAAACTAACCCTTAAGACCCTGCGGACATCTGGAATCCAGTCCTCTTAAAGATAACCATTTTTTTGGTCAAAATGTGTTAATGGTAGAATAGCCCAGGTTATACCTTTACAAAAACACCTTAAATGTGACAGAGGCTCTGTATTTTTTTTCTAATTTACAGGAGTTTTGGAGTGTGATATTTTCTGATACAAACTATAAGGTCCAGCCATTATCAAAGGGGTTGGTTTTTTTCTCATTGCTGGAGGATTCTCTGATTCAACATTTGTTTGCAGACATAGGATATGTCATTTTAATGGGGTTTATTATGCTGATTTTATTGTTTTTTGGTCAACATTGAGGATTTGCTATTTGTAATCCATGGACATGTGACTTTTGTTGGTATTGATTATATTGTTTTAACAAATGACACACTCGAAAGCATCATCATGACCACAGCAATTAAATTAAGTTCTTGATCATTCTCTAAGCATTACAGTATCTGCTGAAACAAACCCAGATCCACCTTGACCTGTTCATCAAGTATAGCCCTTTTCATTGAACCTCTTTGACTACATCAACAGGTGTTTCTGTGGTTGGGTCATCAGGCTCTGGTGTGACCTCATTAAGCCAATAATATTAATTATGTCAGATAAAAATTCCTTACTGGTTTCTGTTGAAATGGAAGTACCTGCTTTGATACACATGTCAACATGTTTTCTCAGTTTATTAAAATCTCAGCACTGCAGTTCACATCAACTATTGCCTGCTTTCACTACTGGATAAAGCTTAATATTTACACTAGCATCTAGAAGAGATAACTAATTCAAACTGCAGTATATTGAGAACTTCTTTCCTTTCATCTTCTTCCCAGATTTTCAATGAGTCATGATTTCTTAAGGCTCTAGCCTTTCCCAAGCTATCCCAGCTATTTTTTTGAGAGGAACCAAAAAAAAAAAAAAAAAAAACTTCTGATCTGGCTCAGTTTTTCCATCCAGCAGCAGTGTGGTCCAAAAGTCTGAGACCACACTGTAAATATGGGATTAAAAATGTAATTTAAATTTAAGTAAACAAAACATTTAAGGATTTGGGAAAATTAAAACAAAGAAACCATGCTGTAAAAGATTCTGCACTATTTCTAGTTTATTAATAAAATAAGCAAATCAACCATGCTAACTATTTTGTACAAAAGCTCTTTGTAAAATTCTTAAATCATGCTGGGATAACATGGATCATCAGGTTTTGTCCAAACTTGTAGAGGCCATGCCAGCTTGAATGCATGCAGTCATTAAAGCAAAAGGGAGACATATCAAAAATCATACGAAGACATTATACAATTCATGTATATTTAGCAACTTAATAAAATCGTTATGCTGATAATATAGTTTGTATGAAAAGCCTGTATTAAATTAGAAGAATGCAACATAGAATACTTTCACCAGTGGCCTCAATGGTCTAACTTTCAGACGTACCCAGATAAAAAAATCCTATGCGCCACACCATATCCAAATCGTTAAGCCAAATTAAGGAGACTGTGTGATTCCACACACCCGGTCCCTAATCAGGCTAATTAGCCCGACCGAAGACGGCAGTGCAACAGAGAGAGAGATTTACGGACAGCTGTCTGACACATGTGTGTATGTTTGTCTTTTTGGTGAAGTTTGCAATTAAAATGTTATTTATATTGTCAAGCCAGTTCTCGCCTCCACCCTTTACAGAGACAAAATGCATTGAAACTCTTCATGCATTGTTACCAAAAATAGACATAAAATAATATTTACTACGAGAATAAAAGCATTTTTTGCAAGTTGCTCATAGCGATTTGTACCAGCACTTCGCAGCTCATCATATTTCCTTAATCACGAGTGCTCTGCATTCATGCTTGCATGTCACTGAAACTCTAAAGACATTTCCTATGACTCATCTTTGCCCACAGAGCGAAAATGTTTGTGTGTCCGAATTACAACAGTATTGCATTATTTGAAACGACTTTTATCTTGAACTCCTTGTAGCAAAGGCATTGATTTGGCTTAAAGATTTCAAGGGGGGAAGTGTGGGTGGGGGTTGTACTTGCTTGTTTTGATTATTGGGGGTGGTTACTTACACCCCTGCCTGTAGACTGTGGCTAGCAGTTGCTTGCATCCTCTAAACCTACAAACAGGTGTGTCCTGTTCTAAACATTCACAGGACATTTTGCTGCCATTTCCTAAATTTTATCTCTTCATCAACATGAAAACAAAACCAGGCTTGAAGTTATGATGATAGCTTGATTATAGCATTCCTCTCTTATGTAGGTACATTCACTGAGAGTGTCTAGATTTGTGACAGCCAGACAGGAAACACTCACATTAAATGTCGCATAGTGAACATGCCAGCCTTTGAGTACATGTGTGTGGGTGTTTGTAACTCTGGGGGCATCTTGCTCAACATTTTTTTAACATAACAGTGAATGAAAAAGAAATTAAGAAATTAAAGGGATAGTTCAACAGAACATGCAAATTTGGTCATTTACTTCACTCAAGGAGTTTTCAACCCATATTACTTTTTTTTTTTTTTTTTTTTGCCCTGTGTTTTTGCTCTGTGTTTGTGGAACACAGAAAGAAATGTTTGACAGAATGTTTGCCTCAGTCACCATTCACTTTCATTGCACCTTTTTTCCCATACAATAAAAGTCAATTCACACTCTGAATTCAAATTAAAGACATCCTGACTATCTTATGCATGACAGATATGCAACAACCACAACAATATTATATTTATTTTAAGAACTCATAACTTCGGTATTGGACATCTTGAAATTCTGGGATACTTTTAAAAAAACTGCCCAATACAGTGTGTCTAAACAGCTACAGAACAAAAAAGTCTTTGTAGAATTTTCCTAGGACTCATATAGTGGATATAGTGGAGCATTCCTCAGCATTGAAATATTCTGTGGCTTTACCAGAGTTGAGCTCTTCTTTGTCATGTGTCTCTCCTCACAACTTCCCCAATGGCGGCCTGGGCAGTGGCCACACCCATCGTTGTCATGGCAGTGGGGTTACCACAGATCACACACATACTGACACACACTCACAAGTTTCCTCCTTTGGCCCCTACCACATGGCAATTGGTTGTTGAAAGTTTGATGAGTTACCATAGATACCGGCTTTGAAGAGGAGTGATGCACACACCATATGATTAACATCAAGCATATCATCAAGTGAAATATGTGTGTGTGTGTGTGTGTGTGTGTGTGTGTGTGTGTGTGTGTGTGTGCGTGTGTGTGTGCAAGGGGAAACAAGCTGTGTGAGTGCATGTTCAAAACAAGAATGAATTAACATTTGCATGCTTACATGAGCATAAAGTACAAGAATAGACTTGTCACCAATATAAATGTTATACAAGATGGCATTTTTGCAAATAAACAACTTACCCTGGATAGTAGTGATAATTTCTTTCTTTCTTTCTTTCTTTCTTTCTTTCTTTCCAACTTCAATTTTTTCACAATTGAGTTATGAGTGAAATCGGATCTCTTAGACTTGAAAACAGAGTGAGACTTATGATTTTGGCTTTGTAGGACAGTACAGTACACATGCATGTTAGATACATATTTAGATGTTTATTATTGTTTCTCGTCATAGAGTTCTAAAGAAAAAGATAGATTAATTTTAGAAACAAATCAATACTTATATACTTTTTAACAACAAATGTTCGCTGCCAAACATCTCTGTGAGGCACACTCATGAGAGGGATGATGTAAGCTCGGTAAGGTCACACGTGGATGAGGAGGCAGGAAGCGTGTCATTGTTTACAAGAGAAACTTGCACAGACCTCAGACCAAGCACCGTTCATAAACCAAAACAGTCCAAAACAATTTCAAACATGATGTCAGAGGATTTTGATTTTAGAAGAGAAGAGGAGACTGAGTTTTTTGCCAAACCCTACCTATTTGAGCCGAATACACCTCTCATGAGCGTGCATCGCAGAGATGTACGGAAGCAAACATTTGTAGTTCAAAAGTATATAAGTATTTTTTTTGTTTCTAAAAACAATCAATTGTTTGGGTTCAGAAGAACTTTATTTGTCGGCTTGACTTGTGTGGATTATTTTGATGCACCCTAAATATGCATTTTGGTCCATTCGCTTGCATTGCTTAAAGGAGGAGGCCTGAAATGAAATCCTAAAAATCTTAAATTTTGTTTTGATGAAGAAAGAAACTCTTGAAAGAATACATCTTGGATGGCCTGAGGGTGAGTAAATTATCAGCAAATGTAAATTTTTGGGTGAAATATTCCTTTAATGTCATAATAAACAAGACCACTATAATACAGAAAATGTGGCATAGTAATCGGGTCATCTGATAACATGTGGATCGAACGACAGATGGGTGTGTGGAGGATCAAGCACATGAGATAGTATGGTTATTCTGGTAACTACTAATTACAGTGCCGTTCTGACTGGTGAGCCGGCGGTGTATTAATTACTTGTGTAGCGTGTGTCTCGTTATTGGAGCTCTTGTTTGCCAAAGCAAACTAAAAATTGTGGTGTGTGTGTGTGTCCTCCACCTTCTAAATGCAATGCCAATGTTCACTCTAGATTTACTCAGTTCTCTGTCTATATGTCTTTTAGTAAGTCTTCGAATTTTAGCGAATTTTGGATGTTAATATTCCCCCAGCTGAACAAGAAGCCATGCCCCAAACTCACGCTATAGGTTGAGCTAGAAAGGGATGTGTGGAGCTGAGCGGGTTGCTCAAAATATAAACATCAATGTTTTGATAGTGCCTGGGAGTCTCAGTGTTTATACATTTGAAGGAGGTAAACCCACAAATGGCTTACTTATAGTTGTCAATGAACAATAAAGTGGGATAGCAGAACATATTTTGACATCAAAAAAGTTACATACTTCACCTTTAAAGTCAAATTATATTCTAACTCAAAGCAGCATAACACTGTTAGACTATATTAAGCCTGTATACAGTCTTTCGTAGTTAGGTGGTAAATCATAGACATGCGAGTATTGGAGGCAGATGTGGCCTCATTCTAGTTAGAAGCTAGAGTTTAATATTTTTGGACTGCCTGGGAAAACCATGGAAAAATTCAGACCATTGCAGTAGTATTGGAACCTGAGTGTCCATGATTCAGAGTTTCTACAACTGAGTGCTATTTCTGCAGGCCAGACAAAGTGTGTAGGAGTTTGTGTGGGTGTCTAGAAAGAAAGACTAGAAAGTGTTGGAAAAGAATGATATCAGTGTGTTTGGTAACATCGAGCAAATGAGTGCGTGGATGTGAATCTGTCCTCATACAGTAAATGACTAAGGCTTTTTTTATTTCTTCTTCTGCATACTTATACTATTACTCTTAGTATTTCAGTACCTTGGATGAATTAGTGGAGAGTGGAGGCTCCACCCCAGGTGCTCCAGCTGATTTGGGGCTGCATCGGCAGGGCACAGATAGATCTCTTTGCCTCCAAAGACAACTCCCATGGCCCACTCTGGTACTCCCTAATGGAGGCCCCTCTTGGTACAGACGTGCTGGTACAAAACTGGCCCCGGGGGCTGCGCAAGTACCCATTCCCACAGGGAGCCTTCTTGCACTGGTGCGGTGCAAGGTCAGGGAGGATGAGGAACAGGTCACTTTAGTGGCTCCTTACTGGCCCACTCGGACCTGGTTCTCGGATCTCATGCTCCCCGCGACAGCACCTCCCTGGCAAATTCCCCTGAGGAAGGACCTCCGTTCTCAGGGAAGGGGCACCCTCTGGCACCTCAGCCAGACCTCTGGAACCTCCATGTCTGGCCCCTGGACGGGACGCGGAAGACTTAACCGGTCTACCACCTACAGTCGTAGACGCGATCAAACGAGCCAGAGCTCCCCAGGCAGCTTTACCCCCTCAAGTGGTGTCTGTTTGCAAATTAGTGCTCTTCCGGATCTGAAGACCTGCAGAGATGCGCAGTTCGGTCAGTGCTTTCATTCCTGCAGGAGAGATTACAGGGGAGGCTGTCCCCCTCCACCATGAAGGTGTATGTTGCTGCTATCGCAGCCCACCTCGACGCATTGGATGGCAAGTCCCTTTGTAAGCATGACTTGATTATCAGGTTCCTTAAGAGGTGCCCAGAGGTTGAACCCTTCCCGGCCAAGCCTGTTCCCCTCCCGGAATCTCTCAGTGGTCCTCTCAGGCCTTCAGAGACCCCCTTCGAGCCGCTTGATTCAGGCGAGCTTTCACACACAGTCTGTGTGCCACCCCCCCCCCCCCCCCCCCCCCCTGCAGGTTCAAGCACACTCTATGAGAAATGTGGCATCCTCATGGGCACTGGCCAATGGCCCCTCCCTAGCAGACATCTGCAGAGCAACACCTTTGCTAGATTCTACAACCTCAGGGTTGAGTCGGTCTTGTCCTGTGTTTTGTCAGGTCTGAGCTGGTAGAACTCGGTAATACGACCGGGTGTTCCGCTTGCACCTTGCACCCTTCACCAAGTTGATCCAGTGTGCCTTCTTTCCCAGGTTAGCCACTAAGCTCTCGCTTCATGGAGGCTCTTCCTCCCTAGCCCTCTGGCCGGCGAATTCAGTAGAGGAATTCGCCACCAGACCAACCAGGAGTCGAGTGATCCATGTTGGGCTTGGTCTCCACAGGCATAGTTCCCGCTTCAGGCAACTCCCTGTGATGTATTTTCCGTGATACGGTCCCCCTGCTGGCAGGATCCGCGTCTCCCTTGGGCAGTCCTCGCTGCCCCCGGTCTCCGTGTCTGTAGCAATTCTTCCCTTGTCAGGCAGGATCTACCACCGCACCATGTCCACGGGTGGCTTGACAACCCCGTGTGTATTAGCCACAACTTACCTCCCCCAGTCTGGGCAGGTTGTGGGCTCCGCATGGCCTTTTCCCCCTGAAAGAATGGGAACAGAAAAGGACACCTTCCCTGTGTGTCTATAGTGTTAAGATAGCCCCAGCCGTTTTTTAACTCTATGACGAGAAACATAGAGGGAGAAAAGGCATGCCTGGCTGACTGGCTCCCATAAAAGTCATGTCGCCTGGAAGGATTACGTGCAGCCGACCCAGCTGCTTCTAGCACTCAGCAGCCTGCTTGCATCTGGCTCGGCAGTCACATAACATGGGTAGTGCATGGCGATTTGAAGTGGGACCCCTTGTGGCACTACAATAGACACAATGTTGAGTGAGTGACAGAAGGGTAACATCATGGTTACTGTTGTAACCTCCGTTCCCCGATGGAAGGAATGAGACTTTGTATTCCCCTTGCCATGTTACTATCCCTACCACTGTAATGCGGCGAACCTTATTCTCGGCTCCTCAGTGAAAACCTGTCTGACATTCGCTCCCCCGTTCCCCTTTATACCCGTATGTTTGGGGGCGGGGCATGCAAATTCTGTCTGCCAACTTGACATTGGCCTTTTCTCAAGTTCAGAGGTACGCAAGGCTCTCAGAAGAGACCCCTTGTGTCACTGTAATCGACACAACATCTCGTTCCTTCCATCGTGGAATAGAGGTTACAACAATAACCATGACGTTTTATTGTATTATTGAACTGTTACTACAAACAGTGTTTTTAGAAGTAGAAAACACAAACGCAATTCTTTATATGAGATTAATCTGCAATATTCACAACATAAACATTAAATTACAATTTTTAAAATTATGTTTTAATGTTATTAAAATGTGTTACGTAACAGTTTAAGACATGCTTTTGTCATTTTGCACATTATTGTCTATTTATAGTTATATAATATTTTTGTTGACCGGAATTTTATGCCATTTTAATCAGATTATGAATGTTTAAAATTAACAAATGACATAACAAAATATTGACTACATTTAAAGGACATTTTTGTCTTTAAAAAACTGTAAATACTGATCCCACAATGCAACACTATCAATGTGACCTTCTGTGTGACAAAAGAACAAAAACTTGTGTCCCAAATGATAAACTATGCACTTACAATATACACTATGCACTCAGCCATGTAGTTTATGAATTTTCAAAAGTGTAGTATCGTCCCAAATGGAACACTTAATGTTTTCTTTTACTACACAGAAGCATTCGCCATTTAGCTGCTGATGGAAGTGACATTTCAAACGCATGCAATGTGTTGTCACTAGCTTTAGCCAACCTCTGTTCAACACTTGTATCTCAAACAACATACTGCCTAGTAATCACTATACTTCTATTCAATTCCATTATTTTCTTCATCTTTATTTATCCTCTATTCATCCAACATGTCTCTCTGTCTACTCTTCTCCGTACTATCACAACTTGCTCACACCCTCCTTTAATAAATCACATGCTACTACCACACAGGAATGTTTTACATACGGCTGATGAGTGCATATCAGTCAGATTTCAATTAATGTCCATCAGAAGTTTTCAGTTTTTATTACACATGCTGTACACTCCCTGTTTTAAAGAATTAATTCAAGCAATTCGAGGCATTTTATACTTTGGGGCAGTCCATAGGAAAATAATGAATGAGATCTATTTAATATCTTAATTGTTTCTCCTAGACAGCAATGAGATTCAATGGAGAACAAATGGAAATTATCTCAATATGATCTCAAACTTTTCATATCAAATTAAGACCAGATTATCTGTGCTATGCTATCCACATTCATTTTAAACCTTTTTTGAAATGTCACTTCCATCATTTTAATACCATCAGTATTTTATATATACTGTGTGTGTGTCTATATATATATATATATATATATATATATATATATATATATATGTACAGTGCAGACAGTATTCACAGCACTTCACTTTTTCCACATTTTGTTATGTTACAGCCTTATTCCAAAATGGATTAAATTCATAATTTTCCAATTTTCACAGCCTTTGCCATGACACTCAAAATTGAGCTCAGGTGCATCTTGTTTCCACTGATCATCCTTGAGATGTTTCTACAACTTGATTGGAGTCCACCTGTGGTAAATTCAGTTGTTTGGACATGATTTGGAAAGGCAGACACCTGTCTCTATACTGTAAGGTCCCATAGTTAACAGTGCATATCAGAGCACAAACCAAGCCATGAAGTCCAAGGAATTGTCTAATGAACTCTGAGACAGGATTCTATTGAGGCACAGATCTGGGGAAGGGTTCAGACACATTTATGCAGCATCGAAGGTCCCAATGAGCACAGTGGCCTCCATCATCCATAAATGGAAGAAGTTTGGAACCACCAGGACTCTTCCTAGAGCTGGCCCCCCAGCCAGCCTTAGTCAGGGAGGTGACCAAGAACCTGATGGTCACTCTGACAGATCTCCAGCGTTTCTCTGTGGAGAGAGGAGAACCTTCCAAAGAACAACGATCTCTGCAGTACTCCACCAATCAGGCTCTCTTTGGTAGAGTGGCCAGCCGGAAGCCACTCCTCAGTAAAAGGCACATGACAGCCCACCAAAAGGCACCTGAAGGACTCTCAGACCATGAGAAACAAAATTCTCTGGTCTGATGAAACAAAGATTGAACTCTTTGGCCTGAATGGCAAGCGTCATGTCTGGAGGAAATCAGGCACCGCTCATCACCTGGACAATACCATCCCTACAGTGAAACATGGTGGTGGCAGCATCATGCTGTGGGGATGTTTTTCAGTGGCAGGAACTGGAAGACTAGTCAGGATCGAGGGAAAGATGAATGCAGCAATGTACAGAGACATCCTTGATGAAAACCTGCTCCAGAGCACTCTGGAATTCTGTCTTGGCTGAAGGTTCATCTTCCAACAGGACAACGACCCTAAGAGCACAGCCAAGATAACAAAGGTGTGGCTACGGGACAACTCTGTGAATGTCCTTGAGTGGCCCAGCCAGAGCCCAGACTTGAACCCGAATGAACATCTCTGGAGAGATATGAAAATGGCTGTGCACCGACGCTCCCATCCAACCCAATGGAGCTTGAGAGGTCCTGCAAAGAAGAATAGGAGAAACTGCCCAAAAATAGGTGTGCCAAGCTTGTACCATCATCCTCAAAAAGACTTGAGGCTGTAATTGGTGCCAAAGGTGCTTCAAAAAAAGTATTGAGCAAAGACTCTGAACACTTATGTACACGTGATTTTTTTTGCTTTTTATTTTTAGTAAATTTGCAAAGATTTCAAACAAACTTCTTTTACATTGTCATTATGGGGTATTTGTTTGTAGAATTTTGAGGAAAATTATGAATTTAATCAATTTTGGAATAAGGCTGTAACATAACAAAATGTGGAAAATGTGAAGCACTGTGAATACTTTCTGGATGCAATGTATACCTGAGACTAAATTTATACTTTGATGAACATAACTGAGAACTCTTAAGTTCTGTCGCCGGACATTTGAACATTAAATCTTCCTCTGGGAGTTTACTTTGAAGTAGTTTACTGTTGTGAATTATTTTAGGGCTGTTTAATGTCAGGCTCTTTTGTTGGGATTTCCTTAACTATTGTGATTTACCTCTGAATCTCTCTCTCTCTCTCTCTCTCTCTCTCTCTCTCTCTCTCATCCTTCTCTCAAGGTCACTCGTTAAACCTGTTTTGCTGTTAAATAAAGAGTGATTATAGAACCACATGTGTGTCCACCTCTTTCTGTGAGCCACACCCTCCAGCTAATCAAATTAATATGTGCCTGCATATCAGCTTGACAAGTCACTCCACACCTTTTGGACATAGTTTTCCTACTAAATCTGTGCTAAAAGTATGACTAAATTAGTCACACCGATCATAACCTGCTTAACCTGGTCCTCACCAATTGACATATTAGATTTAAATGTCTTGATTTTCCAGATAAAGAGGCTGGAATTGAGGGAATGTGGTGGCATACATTAAAATTGCATGATGTCATATGAGATCATTATCCATAATCCTTCTAACTACTTCATTAAGCTACTTTTCATCTGTGTTAAAAAAAAATTATAATAATGGCTTCACTATAGAGAAAGATCCGATGGAGCGTTTGATGGTTGTGTTTAGAAGATAACCTCTCGGTCTTGCAGAAGCCTCATGCAACATTCACACACTGTGTTTATTGTGTTTATTTGGAGGCCTACAGAAAACCTACACCTACCTCTAAATCTAACCCTACATCTAACCTTAGTAACAGTGAATGAGACTCTCGCGAGACTTAGTTTGCAGGGGTTTACTTTCTAGACGCTGTATCATTTGGCAGAAAGGAAAGCATAAGTTCCTTTTGGATAGTGTGAATTCAAGCTGGCATTCAGCTAACTGGATTTCTGAAAGCACAACTAGACATCTCTGAAATTCTCATTGATCAACGAAAGCCTACATCAGAGGCAAAGTTAAAATGTTCTAAAATTTGGTTATAACCAACTAGTTAACTAGTGAACTTCAGACCTGTAGACCATTTGCTTTGTTTCGAAACGGGGACTAAATTGTTTCAATGTTACATTTTCTTCTTGGTTCGGTTTGCTTTCACAATGCAACATTTCAAATTGGACCAAACCTATGTCAATAAAAGTCACATTTGATCAAGCTGTTATGCTTGTTTGCTGTTCCAGGATTAAGCTCATCCATTGATATACTGGTTAGAATTATATGCCAGTAAAAAATGTGTCAACCATTACGGCTGTGGAGGTTGGGCTCCAAATACAAATTATCTGTGATGGATTTGAGTTGTAAAGTTTCCGTCATGTTTATTTTTATCCGTCATTAGTGCTTTTGAGGGACAGGCCCTGCTTTCTCACCCTGGCCAGGGTGGATATTAACAGGCACGGGGAGGGAATGCGTAGATCAGCACTTTGGGCCACAGGTGGGCTAGTGCAGCCACACAGAGGGGCACGTCTTTAGTGAGAAGAACATAGGACAATGGGAGTTTTCATGTGAGGCGAAGAGATCTACGGTCGCCTGTCCAAATCTCTCACACAACATGCCCACTATCTGAGGGTGGAGGCACCAGTCTCCGTAGAGTGGGTTCACCCTCGACAGAAGGTCCACGCCCCTGTTCAAAATGCCTTTAACATGGGTTGCGCATAACAACAGGAAGTGCCGCTTGCGCCACACTAAAAGCCTGTGAGCTAGAGCATGAAGCTAGGGCGATTGCATTCCGCCCTGGCGATTGTTTTGTGCCACTGCTGTGGTATTGTGGAAGCGAACGTGCACATGAAACGCGGGACAAAAGATGATTCAGTGCTTTTCATACAGTCATGAGCTCCAGATAATTTATGTGGGCTGAACGAAGTTTGCTTGGCCACGAACCGTTCACTTTTCTTTCCTCCTGAGTTGCTCCCCACCCTATTAAAGACGTGTCTGTCGATACCACTTTTCGCAACATAACAGCCCCGAGGGGGTTCCCATGTGCATAAAAATCTACGCTCCTCCTGTGGCGCAAGGCTGCTGTGCACAAACGCATCACTGTAACAGAGTGACAGAGATCACATAACAGAATTTCCAAGAAAGTGCAGAAAATGCTAAAAAATTTAAATGATAAATAAATAAAAAATAACGTCCACAGATTCCTGGGCCTGAATCAGGCTAAATGTATTAACAGAGGACACCTTTATGTCTATTTCAGATCTGTTGGTTATCAGTTCCTTGATTTTGCTCTAAATATCTCTAGACTCGTATAAATAGACACCTGTGTAACTTTAAGATGAAGTTGTTTGGAGGATAACAAGTGAAGGTAAGTTATGAAAAGACTGGCAAAGCTATGAACTTTTTTGAAGAGCACTGGTAAGTCTAATGTAAAAAAAATAAAAAATAAATAAATGTCCATCCAACCAAATTGAGCAACCATTCAAAAAGGCCTCAATTTTAAGACAAGTGATTGAAAGACCAAAAATAGGAGAAACTGTAACCTCAGGGCACTGTAACCTCGTTGTATGTCTTCCAGATACAGAATACAAATGTCCATTTCTTTGCAAAACAGTTTTGATTATAATTCCCGTAAATCAACTGGCAGAGCATGGGAATGACAACAACCAAGGTCATGGGATCACTGCCGGGAATGCATGTACTGGTGAGATATATATTACATGCAATGTAAGTCATCTTTATGCACTAGCCAATTGCATAATAATGTAAGAATTTATCCCATACTGCTACAGGCACAAAAAAAAAATAAAAAAAACAGACATCATGCTACAGACTGTGTTGCATAAGGCACATATAAAGAATTTTTTATGTGTTCTAGGCTTTGTGAATTTGCACTTTGAAGGCCTACAACTGTCTGCTGTTCAATACAAAATATCCAAGCTACATTGTGTGAGGCTTTCCTGATTTCATAAGCCAAATTGCTAAAAGTGAGTTCACACATGAACTCTTGTGACCAGTAAGGCTTTTGTTACATGACAATTTTCATAATTATTAAAATGGGCTTAATGAGTAGTTCAGATTCATTCTTGAAATTCTACAGAACACAAAGAACAAACCTACACCTGCCCACATTACGCATGATGTGTATAGATATGTTGTTATCTTAAAATGTAAAGTGAGTTTTAAACAGGTTTTTCTTCTGGAGTGGATTGATCATATATAAGTATATGTAATTGCAGGAATTAATCTCACTTTAATTAATCTCTATTGCATTAAAGTTTGATTCTCTGACTCAATACCTCTGTTTCATGTGCATTTAAGTGCTAAATTATTTTGATTTGAGGTATTACTATGATACCAACCATTGTGTTACTGATGAATGATTTGGTCAGATATATGCTGTTGTACGTATTTGTTTATCAGATGCTTACAAAGTGACATACAGTACATTTACAGTATTGCAGGAATGGCTCTGGTTTTGCTTCGTGACCCAAATTTATTATTGGACATCTAATGTCGGCCCAAAACAGTACCAAAATTGTGTATCATACAAACTTAAAACAAAATGGATGTAAAAACTGAACAGTCTTGATATATTAATGTTAAAATTAGTTTTTAATGTGTTTATTAATGTTTAAGGGGTGAATTCACGAACAACCAACAATCTGGTAAAAGCAGGAGAAATCAACGCTGAAATAACACTGTGTCTTGCGTATTTAAGTCATTATCATTTATTTCCCTGCAAACACACCTTCTATCTATGCATATTAGGCTCATAATAGATTGAGCTATGTTCACAGATATCCATTCTGCTTGCCCGGCGTATTTAACATTACCACCCGAGGAAAGCAGGCGGTGAACTGAATTTTATTATTAAAGGGATGCTTATTAAAAAGTGATACATTTTCTATCGATTATGGCAGTACAAATGTATCACATAATGATCAAACGATCATCTTTAGACAATTTCAAACTTGTATTTCATGTAGTCTGTTTGTTTTACCTTGCATAGTTTTGTACATGGTTTTCGAGAATGAGGGCATGCCACACAACCTGTCCATGTTGGAATTTGCTGAATTTAGCTAGATTCTACAAGTGGTCCTATTTTACTCCAAAATCAAAAGAAACGAATAAGAAATGATTATTTTTTCCATATATAAAGCCTTTTTTTAAGGCCATGAAGGTTTGTACACGGTGTCATTATTTGTTATGATAGTTACACACATTTTACCCCACAATTGTCATTACCGAAAAGTTAAAATAAATAAAGTTTGTAATTTAAAAAAAATCTGTGTATAACAGCATAATTTTTACTGTAATACAGTTTTAAAAAAAAGAAACACTTACAGTAATGAGAATCATCATTGAAAACAATAGGAATAGTAAAAGTAAAATGTTCAAATGCATTACAGTAATGAGAATTGGGAGGTAAAATGTGTTTAATTGTCTTAAAAATAATGCCACAATGCAAAAAAATTATCTTAATAATCCTAAATGTAGACTACATTTACTTGTTTTTTGCTTTTTTGGATTTGGGGTTAAATATGACCAGGACATTTTCTTGACAGTTTGCAGGACAATTACCCAGTTGCATTTTATTATTTGTGTTTAACATTGTTTATCTCTGCTGTCCAGAACCCCACTAGTTGAGAAACACTGCTCTAACAATCACCCCTAGGGAAAGTTCATGGATCGCCTATGCAGGTTCAACCCTGTAGCATTTTGATTGCCAGCGTACTGTAGATATTTATACCGCCCACCCATGTGCTGATTTAAGTTGATTTAAGATGACAGGTTTACACAGTTAAATTATGTGTAAACTTTGCTAATACGCAGCTTAGATCTGCATAGACATGCAGCACATAAAATTCTGACAGGCCTGATGAAATCATTACCTCATATTGGAATATTTGTATGAGAAAGTGCTGTTGCACTGTTTTGCTTACATATTCAGTTCAAGACACCGTAACAGGATCTTGTTTGTGAGCGGGAGAGTGTGTGTGTCTTTATGTAAGCATATATGTGTATTGGTGTGATGTTAGTTTACACAACTAAGTAGACAAAAGGTCATGGTATCTTTGTGTGTGCATAATTGTGTGTCTCTGTGTTGACACGGTTCTAATGCTCTAGTGTTGATTGAGTTGTAGCAGAGCCATTTGTTTGGTTGCAGGTCAACTGATATGAAATGAAAAGCACTTTGCCAGGCTCAATGTGTTAACCCTCTGAAAAACCATTACATAAATATCTTAAGTATTTAAGCTTAGATTCTAGATTCTAACAATTGCTCTTCAAGACTTTTCCTCATATTGTCTTTGCGTCTCCAGTGTCGCCTCACAATAATTATGGACATGATTCTCCCACATGCCTAACTACTGTAAACTGTATGCTGTAACTACTTTAAAGATCTAATATAAATTGGCATGATGGTTCTGCATGTACACACAAAAACTGAAGAATGCTTTAGGTCATTTGTTTAATCACCCCACAACATTTTATGTATCACCATTGCAGTAATCATCAGATAGCAAATATCTCAAATAGTCTCAGTTGAGTAGCTACAACGGTAGCTGGAGAATTTTTTTGGGATGTCTGATATCGATTAGTAGCTTGTTGCTGGGGAGTGAGTCAATTTGTATCGAAGTGTACCTGCATGCAGTTTCAACAGCCTATCAGATTTGTATCTGCTGACATTGCTAAAACACAGCTTCTTTCTTAATGAAAAAGATAAAGGTCAATAGTTTAGTCAACAGAGATTTAATCCGTTTTAAGCATTTCATAATTTTGTTCCCTCATGGGGAGCATGTTCCCACACAAAGAGATCAAAACTATTTACTCTAGAAAATGTAATGCAATGCAAGTATTCTAAAGAAAAACACATTGTCATGGGTCAAGCATCACTATTACAATTGCTTATAAATGAGGGTTAGATATTTGTTCTAAACTGCTATGAATGATACCTCTAATCATGTGGCTTAATGTGGAGAGGTGTGCTATTACTTTTCTAAGCAATCAGGCTTATGATTTTTACCTGGCTGGTGATAACAACGGTGAAAAAGGAGGGACTCAAGCCATATATATTGACCAGAATATTGGTAAGACTTCAGGGTGGCCTCTTTTAATCCAAAATAACCTAGCAACCATTCAGAACACTTTAGCAACAACATATAAATGCCCTAGAAACATCTAAAACACCCTAGCAACTGCATAGTAATGCCCTGGTAACACCCAAAACACCCTAACAACTGCATAGCAACGCCATGGCAACTACTTAAAACCCCTTAGCAAATACATAGCAACACCCTTGCAACTGCATAGCAACATCCTGGCAACCACCCAAAACATCTAAGCACATGCATAACCGTGGCATGGCAACCACCCAAAATACCTTAGCAAATAAATAGCAACGCCCTGGCAACTACCCACAACACCCTAGTAACTATATAGCAATGCCCTGGAAACCACCCAAAATACCAGAGCAACTCCATTTCAATACCATGACGACCACACAAAACACCTTAGCAACTGTATAGAAGTGACATGGCAAACATCCAAAACACCCTAGCAACTGCATAGCAATGCCTTGGCAACTAAACAAAACACCTTAATTAGCAACCATCTAAAATACCTTAGCAAATGCATAGCAACAACCTAGCAACCACCCACATCATCCTAGCAACTGCATAGCAATGCCCAGGTAACCATCCAAAACACATTAGCAACTGTACAGCAGTGTCATGGCAACCATCCAAAACACCCTAGCAACTGCATAGCAATGCCCTGGCAACCAAACAAAACACCTTCATTGCCAACCACCTAAAACCTTAGCAAATTAATAGCAACACCCTAGCAAAAACCAACAACACCCTAGCAACTGTATAGCAACACTCTTGTAACCACCCTAAGCATTTTAACAACTGCATAGCAAAGCCCTGGCAACCACCCAAACACTTTAGAACATGCATAGCAACGGTATGGCAACCACCCAATTACCATAGCAAACGCATTGCAATGCCCAAACAACTGTATAGCAGTGCCATGGCAACCATGCAAAACATCCTAGCATTGTGGTAGCAAGCTTTTCATGAACAACACTACTCACAGTTTCCTTTAACAATTAAAATCTTGTTTCTCATGGAGTTCTCTACCCACACTCAAAGCTATTCATAGTTCGCCCCTTGCTATGTCCCCTTTAAATCTAAACTGATGTAGCCATTAAAATTAACCAACACTTTTTAGTGGGCTGTGTGAATTACTGGCTCTTGCTCTAGAGATGACAAATAAAAGCTCTTGTCTCAGTCATACCAGAGGAAATTACCAATTTAGACATCAGCATACGCATCATTCAAGCTCATGTTGCCAACCACCAGATGCTGGAATGTGTTCCTTTTTTTGTGTTACCATGGCAACCATTAAATCAGTTTGTTGTTCCCCTATTATGACTCACCAGTCTGTCTATCTGTCTGTATTATCATAAGGGGAATTGGGTTGGGTGTGGGCTCATTGTGAAAGTTAAAATCTTTTTGAGCTCTCCATTTGCCGACTCTTTAATCGAACGATTTGTCCATAGCCAGCTTAACAAAACACATGATGTTCCAGAGGAAAACTCTGCCCCCTTTTACCTGTTTTCTTTTTGTTAATATTTTCCCCCTGTTTTGCCCTTTGCCAACAAACTTTATTTCTATTTTCATTCCCTCTCTGCAGCAGAGCTGTCTGGTATCAGTGAAGGTCTTTGTTAGAGGTGGTGTGAGGGCAGCATATGATTGGTCAGTGCTGGTAGTGTGTGAAACAGCAGCAGGTATGATGGCAGAGGATTGGAATGCGGTGCCGTGGCTGGACAGAGCGAAAAGCGTGGGGGAGAGGAGAAAGAAAGAGTTGTGAGGGCACAGGTGGGGAGTCATGAGGGATTCCAGGAGAAACTTTTCTGTGGAACATGGGTATTGGAAATTTCACACTTTACATATGTCCATATGAGAGAAGGGTCCACAACTTTTCTGTTTGGGTCAAAAATACCCGGAAGAGTACAATAAATATTTAGGACAACCCCCTTTTGAACATGAGCTTTGACATAGGCTTGCTTTTCACAATGAACACAAACTTTTATAGTAGGAAAGAGTACCTCATAAATATCAGTCAATAAACAATTTCTTACAGTAGATATATAGTAAAATCTTCATTTTGAGTGAAAAAAGGGAAAACTAACTCACTGTATATGTTTGAAACAAATACAGAATCATGGTTTATATTTCAAATTACTTTTTATTTTAGAATATAATTGTCCACCCAGCAGAAAATAAATCACGTGAAAAATCCCATAGACTTGTATAGAAAAGGTCCCGACATATACAGTCTCCAGGGATCAGAATGTCATGAAGTCTTCAGGATGGTTTCTTTTAACTTGGGCCAATAAGCAAACCAACTTGCAAAAATTAGGAATGCCCTAGCAACCACCTAGAAACACCATAGCAACGGCCTATTACACCCTAACATGGCATAAATTTAAACAAGTATCATAAAAATGTTCTACTTTTTTTTATCTGTTATTTAATTCACTGTTGTGGATAATTCAAAGGCATTTCAATACAAATTGTATTGACTCTTAAATTAATCAAAAATTACCCGAACAGGGTCACAATCACTTTTTAAAATACTTTTTATGTAATTAATCTTGTCTTTCTCTCTGAGGAAGGCCTTTTGACTTTCATTTTCCCACTGGAACTGAAGTCTGAAATCAATTGGCTAGATCAGTACATATTATAGTCATTTGTGTTTGGAAAGAGAGAAAGAGAAAGAGAAAGATAAAGAGAGTGGGGACTTAACCTAAAAAATAATTGTATAATTATAATTGTTTTAGTTGCCTTGGGGGACAGTTATGTAGATAATCATTGTGTTGCCAATATCAGACTTTATCTGGCAGCTCATTTATGCTGCCTAATCTCTTTTTCTCTCCTCTTTTTTTCAGTGATTGCATAACAAGCCCATTTTCTCCTTATTTTTCCCAAAACCTTGCCAAACCAACCCCTGATTAAAGACAGCACAAGAAGCCAGATCATAAGGAAATATTCTGCCCCCAGTAAGCCATTAATAATCCACTTATCCTGTTTAGTTTTTCCCCCAAAATGTACATTTGACTGCATATTTTGACAAACCTTTCCTAGTTCCACATTTTGCATCTAAATAGTTGGGGTAAGGCTTTGGTGTTGATGTGCAATGCCCTTTCTCCTCTACACATTGTGTATTATTGGCAAAAAGTTTTCAACTTTTGTCTCATCTGTCCACAGAACAATTTCCCAGAAGAAATTTTCCAGATGGTCTTGGGCAAACATAAGATGTGCTTTTTTGGACAGCAGTGATTTCCTTCGTGGTGTCCTTCCATGAACACCATTCTTGTTCAGCGGTTTCTGAAAATGGACAGTTTTCTGGAGGTCTTTTGTTGTTACCCTTAGGTTCTTTCTCACCTCTGTCAGGATTGTCCATTGTGTTCTTGAATTGGTATCAGGACTCCCACTACTAAGGAGAGTAGCAACAGTCTTGAATTTTCTCTTGAATTTGTCTCATGGATTGTTGAATACCCAGGTCTTTAGCAATGCTTTTGGAGCCTTTTCATGCATCTTTATAATGTGTCTTCTAAGGTCGCGTGAAAGTTGAGATTGAGGCGTGGTTCACCCTAACCAATCTTTCTTGAGAAGAACAGTTTTGTCAGTAACCAGGCTTTGTGTGCCTTTATTTAAAGGGCATGGCACCTGTGCAACCCACAAGCTCAAGCTGAGCTATCATGTTATATAGTTATCTGGAATATCAAGTCAAGATCATATGTAAACATTAGCTAGCTATCAAGATAAGTTAGCGTTGACGGCTCACTGACCGTAACTGCCATGGTGAACCAAGTGGTCTCTCCACTAACAGTGGGACGATGCTCCAGCACACCGTCCACAATCTCAAACCATGGAAAGTTATTTCTTTAGGCACCACTTTGTCCATTGAGCATTTTAACAGATTTCTGCTGTACCCACATTTTTTTAATTTTCCCAAACTTGTACCGTTGTGCACTGGATACACAACCTGGCTAGTTCGGCGAAACTATACCTCTGACATTAACGCTGCCTCACTCCCCATTTGGCCTTGTTTGGCCCAAGGGTAATCTGCAGGCCAAAGGCCAATGGCTGTTGACCCCGAGAAAACCCAGAGGTACATGATTTCAAACTTTACATTTACATTTATACATTTGGCAGATGCTTTTATCCAAAGCAACTTACAGAGCCCAGAGCCCAGAGGCAGCACGATGAAGCCCTGGCAGTGACAGTGGGAACGCAACTAGCCCTGGCATGCACTAGCACACCCTTATTTGGCCCAATAATGGAAATGTGGCTAATGTCTTCAATGCAAATTTTAAAAGTACAACTGTTTAGTTTAGTCAGATTAGTTTGTTTAAAAATGTTACTTAGATTAAGATCAGACCACATATTATTAGTAATCGATGCAAAAATCCAGGTAATTCCAAAGGGTTCACAAACTTTTTATTGCAACTGTATATATATATATATCTATATGTAGTATTGTGCTTTCATATATAATATTTTTTATAACACTCCTTTATATATGTATTCCAGTGTAAAAATTAAGAAATGTCATGTAGGCAATATTGCTGTTTTAAGTTAATATAGTGTAACTTGGATATTAAATGCAATATGGACAATTGTTTTCTCTATTTTTGCTCCATTAATGAAAATAGATCCAAATGAAGCCAAAGCAATATCAGCCATTATGGGAGAAAAACACTGAAGCACCCAAGTATCAGCACTCTTGGAACAGCGCTTGTCCACTCTGATTAGAGGACCACAATTCATTGTTATGTATAATACACAATTATTCAAATCTAACAGAACTAACTACTCATTCCTCATGTTTATACTGGTAATTAGAAGTACCATATTTTTTTATAAGTGCATCATTTTGTTAATGTTACCCAGCTATTTTTGGCTTGATGATTACACACATGTAACGAAACCATCACTTGTTGCACTGATCAAACTACCCCCACTTTATGTATGCCACATTGTTTATCCATGTACATCTGCCATTATTACTTTAATGAAAATACATTATTAATAAAGCTGTATGTATTTGGATCTCTGCTGTTGTGCCACACCTCTTACGGTTAGCTTTAAACTTCAGCCAGTGATAAGACAACAATTCATGCTTTTCTATTTATTCTGTGCCAAAACCACTATTCAGACAGCTGCATCTCTGCTCTATTGACATTGAGACAGATGTGTTAATGAAACAATTCCTGGGACAGGTCTCTAGTCCTGATAGTATTTATAATAGATTTACTCCCACAGGATCCACCCAAGTGGAGCACATGTGATGTTTGATTATATTTTTTGACTTGGGAAGGAAAGGGACCATTGCAAATCAGTTTGATTATAGTATGTGAGGTAGATACACTGCCGTACAAGGGCAAAAAGCAGTACCTAAAAAAAAAAAAAGGTTTAAAGGGATAGTTCACCCAAAATGCTAATTATGTCATAATTTACTCACACTTATGTTGTTGCAAACCCTAATGACTTTTGGAACATCTCCTTTTGTGTTCTATAGAATAAAAAAAGTCATACCTGTTTAGAACAACATTTTTGGATGAACTATCCCTTTAAAATAGATTTTGAATCCCAGATTTTAAATGGTGTCTCAAACTTTCGGACTTCGATCAACCTTTAGAGATTTTGGTGTGTGTGTGTGTGTGAAAGCAAATGCTGAACATAAATGAGAAGATTATGGTGTCAGGCCTGACTGACACAGAATGGGAGAGATTCTTCAGTATGCTTGCGTGCTTTAACTCTCCACAGGGCAGAGACAGAAAGAGAGAGAGAGAGAGAGAGAGAGAGAGAGAGAGAGAGAGAGAGAGGAATGTCCATGAAAGGCAGCGGGACTCTGTTATTTCCTCTGCAGTGAGTGTGCATTGTTCTGATAACAGCTGTCTGGAGCTCTAGAGCCAGCATGGAGGATCGCCTTTCCTGCTTTCCCCTCCCTGGCTTTCCCTGGTTGTTTTGGAAACTGTGACACACATGATCTGTTAGTTATGTATCAGGGCAGATGATAAGGGTGGCTAGATGTCATTGATATTCAGCTTTACTCATCCACACTGATGTCACAACAATAAGGCGTCACCATGACGTAAATTACATCTCTCTCTCTGATACTTTGTTTTATGGACAATGAAGGGCAGGGGTGAAGGAGAGTAACCAACTGCAAGTACTGTACCTGTAGCACACCTGCAAATTGAACTTCTGCCCTCTACTGTACTAAAGAGGAACTGTCATTTATTTCCAGCAGAGTGCAATCATATAAACATATTCTGTAATAATGCATATGTACTTTGCAGTAACAATAACATCATGAATGCATAAAAGCAGCAGATTTGTGACTGGCCAACACTGACTCAAAATAAAGGCTTGCTAATGACTCTATTCTTATCAAAAACCATATTTCGCTATATATGAAACTATGGTTGTTTGTAGATTATAAAAGTTCTTGATTTATTATAAAGTGGCCCCAACAGTATTTGAACAGTTAAGCCACACTTAAAAACATAGGAATTTCATATACTGCACAGTATATGAATAGATGATAGAATATTTTTTTTAAGAAAATTAGCACGAGAACACTGTTCAAGTGGATTCCCCAATACATAAATTACTTTCTAAAGAAAAGCTTAATAATATATAAGTAATATATGCTTTGTGGATATTTAAAAGGCTATCTTGTGCAATTAGGCTGCAAACATTGTTTAGTTTGAATGAAAACCTTTATTTTAAGTACTTAAAAAAAATACTGCTGTGTGGTAAATTATGGGAAAATACTGGTCACACAATGGTGTGATATGGGATCACATCCCAAACAACAGAGTGAAGGACCAAGCTACATATTACCCTGTTGTTGTTATTGTTTTTTTAAATTCCACCAATCATCACCTGTTCATAATATCTTCAGACTAATCACGTACACATCATTGGTCAGCAAACCAGTAAAACCAGCCAGAAATGAATGAATGAGGAGTGACCAACACAGGGACACAAACTGTGGATAATGATTTTGTAGGGTTATATTGGAGGTTACTGGTTACTGTGAATTTTAGGTGGGGGCTAATTTAGTTTGCAAATTACAAGCTTTTCAGTTGAAATGGTGTGTCATTGTAAGCACTAGCGTGTCATTCCCAGAACACTCCCGTAAACTCAGGGTCACTGACTGTTTGAGCATTGCCAAAAATGTATTCTGGATTTTGTTTTAGTTGGCTGGAATGTGACAAGGACCCTTTGGCCTTAACGTTAATACACTCTGGTTTATTTCTGTGGAAGTTTGGGGTTAGGCAATAATTACACAGTTGTTTAGGGACATAAAAGGATGATGAGGTCTATCAAGCACCAGTTGTACCAAATCACTCTGAAATATGCAATATGTTTTCTCTTAACTGTAAAGTCTTTATTCACTGTCATTTAATCAAAACAGTGATTCAGAAAAGATGAACAGCAGAACCAAGCAACACTACTGCTGTTTTCATTGGTATTCAACTGTTTCATTCATGTCAATTCCTATGAATTGTTAATCAAGAAAGGGAGGAAAGGGAGAAATCTAAACAGGGTTGTAGTTGAAGAGCCAATTTTTGATGATTGTGGGGTGAGACAAATACACAATAAAATGCCACAAAAAGATACAGTGTAATAAAAACACATAAAAAACCTCAATAAAACATACATTGGCGGTAAAATGGTGCAATTATGGTATTAAATTGTAATGCTATAGTACTGAATGCATACTATATTCATATTACATGATATTTCAAAGAATACAAAGGTAGTGCCATGGCACATTTCCAAAACATTGTATTACCATGGCACTTTTTGTTCCTTTATTGTTAAAGGGATAGTACATCCTAAAATGAAAATTATCTCATTAATTACTCACCCTCATGCCATCCCAGATGTGTATGACTTTCTTTCTTCTGCTGAACACAAACAAAGATTTTTAGAAGAATATATCAGCTCTGTAGGTCCATATAATGCAAGCGAATGGTTGCAATAACTTTGAAACGCCAAAAATCACATAAAGGCAGCATGAAAGTAATCTATATGACTCCGGTGGTTAAATCTATGTCTTCTGAAGCGATATGATAGGTGTGGGTGCAGATCAATGTTCAATGCTCCACTTTCACATTCACATTCTTTTGTTTTTGGCAGTTCGCATTCTTTTACATTGATTAAACCACTTTTGTACTGCCTTTATGGGATTTTTTGGAGTTCTGCCCACCGTTCATTTGTACTGTATGGACCTACAGAGCTGAAATATTCTTCTTTATTTATGTAATTCTTTTTTTCTATATGTACAAGAAAGAAAGTCATACACTTCTGATATGGCATGAGGGTCTGTAAATTATGATTGAATTGTCATTTTTGGGTGAACTATCCCTTTATTGAACTAAAAATTCTGATGTTTAATGTGTTATAGTAAGGTTTAATCAGTAAAGCACATGACTATAGGAAATCTTGGCTACCTGCAATGTTCATGGGTTTAAATTATAAATAGTTTTTATATCATTCTCTCAGGACAAACAGCTGGCAAGTCCTTTAAGACGAACCTCGTGTCCCAAAATTGTTGTGTCAACAGAAAGTAAAATATTCAAATAAACTCACACAGCAGGATACACAAGATTCGAAACAAGATAAATATAAACTCAGAAGGGGATTTCGGGCATGGTGAGCTGTTTAGAGTCTGTTAGTTTAGCCAAAGCTTGGTTGAAATTTCCTACCCATGAGCCTCCACTGCTATCTATTCTCTCATATATGCTTGCACACATTCCGGCACATTCCAGCGAAGCTTGGAGAGAATAAAGTGGCATTAAGACAGAGGATAGCAAGGTCGAGAAAGAGGGATTTGAAAGGATGAGTGGGAGCCATTTGGTTCACTATAAACACAATCCAGACCTGTTAGATGTCAGGAACTGACTCTCCCAGGTCAAAGGTCACTATTGCTGGGAGAGCACTCTGAATGTCTTGGTTGACTCTTTAATCAGTGAACACCCACCTCCTCAAACAACACAACAATGTGCCAGCAACAAAACCTGAACAAACATGTTTCATACAACAATAGGGGGATTTACATACAAAGCATTTCTGTCAGTTCATGCTCCCATTTTGTTAAGACTAGTGAGGTTCCTAAACAAATGAGCTATCAGCATTACTTGTAAATGATGTGTGAATCAACAGGGAGTCATATACATAGACCCCTCAATCAAAATAAAAGTTTTGTGGGTTTTCATCCATGTCTGAAGCTTTGAGGCCTGCTAAAAGTAGCTAAAAAGTGCATTTAAAAAGTCTTTCTCTTACAAAAAATAAATACACCAAAATATCGATGACTCATCTTGTATACAGGAACGTATTCAAATTTTTGTCTAATCAATTGCTCTCTAGAATGAACATTTCACTACTAATACCACCTGCCATTGAATAGCAAGAGCAAGTAGCATATAATGGTTTTACTGGGCTGCAATATAAAATCAAGTCTATTGGCAATTAAGCTTTGATATGTACCAACTAAACTTTCTTTTACAAAAGGAAATATTTCAACACACCAAGGCTGTTTCGATGCTCAAAATAACTGTATGTTTATGAAGATTCTCATTCATGGTCATTGCAGATTGGTGGAGGTATCCTTGCTCTGGGCAGCTTCACAGCAATCACGCACCATCAGATTCTCACTGCAAGCAGCCATTGTGTCATGAGGTCAGGTTCTGAGGAATCTCATTTGTAAACCCACTTAAATGAGCAGCAAAATATCTTCAGTAGATGAAAAATGTCCAAATGTTCCACAACAAATTATAAAATGATAGGGCTTATTGTACTTAATGTACTTTTTCTGAACATTGTCTACAAGCTTAGTAGTTCATGAACTGCCCCCCCCCCCCCCCCCACACCCCCAAGATTCAGTCTGGATTGTCTTTTGCTGAGGTGGAATTTCCTGTCAAACAGGACAAAAAACATTAACAGGAACCCAATTTCATAGGGGGTAACCCTGTCTTCCGGTATTTATGGAAAAGTCTACACACACGCAACACACATGTTTATTTAGTCATCTAAACAGGGCTGAACATGACTTCTAATGTTTATTATTGTAATTACTATAGACCAACCCTAATCCACACCATAAACCTAAACCTGTCAGAAACCTTTCTGCATTTTTAGATTTTCATTCAGACACTATTTAGTATAGTCAGAGGCTATTAACGATATGCGCTATTTTAATTAAGTGTTAATAGCAACATAAAACATATTCTATGCACTAAGTGCATGAACCCTGATGCAAATAGTATCAGATACTATCTGCACCCGTAATTACATACTCACATACAGTATAGGGGCACCACAGCAGCATGTTTATTGTGTTTATTTAGAGTTTCACAGACACCCCACACCAATCCCTAACTTTAAACCTAACTCTAACCTTCCCTTACAAAAATTAACCATGGTATTTTGTAGTAAGCGTATAGTAAACCACAAAGTTAAACATTGTCACTACATTAAAACCATATTGCTGAAGTAGCACCATGGTTAATTGCATTCAAAATATGTCTTTCACACACAAAAACAACAACAAAAAAACATTGTTACTACAATATTACTATAGTAAAACCATGGTTCATTTTACCCGGATCAAATCTTTCTTTCAACTCCCCAAACTAAACTGTGACCGCTGTGAGGAAATCAGACTTTATCCACACCTTATTGCTATACCCCGTGATGCTTTGTGCGAAATGTGGGTAGTACTTCCACTAAGAAGTAAACACAGTTGTAGTCACATCGTATGTTCAGCAATTTTTTCGTTGCGGTGTTGATCATTCATTCATACTTCAAGATGTGTGACCACAGCCTGTTTATCACACAAATACATCTCCTGTGAGCATCCCGAACGGTGTTTACAGCATTTCAAATGCGTTTTTTGGTTACCTCTGTATGCGTTCTTTGTGATTGATCACAAAAGTTTTTGCACCCATTTACACCTGTATATAGTGCTGATCACTTGTCATCGGATCATCCAAATCACATCCTAATACCAGCTGAAAACGGGGTCTAAATGACTGCTGCCAACATAAGCAAATGCTTCAGAATGACTTCCAGTGGAAGTTCATCACATATCCTTTCCCCAGTAAGACCCCCAGGAAAAAGGTGGATGTTAAATAGTATTTATTATTATAACTAGTTTTAAAGAGTACAGACAGGAAACAGAATGGGAAAAAGAGGGACAAAAGGTGAAATCAAACCCGGGTCGTCCTCACAAAAAAGAGCACTGTAAAGATATTAATGGAAAGGAGGAGGCAAGAACCAGCTTGACAATATAAATAATATTTTAATAAGGAACTTAAACAAAATGACAAACATACAAAGGTGTCGGGCAGCTGCCCGTAAATCTCTCTCTCTGTCCCACTGCAGTCTCCAGTCGGCCTTTATTACTCTCTGAGGCTTCGTTATCCTGATTGGGATCGGGTGTGTATCATCACGACCTGGCCCCACCCTCTGCCCTGTTACATTCCTCCCTCGTTCTCTTAGGCTGGGAAGCCCCCAGCATGACGCACACCCCTGCCCTTTCCCTGGGGATGACCATGCCAAACGCCCCGTCTGCCGGAAGGTCATCCCCGTCTAGGAAACAAAAAAAAAATTGGCAGAGAGAGAGAGAGAGAGAGAGAGAGAGAGAGAGAGAGAGAAAGAAAGAGAGAGAGAGAGAGAGAGAAAAGTACTTACTCGCCGGTTCTCCAATATGCCATAGCTTGGTCCACCACTCCAACCACCAACGGATAACAGCAGCGCCTCCCTGGACAGATCGGAGGCAGTCTTCCAGCCCCTGGCGGACGGAACGCCCTGTTGCGTTTTCAGGAAACAGAAGGGGTCTCCCCCACCCCTGATATGCAGACATGATTTACACCTAGTGCAAATAGTCACACCATAATGTTTTTTTTATTAAGCTGTTTTCCTTGTGGAGACCATTGGATGCTCCCTACAATGTGGATAAATCCAGGCTTACTATCTTTGTGGGAACGTTTGGTTTTCACAATGTAGGCAAAACCAGACCCAAGCAAAAACACATTTAGACACAGTTTCATGCCCAGACAAAAAAAAAACTGTGATGCAGGATTGTACAATAAAACACTGATTCAGAATGAATGAAGAAATACTACCACAGTCTGTGTAACATATTACTACATCCTGATCCACATACACACCCTAGTATCCTAACTGCTCCGCCTACTTCACAGAAAGTTCTGCTCTTTTGTCTTGTGCAGTTCACAGCTCATTCCCGACAATGTCAGATAATATTAGAAAGATGCTCCTGATCCATGGTTTTCACACTCTCCATTCACTTTCATACTAAAGTGTCACTCTCCACAAACACATGAGGTATTTCTCTGACCAGAGTAAGGGCCATGAGCAATGTAGGGAGAGGAGAGACAGATCAGGAGTGTTGCCAGATCAAAGACAAATCCTGCATAATGGCTGGTTTAAAATGTTCCCAGTGTTGCTAAACTGTGATTTTGTAATTTTTGCAAAATAAACTAAGAGAGCATTTGAGGCTGGGCATGTTTTGATATTTCTAAAAATGATACTATCTAAAAATTATCTATCACAGTTGAAGAGGAGTGTTTTCATCTTAATTAGTCTAAAAGTTTCTCTAAAATTCGCATTTAAGTGGTGGTTGCTAAGAGAAGCATCAATATTACTGTACTATTGCTCATACATAGGTTAAAAATGTAAACTAACCCCAATCTACTTACCTAACAATTTTTGCTACACAGATTAATGATACCTCATGCAGCTTGCTTAGAAGAGGTGTGCTATTACAATAAAAAATCAGTGAAAAAAAAATGCATAGACTTACATAGAAGGAGGGATATTAGCCATATCTAGTGACCAAAATATTAGAGACTTCGGGTGTGGACTCTTTTAACTTGGGCCGGTAAACCATCTAGCAACCGCAAAGCAACAACATAGCAATGACCCAGAATGCCCTAGAAACACGTTGAAACACAGAACACATTAGCAACCACATAGCAACAACCTAACAACCACTCAAAAAACGCCCTAGATACACACTAAAGCTCAGAAAACATTGGCAAACGCATAGCAACAACTTAACAACTACTGAGAATGCCCTAGAAATCACCTAGAAACATGCTAAAACCCACAACACATCAGCAACTGCATAGCTTGAAACTAGCTACCACCTAGAAACACACTCAGAACACCTTAGCAACCACACAGCAACAACATAGCAACCACCCAGAACATCATAAAAACCCAGAACATCATTGAAACCACTTAAGCAACACGTTAAAACCCAGAAAACCTTAGCAACCATACAGTAATAATCTAGCAACCACTCAGAACGCCCTAAAAATCACCTAGCAACATGCTAAAACCCTAAATACCTTACCAGCTGCATATCAACAACCTAACAACCACACGTAACTCCCTAGTATTTAGAAACACACTAAAACCCAGAACACCTTAGCAACCACATAGCAAAAACCTAGCAACCACCCATAACACCATATAAACCATATAGCAGCATACTAAAACCCAGAAAACCTTAGCAAATGCATAGCAGCAACTTAGTTACCACCCAGAAAATCCTAGAAACCACATAGCAACATGCTAAAACTCACAACTTAGCAACCGCATAGCAACAATCCAGCAATCACACTGAACAAACTATTAACCACCTAGAACACCCTAGAAACCACGTAACAACAAACTAAAACCCAGAACACCTTAGCAACTGCATAGCAACACCCTAGCAACCACCCACAGCACTGTAACATTGTGACGGCAACTTTTTCATGGGCAAGCACTATTCTCATTTTCTCCTGAAATTTTTTTAATCTAGTTTGCTGAACTTGTTACAGTAACATTTCAGAAGTGCTGAGAACAGCACGGTGTGTGTCTGTTGTCACTGTGTGTTCACAAATAGTAAACCTATCTAGTGAAATGAGTAAGGAGGAGGTAGCCATGTTCCTACAAAGTTCCCAGTCGTGAAACAGTCTCATTATGCAGTGGTCTTTCAAACAGTACAGGTAATACAACTCTGTAGTCTCAGACAAATAAATCCAACACAGAATCATCTAACATGCTTTTTTATGGCCTCATGGAGAGAGAAGAATCCAGACATGATGGAGAAACCACTCTCCGCCTAAATGTCACAGACATGCATGAAAACTTGTTCCTAGTGTGCTGATAATTCATCACTCAATACACAGGCATAAAATATTCTCCCAGTCACACTTACAGACATCTTTCCATTCCTGCACACACACACACGCACACAAACGTGTTTTTATATCATTGTGGGGACTCTCCCTAAGTTTCCATGAATTTTATGGATTTTATACAGATCTAATGATAGTTTCTATCCCCTAACCCTAATCATACCCCTAAACCTGACCCTAAGAGAAATCTTTTTGCATTTCCTTGCATTTTCAAAAAAAAACATAGTTTAGTAAGTCATTTTCCTAGTGGGGACCGCTGGCTGGGCCCCACAAGGCAAGTGATCTCAGGTTTTACAATCCTTGTGGGGACATATGGTCCCCACAATGTAGTATAAACATGCACACACACACACACACACACACACACACACAAATGCCCAAGTCTTTCTTAATTCAAGAACTACCAAGTGTGAGTGGGCTGCTGTGGCCCTTTGAGAGGAATACAGTGGATCTTTTCATTCAGTAAGTGTTTCCAATGTACCATCCCATCCCTCCCCTTCTCTGCTCAGCCTATTGTACAAGCTCAGTCTCAGTACGCTGGACATTGTAAATGAGCCGGTACCTCTGTGCTGCTGTTTTAAAAGACAGGGCCGTTGTGGGGCCGACATTGTGAATTGTGGTGTGTAAAATTCACACAGATCTGCCAAGAAGGGGCTGGGGTGGTGCAGTAAAAAAAGGCGTATGAAGGGGAGAGTTGTTTCCTGCAGCTCTTGGAATGTATTTTTGGAGTGTGTTTTACGTAAGAGGGGGAATTCTTCACACTAATTGCTGTGTGATTTTCCATGCTTGAATTTGTGCTTTCAACAAACCTAGTAACAAAGTATTACATTTTGACACATACTGTAACTTATTCTCAAACCACTATTATTTTTTTAAAAGATCAAACCAGTGGCAGCTAGTGCTTTTCTAAAGTGTGGAAGCTCAGATTATTATTTTTTGTATCTTCAATGTTGCTCCCAATGCTGTGACATTTCTGAAAGAAAATAATTAACTGAGCACAAAAAAATATTTTTTTAGAAACTAAGCAAAACATCAGATTATGAAAGCTTTTTTTTTATTATTTTTTTTTTTTTATTATGCTGTTATTCAAATACATTACATTTAAATTATTGGCCATTTGTCCCTCTAGTGCTCAGAAAATCATCATATAGAAAAGCTGGGATTCCTAGCGGGACAAAAATACATTTATCCATAAGCCTCAATGTCCAATAGGCAATCAGATGCAGATTGAGCAAATAGCACTCATGAAGCTCCCATAGATGCTCAGAGAAGCGAGGGGTCAGGACAAGACTAAGTTGACATGTTTAGAGCCTTTCGTCTAATATACATTGGAATTTAAATCTTTAAATTAAAATCTAAATGGTACAGGTGTCTTCCATAGATTCCCATTAAAGCAGTCTTTTACTACTCAGTGGGTCATGAGTCCACTGCCTTCTATGGACATATTTATGTAGAAAAAATGCTACATTTGTGTAAAAATAGCAATGTGTGATATTTCACACTTTTATCCACTAAAATATAATAAAGCACAAAGAGTAATTTGTAATTTATATAGATTACGAGTATGACGCTTGGCTTGCATAGGAATAAATTGAAAACGCTCTCAGCTTCGCTCACAACGCGCCAGTGGTAACGCAGGGTCAGACTGGATGAACTTGCTAATGCTAGCTGCCTTGCTAACAATTAGGTTATGTCAGACACCGGATTGATTCCATCCACGACGCAAGACTTCATGACAACGGTTGCGCCCTCTCATCATCTCTAGTATAGAGCGCGACAGAACAACAGTGATGTGGACAACAGCTCTGATCTTTCTGTGCTGTAATCTTGAAAATTGTTCTCTAGCACCAAACATACATAATTTCTGCCCTGTCCCGCTCTGCACGCATTGCCTCTTTTCCCTGCATGTGGGTAGACATGAAACGCTGCGTGAGTAAACATGCTTTCAAAGCACCTGTTAGACCATAACGTTTGTCACTTCTAAATGTATCTTTATTAATCAGCATGTTACGAGCCTTTAATAATAAACAAATCAAATAAACAATTTGATTTCTGTTCTAATTTTGTGAAAATTAATTAGATGTCTGGAATGAATGAGGAAAGACTAAAATTACTAGTTGGTAGACTAGTCTCTCACTTTAATGAACATATACAAATGTTTTTTTACATTTTTTTAAAAACATTTTCTAAATTTTCTCTCGGGACACCCCTGAACCCACATTCAGCATCATTCCACAGTCACAAGGGCTTCTATGCCCCATACTTGGGTATCTGAATCTAAAGAAATTTAAAGAATATTTCATTTTAATGTAAAAATATTCCAACAAATACTGGACTGCTGTCACTATTCTTCAGAATAAACAGATGATCTTTTAACATTCATTTTCAATTGATAAACGGTAAAAGACGGTAAAATTGGTAAAAGATCCCGCAGACCCCAACGCTTTGGCTGTCTCTGGACCTCCTGTGCAGTTTTGTAGAGACTATTTTGACTGTTTAGAATAATTTTTTCTTATTTTGTTCCGTCAACATTGAAATAAAAAAAAGAAAGTGCAATATGTATATCGTGATAAATATCGATATCGAACAACACGAAAAAGATTATCGTGATAACAATTTTGGCCATATCGCCCAGCCCTACTGGTCTTAAAGCAACTGCCACTTGATAGGACATCCGATTTCTATGAAGAATCCTGTAGACTTCATTGAAGTAAGGACCCAATTCAATTTTGGTCTTTATTCCACTTTCAAGTATTCAGAGAGAACTGTTTGAGTTCATACTGAAATCTTTTATGTGTGACTGCAGACTTTGGTATCTTTGCAAATCTGAGCAAACTTTAGAGAAGACGCGTGAGATTTCTGGGGTGTTTTTTACCTTGATTACTTTTCTTAACAACATAAGTGACTTACATAAGAGGAGGCACCCAAGATATATCTAGGGTCCAGAATAAAGAGACATTTGTCTCGGGGGGCTCTTTTGACTTAGACCATTAAATATCCACATAGAAACCACCCAGAACACCATAGCAACCGCATACTGATATGCTAACAACCATTTAGAACACCCTAGGAACTTCATAGCATGTCCTGGCAACCACCAAGGAAAGCATAACTTGCGGTGAGTTTTGCATGGACAAGCACCACTCACATTCTCTTCAGAAAATGTAAAACATTTAGATTAAATGTTTTCAGAAATAATGATTTAGTCTTTACAAATTTGGGTGTCCAGATGCTTGTCCGAGCACCTGAGCTTTCACATTTTTTTAAATGCGCTGAACTTGCACAATCTTTACACAAATTAGACACATAGATGATTCAGTCACACACTTTTCCTCTCCACCTACTGATGTTTATCCAACTGAGAGGCCAAACAATGAGGCTGTGGAATGTGCTTTGTAGAAATCATCATAGTGACTAACTATCAGGCTGCCAGTAACTGCCCCCACCCTTTTCCTCACTCCACATTTAACACTCATTTATTTTATCTGTCTATCTCCCATCCCTGGCTGACATCTGTCTTGACTGGCTGACTTGTGTCAGTTCTGAGAAATGTGTTAGACATCTGCCATCTGTTTATCAGATGGCATCACATCTGGAACATTGTAAACATCACAATCTTATGGTTTCCTATATGCCTGAAGGAGCATAACATCAACCCAGATTAGGTGTCCAGCCCTACTGACGCCAAACGGCTTGTCACACCTTGTGGCATGAACAGCCTATGAAACAGTTGTGTCACAAGGAAAGGTTTCCGATGCATCATTGCTCAATTTGCCAGATTGTTGCTGAAAACAACTAATTTGTTGGTATACACTCATTTGTATTAGAACTCCTAATAACTGGTGAAAATAAAAATAAAAATAAAAACATAAAAGTGCTGACATGCGATAATAGCAGCTACTCTATAAAAATCATATGGTCTATAGTTCATAGTCCAGATCATTAGGTCTTGGAAAATTTTGAGGAGCAATTTTTAAGTTCATATTGAAATGACTTGATTGCAGACTTATCATTGCAGTATCTTGGCATCTGAGCACAGTCTGTGCTACGTTAACATAGACATCAGAAAGTGTCTTATTGCGAGAAAGTGGTTTATTGTGAGAAAGTGGCGTTACCATTTACATGCACTGTATAAGCTGTGTACTCTTGACTCCTGTTTACATGTGGCTCGGTCAGTAAAGCGCTTTCTATGCATCAACGTAATTTCACCAAGATGCTTGTGCAAATAACAAACATGACATCTGTGGAAGACTTCACTATTTCATTCTTTTGCTTTGCTTTATTTGAGTATTTGAGTTGTTTCTGTTTTTGTTTCCTTAACTTTCCATCACGACCTGCAGTGGAATTGCACTTCATTAGTGGGGTTTCCCTCTTACATAAAACTCTGGGATTACTCCATGACAAAACTTGAAGAGCACTGCTTTTGCGTTTACATGACAGTATTTGGCATGTTTTCCGGGAGAAACTCGCTTTTCTGTTAAACCTGTGTGGCAGCCGGGGTGGGGCCGGGTCGTGATTCCGCATACCCGGCCCCTAATAAGGCTGATTAAGCCCGAGAGGGATAAGACCGACCGGAGACGGCAGTGCGTCAGAGAGAGTAACGGACAGCTGTCCGACACCTGTGTGTGTTTGTGTATTTTGTTAATAAAATATTATTTATATTGTAAATCCAGCTCACTGAACTATGTTACAACCTGCTTGTGCTTTCTCATAATGCCTTAAATGGCACAGGAAAAATCAGTGTTCTCGTTTACATGGCATTTAAGAATGCCACTTTCTGCAAAAACCCTTGAAAAACTATTTTCTTAAGTGCATATAAACTGTTGAGATCTCTTTTGAAAATCTAGAAGAGGCACATTAGATACTACTCATACATCTCCAAGTCTGTTTTAGATCTTTTCATCTGCAAAGCATCTGATCTAATTAACATTAACATTAATTAACATTGTTAAACGAGTGGGAAACTTCTTACTGTATAGACGTATTGCAGATGAGCAAACAACCTAAAAAATACATCTTGGTGATGTAAGTGTACAATCAGAGACTTGAGATTACTTTTCTTTTTCTCCTAAAACTTAAGCAAACCACTCCATGTCATTTCATTACTATCCAGACAGAAAGACTGACACTTTAGCACTCTCTCAATTAATATACAAATTCAGGACAGGAAAAAATGCATGTGATATGAGACTGTAACACTATCATTTTCATTAACTGGATGCACCACACCTACCGGACACAACCTGGCTCATTTTTTCACTTTATCACACTTCATGACTGTGTCAATGTTACATGCAAACAGTTGTTAGAAATCTGATAAGGTACTGGAGGAGGTGTGAGAGGAAGAAGGCGGGACCGGGCAGTGACTATGTATGCCTGGTCCCCAATCGGGCTAATCAGCCGTGGAGAGGGATAAGTGCAGCGGGATGTGGCAGCTGCATTTGTCTCTCTCTCTCACTCGAACTGTCTCATTCCGCTGCACTTATCCCTCAACTCGGCTGATTAGCCCGATTGGGGACCGGGCATGCGTAGTCACAGGGAACCCCCGACATGATGTACAGAAAGGGTTTCCTTTCTCTTTTATTCAGAAAGGGTGCTGCCTTTCCGGCCCCAACAGCTGGCAGGTTTTTCCCCACCTCTCTAGAGCTGGGGAGGGGGAAAAAAAGAGGACAGGGATAGGGCAAGGCAGGGCAACTGTGAGAGAGAGAAAAAAACTTGCTGCCGGTTCCCAGACACATGTCACCTGGTCCTCGATCACTCCTCCACACTCTGGCAGACAACAGCCACTCCTCCCCAGGCGGACTGGAGCAAGTCCTCCAACCCCTGGCAGATGGAACACTCCTCCACGTTTTGGTGGCCGGCAGGGAGCCCATCCACCCCTCGTGGACGGTGGCCGTTCCTCCTCCGTCCCTCGGCGGACAGACACGGCTGCTCCTTTGGGCGGATGGCAGTGGTGAGGACTCCGTGACAGCGCATCCCTCATACTTCCTGAGTTTCGGCACCAATGTAACAAGGTTAAAATGGGAAAGGAGGAGGCGGGAACTGGCTGCACAGTCAAAGTAATATTGAATAAAATAAAAAGACACAAAAAGACACACAACACAAAAGCTGTGTGTGGCTCTCTCTCTCTCTCTCTCGAACTGCTGTGTCCCACTGCACTTATCCCTGTCCTCGGCTGATTAGCCTGATTGGGGTCCGGGCATGCATAGTCACGGCCTGGCCCTGCCCTCCTCCTTGTCACGTTGCGGTAATCTTACATTTAGATTATGCTGTTTTTGGACAACCAGCTGGGATGATGGCATCATACTGCTCATAAATGGTTATTTTTATTTTTTTTATTATATTTTATTTTGTCATGCACAACTGGTATTGTTGACGAACCTAAGCAGGCTTTGAGCCTGGTGAATTTCACGTGCGGATGCCTTGAGGACTGAACTGTGTCTGACCAATGGACGAATAACTTACTCTAAACCTGCAATATTATGTCAACAAATCAAACACTATGTGCTGAACTTTCAAATTTTATATATTCTAGTCCTTCTAACATGGGACTAATCAGCTGCAATCGGCTGCAAGGTCGTTTTCTATTATCATGGTGCTGAAGAAACATCAGAACAACTTCATAGATGTAGATCTTAATTCGTGAGATTTGAAAGACTTCTTTATAAATGAAACTTATTAACATAACTATAAAGAGTTGGAAAGATTTCTCAAGGCAAAAGTGTAGCGACCTGTAGCTGTCAGATATCTGTATTCACTGTCTCAGAGGTGAGTAATGTTGAATGTTTAGCTAATATATGTAAGTATATTAAACAACACAAAAGACTCCCAACAAATCCAAAAGTTGAAACAGTGATGATATAAACATCTACTGTGATTGGTAGGTCAAACTTATAAAGGAAAAATATGCTCTTTTAAGGGTCATGACTTGAATAATCAAAGTTTCCTTTATCTTGTGTCATATTAGAGGTGATTGTACTATAAAAACATACTTTAAGTTTCAAAACTTCCTCTTCATGGCAAAAAGGGCATTTGTTGAAACAAAGCTGCCAAATGACTTGTTCTCCACTTCCTCCACATTGTGCTGTCATGCCATGGTAGACATTTGCATCTGACCACCTCTTAACAACACATCAACGTCTACTTCACCTTTAATCACTTCCGTAGCCCCACCTAGTAGCGTAGGTATGCAGTGAGGTAGCAATGATAGAGCAGGTCAGTCAAGAGCAGAGAGCCAATCATAACAGTGGGCGTGAACTGTTAAGTCTTAAAGGAGAAACAGCACCAAAACTGAGCATTTCTGACACAGGGTCAGAATGAAGATTAAAAAAGTATCACGTTTTACAAATACATGTGTAACAGTCAAGGACGGGGAAGGAGGAGGCGGGAACCGGCTGAACTGTCAATGTAAATTTTAATCAGAAACGTTAAGTAAACATAAACAAACAGAGACACGCGTGCAAAGTGGCTGCGCGTGTGTCTCTCTCTCTCTCTCAAACTGGTGTCTCCGGCCACCCCTTATCTCACTCTCCCACTGATCAGCTGATTCAGAGCCAGCCATGCTCCATCACGGACCGTACACGCCGTCCCCCTCGTCACAATATGCAAAAAACTTTACTAATATTGTGAGTGAACCTGAAGGAAAATATCAAAATAATAAAAAATGTATAATTTCAGGGGGAAAATATTCCCTCTTAATAAAACATTTTTTGGCACTGCAACTGACTGATTTGTGGAAATAATGTGAAAGACTCGCCAGTACACCCAGCAAAACCATTCAGATAGACTGTATCTAAGAGGTTTCTACTGCTTAATTCTTTTAAACAGTTTGTGGGCCATAAACCAAGGATTAGTCCCCACACAGCTTATTAAATGGCACTTTATTGATACACATCTTGGAAAGACATTTGTTCAGTGGAGCACATAGGAAAATGAGAACTCATTTAAATACTTTTGTCTTTAGGGTCAGTTATTTAAATTAAATTTACTTCACTGAGTTATGTAAATTGATAGTTATCCTTACGTTTACTTTTGCGTGCTATGACACAGGATGTACAAACACCCCACTTGCATGGGCACATTTGAAATTGCCCATATATGGCATTGCTTTCATCTGATAGTAAAATGAGTGACTCACTCTTTTATCAGCACAGAATACAAAGATCCTCAAGTGACCTACTCCTCTCTCTACCTTCTTGCATCTGCATTATGCAATGTGGCAAAACATTACTTTATGAAAAACATTACAAAGGCAAAACTTTCTTTCAAAAATAGAAAATTAATTATAGCACAAGAGGTTTGATGTATGAGCCTTGGGTGTATGTGTGTTTGGTGTTATGAATGTGTTTTTGTGCAAACACACAGTGAATGAGTGTCAGATCAGTTGTGACTGGACCACCTTCATGTTTGTGTCATGACACCATCTCCATTAATAAGTTTGCTGCAATAGTTACACAATCTTCTCATGGGTGGAGTTAGGTGGATCTGGCAACCCTCAACAGTGATTACAGAGGAAAAATGATTAAAAGCTTTAAGAATGACAATATACGCCCATATTAAGAGAGAGGGCAACAATGACTAACTCAATTTAAAGATTTTAAATTAAGAGTTCTACTGTTTGAACTCTTTCAAAGCGTTATTAATTCTAAAATTTAAAATTGTATTTAAAATAAAATGAATACCCTACATTAGAGTACCATATAAAACAAGTATGTAGCCAAAAAAAAGTATAATGCATAGTTCTTTAAGAAGAGTTTATTCATGGCCTTTTAAAAAATAAATAAAAACAATTAGATAAAATAAGAACATTTCCTGAATCAGTAAATATTCTACAGCAAACTGAGAGCATGTGAATGAGAAATTAGCTCTGCAACATTGATCTACATTCTTTCAGATGACATTCCTCTCTGTGCCCTTCGAGCCTCAAACAAACACATTCCAACACAGAGAATAAGGGAGAATCGCCACCAAATACACATACACAGACAAAAACATTTACACAAATGAGTTTTGCCTTACGCAGAATTGTTCGGGACAGTTTAGGGGTATTTTTACCCAAAGTTACCCAAAGTTTCAGCAGAACATATTTATGATGAAATGCCTTCCGAAAGTAAAATGGTCAAGTTAATTGTGTGTTTGAAAACATATACAAGCCTTTGTTCCACTCTAATGTGTCAAATTGAAATCCATTTAAAATGAAGCAAAAATGATTTTAAAATGGCTATGATTTTAAATGAAGGACAGTTTTTACACTCGTTCTCCAAAGACATATTCAAAAGCATCCAAAGCAAACTAAATACTTTGGGAATGTGTGGACAACTTTGGAGCATCAACTTTCTCTCAACTGTAAAATGTACTTGTGAAACTTATATGGGAAATATGGGTGTAATCTGGGTGTGTGAAATGTGTTTTAAACCACAAGGGGGTCTAGATAGGTTTCAGTGATTAGATTTAGTTCTTTGTCTCTACTTGTGTGTGTGTGGGTGTGTGTGTGTGTGTGTGTGTGTACCGGTACTCAGGAACCAGACTAATTGTTCTTTTGTTCACTATCACATGTATTCACATCCTTTAACAGGCGTGGCTGTCAGGAAAATCCTTTCAGTTATCCAATATCATAACCTGAAGACTGTGATAGGCTAATCCTATTTTCTCTTTGCAGTTTTTTTTTTACTGTTTTTCAAGAATAATGGTTTACAGAGAAAGATGAGAGCATACATGGCTTGTCGCAACATGAAAGTACTGTTCATCCGGTGTGAAATCATTGATCAGTTGCAAAACTAAGTAATATATACACTTACTCATTCTTTATTTTATATATATATATATATATATATATATATATATAATATGGGAATTATGTTAGGCACTTATTGGCTGCTTTTCTTTATTATTTGTACCTTTGGTTATTTAAGGTCAACAATTCAGTCAAGTGTTTCTATATATATATATATATATATATATATATATATATATATTTATGGTGTTGTACTAGAATCTTTCAATTTTAGTTTATGTTAACTATTGCATTAACTATTTTTTAAATGTAGAACCTTAGTAATGTATTACAAAAACCTTAAAAAATATATCTAATAATAAATATAAAAATTATATTTTTAATTAAGTATATCAGTCATCAAGATTCATCTTTACCACAGTTTTCCCTTAACATTAAATTAAATTAGATTTTGTAAATATAACTCATTCTTTTTTCTCAAAGACCTCTAAAAAAAATCCAGATGTTAAATGCATTTCACTCTGATTTCAGAAAGGAAAAAAATGGAGCCACTTGTAATAATAATGTTTCTAAAGGATTCCAGACAAGAAGCCCACACAAACCACAGACTCTAGTCATGGAGGAATGTGATTGGCTGTGAGGAGGGGCTTGAGGGCGGGACTCCTGAGCACTATTTGTTCATAAAGCCAGAGAGCATTTCTCCCTCCCTGCCCTGTGCTCTCTTCTGGCTGTGTCACTGTGCATTACCTCTCTCCAAGCCTTCATTCATTCATCTGCTCACTTCAGCAATCATGAGTATGAGAACAAGCTACAGCATGCGTTCCTCCAGCTCTCAGGTGCCGATGTCCCAAATGTCCATCAAGCGCACCGCCACCAGCAGCATGCCAACTTACCGCGCTGCAAGCACCTATGGAGGTGCCGGGGGTCAGGGGACCCGTATCTCCTCTGCCTCCTACTCAGGAGTTCGCAGTGGAGTAGGATTGCCCTCCATGTCTAGCTCCTTCCAAGTAAGTGCCACCGGAGCCACTGGTGAGATCATGGGCAATGAGAAGATGGCCATGCAGAACTTGAATGACCGTCTGGCCTCCTACCTGGAGAAAGTCAGGACCCTGGAGCAGGCCAACAGCAAGCTGGAGCTGAAGATCAGAGAAGCCCTAGAGAAGAGAGGCCCTGATGTACACGACTACAGCCGTTATCAGCTCATCGTTGATGAACTGCGCAAGAAGGTGAGTTTGAATGAAGGGAAGGAGGGTACAGAGGACTTTGTGTGGCAGAAAATTTATTGAATCCATAAAGAAGTTAATGTGATGATAATTGTGTTGCTCACCATTTATTCACATTATTGGGGACATTTATAGGCTTCTAAGGTAGAAAGAAACAAAACAGAGACTTTTCTTTTTCCTTTGTTAGTTTGATTTAGATTGGTTGTACGTTAGAGCTGATTAGAGTTTACTGATGGCCAGCGCTGATAGGCAGAGAACCAAGAAAACCAAGGGTGAAACTTAAAAGAGGGAGACATTGGGGGAGGGGTGTCCCATGGAATTTTTTTTTGGTCTCAGTTGGACTGCAGTCAAAATTCTTGCTTACAGCCGGTGATCCAGTGAATAAACATTTCCATCCTGTATTTGTTCTTGTCCTGTTACACATCCAGACGTTTGTTTATTCGATGTGTCTGGAAATTCTGGGATTGAGACATTTTAGTCACTGCGTGACTATGAAAATTAAAAAGTCGGGGGAGTTTAGATTGAGTTCAGCCAGTGCAAAATGCAACCAGATGTCACAAACGTTTTCTGAACTACCAAGAGTAAGCCACTCTTAACAAATGATCCATTGTCAGCATCATTCATATTCTCTGTATACATACACAGGTAGATGTAATTTGCCTTTATAGACTGTCAGTTTGAATTGATAATGTAGATATGGTTAACAATAAAACACTGATAACAGAGAGTCGGTTTCACACCAGCTGTATCTTGCAGCTAATATGAAAAGCTAATATGTCACTGATAAACTAACAGCGTTATCAGAATGATTGAGTTTTGTAGTTGTGCAGTAATTTGACAGGTAGAGTATATTAAAATAACATAATTAAAGTAATTAAACTCCCAGTGATCTATTTCTTAAAGCCACATAAGTAAACAGGATTAGCCATGAGATTAGCCTGATGAAAGGGTAGATAACATTTTAAATATTTATTTAAGATAAATATTTTATTTTAAAGTTCAGTGAAGTGTACAACCAGAAAAATAAAATGTTACAATTAGATAAACGTTAAAGTGTTGAATAAATAAAACGCATGTCAATATATTTCCCCAAATCAAACATACTTTAAATGAGGACTATTGTAAGTGTACTGTAGATCTTAACCAACGCCCCTTAGTATATTGAAAAATACATGGAGCTGACTAGTGTTAAAATATAAAGGCCTCCACCCTTATACTAGGATGTGCTGGCTTGCAAATATGTAAATCATTTACAAAACAATATATATTAGGCTGCAAAAACAGGATGTCCAACTCAACTCATGTCCTGCACAAAATAATTTACTGCCCTAAAACAGATGCCATATGGTTTTTCCAATGTTTTCCAACAGCTCTATTTTAATGATTATCCCATGATCTATTAAATTGACTTTGCCCTCCAGTACCTCTTATCTAACTAAACCAATTTGCAAGTAGAAATGGCACCATTGCTCCAGCAAAAAAAAAAAAAACAAACACAAAAAACTAAAAGTTCTGAAAGTCATGTAGCAATAAAACCTGCAAATTATAAAATTGTTCAAATCAATCATTTCATTATTTAATCATTAAATCAAGTTGTATGTGTCACAACTGCAAACAATTTGTGTTTAGTTTGTCAAGACAAACTTTGATGTTGGCTGATCTACCAAGAGTATACAAGATTTATGGTTATACAAAAATTACATTAAGACAAACAACCAGCAAGATAGATGGATGGATGGGTGGATGGATAGATCTATCAGAACAGTCTGAAGGTCTGTGCCGAGTGAAGAGGGTCTACTCACAAGTTAATATTCTAGTGTCTTTGCTATGACCCTGTAGACTGATTCCAAGTATTAATCAGCATTTCTATTTGGTTCTATAGATATTTGACGCCACCGTGGACAATGCCCGCATTGTGCTTCAGATTGATAACGCCCGGCTGGCAGCTGATGATTTCAGAGTGAAGTGAGTAACAAGATTGTAATTAATGTATAACAAATTCAATCCCATTTTGACCTGGAAACTTTAATAGTTTGGATGGCAATAGTGACCCATTGGCCTCTCTTGTGTCTGCAGGTATGAATCTGAGCTTTCCATCCGCCAGGGTGTGGAGGCCGACATTGCTGGCCTGAGAAAGGTCATTGATGACACCAACATGAACCGCCTGAACCTTGAAAGCGAGATTGAGGCCCTCAGGGAGGAGCTCATCTTCCTGAAAAAGAACCACGAAAATGTGAGTAAACCAACACATCTGGACACTAGCACATCTGGAAATGTTTCTCTACTGCATAATCCATTCCTTGGGAGCTCCTTTATAACACATTTTATGGTCTCTCCACCCAACAGGAGGTGATGGAGCTTCGTAACCAGATCTCCCATTCAGGAGTGCAGGTGGACGTTGATGCTCCCAAGGGACATGACCTTGCCCAGATCATGGAGGAGATGAGATCCAAGTATGAGAAGATGGCCCTCAAGAACCAAGAGGAGCTCAAGGCCTGGCACGAATCACAGGTATATTCAATGCATTTGAAATTCAAGTAATTTTGCCCACACAATACACATGACCAAAAGTTGGAAGTCTACAAGGTCAATCAAGTCTCTCCTCTTGTTAACGATTTTTGCATGCCAGTCCATCTATTCTGCAGCTAATGCACAATTCTGTGCTGTCTCTAGATCACAGAGATTCAGGTACAAGTCTCACAGAGCACAGAAGCCCTCCAGGGTGCTCGTACAGAAGTCAACGACCTTCGCAGACAAATCCAGACACTGGAAATTGATTTGGAGTCACAGAGGAACATGGTGAGTTGGTCTTCTGGTAGCCGTGGCAGCATTTACCAGTTTCCCTCTCTTTAGCACTTGTCTTTCCAATCACTGAGCAAAAGTTGTAAAAAAAGTTTATTGTTAAAGTGAAATGTGCTGTATTCCCTCTCTCAAGTATTGTAGCTTGAGTTGGTCTCAAGACTTGTTCTCAATGAAATTTGTTTGAACTTCCCCTATCCTAACTCTCAGTTTCTCTCTGTTCCATTCTGCAGAAAGGATCACTGGAGGCCACATTGCGGGACACAGAAATGCGCTACAACATGGAGATCGAGAGCCTAAATGCCGTTACCCTGCAGCTGGAGGCTGAACTCACTCAGCTGCGCAACAACATCCAGCAACAGACACAGGAGTATGAGGCTCTGCTGAATATCAAGATGAAGTTGGAGGCAGAAATCGCAACCTACAGGAGGCTTCTGGATGGTGGAGACTTTAAGTAAGTATTGTTCTTACCTTTTGTACACGAGACACAGAAACACACTTTATGCAAGTACTTTAATGCAAATATGAATGCTTGGCCAATGGATTGCAATCACATGTTCTGATTGAACAAACTTATTGTGCATTCTTTTATTACCGGGGCAGACAGGAACAAACATCAGTACTCAAGGGGGCGATAGAGTCACCGTCAAATGCTGGTGCCATTAAACCAGATGTATTATTTGTCATGTTGCCAGATATAAACATACTTAAATGATCTTACTTGCTGAGCAAGATTATCTTCAAACTGTTGCTCTGCTATGACAGATAGTTGACCTTAAATAGAGAACTGACAGTTATGCTATTTTTCCATAAAGCTTCCCTTGTGACAATGCTGAGAATGCAACAGATACTTGTGTTGCGATATGAATTGCACTCCGGCTAATTTTGTAATGCAAAAACTTGTAAAATCATGCTTGTGTAGTTTTAAGTGTCTATATTTTTTCTTACTTAGGCTTCTGGATGCTCTTGAGGAGCAAAAGAAGGTGAAAGTCATGACAGTCACACAGACGTTGGTTGATGGGAAGGTGGTGTCTTCAAGCACAGAGACCAAGGAGAGGAAACTCTGAACACCAGATTTCAGATTGCCCACAGCAACACAATACAGACACCTCATGGGCCAATGCTAAAATTATCCAAAGACAGGGATCTTAGCAAGCATGCAATGTTTTAGCATTAGCAAACATGCGATGTGATTAACATGCTACATTTCCAAACTAATTTAAAACTATAAATCTCACATGTAATAACTACAGCTAAAAAACTGTAAGGTCAAACTGAAACTTTATTATATATTTTTGTAATGAAAATGACTGTTTGCGATCACCATGTTGTCCCATTTTGTATCCATGTTGTGTTGTACCAATCCCACTTGTCCATGTCAATAAAAGCTGACACTTTTAACAAATCTTTGCCATCTGTTTCTGTTATTAATTCAGAAATATTAAACTTGCAAATGAGTAAATATTAATCCAAGTGAGGGAATTGAAAAGGTTATTCAAGCAAATGCATGTTTTTGAAAAGTATTACTGTAATCTTTATAGTGGCAAAAGGGTCAAGCTGTTATTCCATACAGTGGAAACAATGTAAAATAAACAGTCAAAAAGAAACTTGGCATTTAGACTCCAAGTATCAGGGGCTGAATGACATTAGAAACTTTTTTCCATCAACCTGACCAATGAAAGATGAGTCTCAAGTGCCATTATTCTTCATATTCAAATTCAAATAAAAGTTTTAACACTTTACAATAAGGTTCCATTTGTTAACATTCGTTAAGGTATCATGAACTAACAATGAACAATGTTAATCTTTGTTAATGCTAGTTTATAAAAATACAGTTGTTCATTGTTAGTTCATGGTGCATTAACTATTGTTAACATATACAACTTTAGATTTTTAAAAATGTATTACTTTTTGTTGAAATTAACATTAACCAAGATTAATAAATGCTGTAAAAGTACAGTTCATTGTTGTGGCACGGTGGAGGGCGGGACCGGCGCGTGATTACGCACGCCCGGTCCCATATCAGGCTAATTGAGCCGTCAAGAGGGATAAAGGCCACTCGCAGACGGCGATCGAGAGAGAGAGCTTAATCAGCAGACATGTCTGCTGTCCTATGTGTTTGTTTTAAGTTCTATGCTTTCGGCACCAATGTAAAGACAGTTCACGTACATGGGCAAGGAAGAGGCGAGAAACCGACTTGTCAACATAAATAATAATTTAATGAAGAACTTAAAACAAACACATAGGACAGCAGACATGTCTGCTGATTAAGCTCTCTCTCTCGATCGCCGTCTGCGAGTGGCCTTTATCCCTCTTGACGGCTCAATTAGCCTGATATGGGACCGGGCGTGCGTAATCACGCACCGGTCCCGCCCTCCACCGTGCCACACTTGTTATTTCATGTTAACTAATGTTTTTAACAAATGTTAACATATAAAAACATATTGTAAAGTGTTACCAAAAGTGTGTTTAAAAAAAAAAAATGTTAACCCATGTGTATATATATATTTTTAGAATTGACTCAATGACAAGCCCTGAAGGGAAAGATAGGTACTTGAGAATGTCTTTTCAACATTATATTTAAATGAGAAGGAAAATGTTGTTCCTGTTTTATTTCTGATTATGTGAACAATTTAGATTGTGACATAAAGTGCTCGGAGGTTAATACTCTGACAATATAGTAACCAATGGGTGTAGGGTGAAAGTCCAAAGTATAAAGATAATATAAATGTGGTGACCCAATAGTGGCTTTGGTGCAAAGATATCTGTACTTGTGTACCATAATAATCTCATACATTTCAGGATCACTAGTAGGACCTGCTCTCCTTTGCACAATATCTATCTTCTAAAGAAGAAAAATGCAGAACTTCAGTGCTCATAACAAGAGAATATTTAGAACATACTCAGATGATCTAAGCCTCTTAAAACCAACATTTTTCGCTAGTGCTGGGAAAGGGGGATTATATTCTAAGGAATTCCTCGGATCTACCTCTGCACAAATGGAGATTGGAGTTGGAAATGAAAAAAATACCATGCAAATATTAAATGACCGCCTCGCCACCTATCTAGAGAAGGTCAGGAGCTTGGAGAAGACCAACAGTGAGCTGGAGTTGAACATTTGCCAGTTTCTAGAGGAAAAAGGTCCAGACGCTCAGGACTATAGTCACTACCAAGTCACCCTTGATAAACTACGCAAAGAGGTAGTTGATTGTTCTCTCCACTGAAAAACTCTACTCTTACTGTTCAGTTTGTCTTCTGTAGTAAATTTAATGCTATATATATATATATATATATATATATATATATATATATATATATGAGGTTGAATGGGAATTTTAGAGATGGTGTTATCTAGTTCCTCCCTTGCACTATGTTAAATGACCCCTACCAATTCTGAAATGATCCCTCCATAACATGTGTTTCATGTCTCATACTACATTGAAAAAGTAATATTTTTGTTTCTGATTTTATTCAGGTATTCACATTTTTATTACCATATTGTGGAGTAGTATAACGTAGGGGTTACATGTTAACTTCCTCACTTAGAAACTGGACACTAAACGTGACATTGAGTAAGGCACTCACAGTAAATTCTGGATTCTCCAAGGACAGTGTACATACAGTGTAGTAGTCTTGGATAACAAAATTTCAACCTTGATCTATGTTTCACTATATATCCATTTAGATCCTTGAGATGACCTTAAGTTGTGCAAAAGTGGCTCTTCAAATGGACAATAGCAAGCTGGCTGCCGAGGACTACAAGCTCAAGTAAGCTTGTCTTAAAGAAATGTTTAGTGGCTTTTATTGCATGTCTTTGAGCTTTGAGACTATCAATATGCGAGCACACTATACATGCAAGAGTGTGTATGGTGAGAAAACAAAACTTTAGCAGACATACACTTTTAAAATGTACAGTCTTTCTCTTCCAGAAAAACAGATCAAAAATAGTGATGCCCTGTATGCACAGGCATTTATTTTTCCATTTTATAATATTTTAGTCCAATAAAAAGCTCACTAGAAAGAGAATGATACCTCATCCTATAACTACTTACAACTAATAGTAAGTAGCAATCATGGATTTGCCAGCTGTGACATAATCTCACAATAAAAAGGCTGTAGGCTATATAAAACAACAAACCCTTTGATAGGCCCCACCCCAATTCCCTATTTCAATAGAAAAAATTTGAACAAAGAAAATAAAATTGTGTCAATCAATCTATTTCATGGTGTCTTTATAAAATGTTAACTTGCACGATGTAGAGAGATAAGAAGCTTCTCAAATGTTCAGTTATCATTGCAACTTTGCATTCAGGTTTAATTCCCATTTGTGTAATGTGTCTGTAGGTTTGAACATGAACTTCAACTAAAACAAAGTGTTGAAGCTGACATTCATGCACTGAGAAAAATGCTGGATGACACCAATTTGGCACGACTGCATCTTGAAAATGAAGTTGAAGCATTGACAGGGGAGCTCATCAATCTGAACAAAAATCACCAACTGGTATATACATTAGATTCAACTAAAGATGGTTAAAAAAAGTGTCTTTTACATTTTTAAATGACTAAAGATTTATGCTAATATGCTTGAAGAGTATGTTGTAGCTCACAAAGAAAAGAGAGCCCAAATATATATATAACCTTGTGGAACCCCAAATCTGATATTTTTCAGGAAGTGTTAGAATTGCATAATCAGATCACCCAGACAGGGGTGCAGGTGGATGTTGATGCGCCGAAGGGACACGATCTGACTGCAATTATGGAGGAAATGAGAGCCAAGTATGAAAAGATCACCCTGAAGAACCAGGAGGAGCTCAAGGCCTGGCATGAATCAAAAGTGGGACATCATTCCATTTTAATTCAGTGTTTTAAGGACTACAGAGAATAACATGTTTTTAGTTAGTTTATTTGTTTGTTTGTCTGTCTGTATAGATCACGGAGGTGCAGGTTCAAGTTATTGAGAACACATCAGCATTGAAGGAAGCCAACACACATGTCAGCGAGAGTCGCAGGAAGATGCAGTCACTGGAGATAAAGCTGCAGTCTGTGACTGAAACTGTAAGAGGTTCTGTCTGAACATTAAACAAAGAACTCGTGAATGTTAGGGTTGCCCTTATAAAGCTATTATAAATGCTTCAAATTAAATTCCTTGGGACAAATAAAACTAGAATCAAAAGAGAAGATTGTTGACATACAGTAAATAGATCATTTGTGTTTTTTCTTTTTTATGGAGCAACCACAACTTCACAACATTTGAACATAATACGTATAAGCTCATTTTCCTTGCCCTTCTATACAGAGAGCATCTCTTGAAGAAGCCATTCGGGAAACGGGGCTGCGATATGGAATGCAGTTGGAGCAGTACAATGCCATCATTGTAATGAGAGAGTCTGAACTTAGACAGCTGCGCGAGGACATTCAAAGTCAAAATCAGGACTATCAGGCCCTGTTCAACATCAAGATGAAGTTAGAGGCTGAAATAGCCACCTATAGGAGACTCTTGGATGGAGAAGACATACAGTGAGTGATAAAACATTTGGCAGTATTTCCATAAGAAAAAATTACTCCTGCTGATATAGTTTTTTATTTGCACACACTGTCTACATTGTTTTAGCACCTGATTCACAATAGGAATAATGCAAATTAAATAATGGTGCCAACCATTTTTGCTGAACACAATTTGCCCAGAGCAATTGACCCTTTGCTAAGGCCCTCCTAAAATTTTAATGAACAGTCCTACCTTAGCAACTGTTTCCATCCACCATTTTCATCAGAGAGGCTTTTGCTGTTCATCATGTGTGTTTGGCTAGTTTTAAGTGGAATTTTTTATATATGTATATATATATTGCAAATTTTACAATTTATATCAATGTTAAATTGGTAATCTGGAACGATTTCACCGTGACACCATCTGACCAGCTTAAATACAGGACAAATCGCATAATTTTATCTTTATCTTTTAATATTTATCTTTTTTTATCCCTTATTTTATGGGACAGCCTTAATTGTTTTTCTTTAAACATTCACTAGATGGATGTCTTTTGACAACTGCGTCCAGTGTTGCCAACTTAATGACTTTGTCGCCAGATTTAGCAACTTTTCAGACCTCTTTAGCGACTTTTATTCAAAAAAGCGGCTAGCGACAAATCTAGCGACTTTTTGGACAAACCTCAGCTACTTCCGTAGAAGAAAGTCGCCCATACTGCCCCGCAAGCGCGTGGTCTTGCTTTCCTGCCCGGACTTGGAGACACCCCTCTCTCTTGTTCAGTGCTCCCCTGTAGTTTTACATTTAAAGAGTTTAATTTCACCGTTTATTTGTATTATTTTCATGCACTTAATCACTGGAGATTTTTAGACGGTTGTTCATTCCTGTTTCTGAACTCTGAATTCAGACACTTACTTAGACAACTCTGTACATTGTACTTTATTCAAACACATAACAAACTTTATAATTTGCTACATTTGTATATAGGGAACTAATAGGGTATTATAGTATGTAGCACAGAGAAGCAAACACATGTAAAGGGCGGACACTATGCAAAATGCAAATGAGACGCGATGACATCACAAATATGTTAATTAGCATATGAAGTACTATAGCGACATTTAACAACTTTGAGCAGGCTTTAGCTACTTTCCATTGAAGCTAGATGGCAACACCGACTGCGTCACGTTTCACTGTTTTTAGCATCTCTCATGGGAGCGCTGCATTTTTAGCCGCTGTGTAAAGTTAAAAAGAACTTCTTCAACTGATAAAAACACGTCTCGAGACACCCGTGTTCTGCTCTGTTCGTTGTGGTGTGTTTTGCTTTTTTAGCGCGAATACGCGTCTGTCTTAACAGTTAATGGAAGAAATGCTTTAGACAATAGTTATATGAATGCTACTCATATTCAAGAAAATAAAACAAATGGTCATCTCAAAGTCACCAGAATTGAACACTTTGGTGTTGTTTTTTGCAACAACAAAAAATCTCACAGGGAGCGTGCCCCCGGACCCCCCTAGATATAAGGTTTATTAGGCAGATTTAGAGGCTTGCAACCCGACCCGGGCCCGACGGGACCCGAGAACCCGACAGGTTTGTAATTAATGAAAAAATAAACAGGCCTACCGATCTTGTTTCACACACACGCTCTCACTTATAGATGCGCAAAAAGTTAGGGGCCGTTCACACCGAATGTATTTTTGCGCATGTCTGTTCTGTTTTCCCATTGTTTAAACGCATGCTGGGCAAATGTCTTTGACTGTTGCTCCATGACTCGTTGTTTCTTCAGTGTATATTTTAAACACCATGTCTAGTTAAAACGTCTCGGTTACGTATGTAACCTCCGTTCCCTGATGGAGGGAACGAGACGTCGTGTCAAAGAAGCGACACTAGGGGTCTCTCTTGAGCGCCGAAAGATACCTCTGATCTATGAAAAAAGGCCAATGAGAGTTGGCGAACAGTATTTGCATACTCCGCCTCCGGATACGGATATAAAGGCGAGAGAATACGCTCATTCATTCAGGATTTTTCTGAGGAGCCGGGAGTGTACCGGGCACCTCAGCGGCTCGGCTCAGCGACGTGGCCGGGAAGACACGACGTCTCGTTCCCTCCATCAGGGAACGGAGGTTACATACGTAACTGAGACGTTCCCTGTCTGTCGCTCAATTCGACGTCGTGTCGAAGAAGCGACACTAGGGGTCCACTTCAAAACTCGCCATGCGCTGAGCCGTGTACGTGTACTGCTGACACAGAAGCGGGCAGGTATTTGCACGTGCACAAGCGACCAACTGTGTTCAGGCTGCACGTACTCTTCCCCAATGCCCCGAAAAAGCGTCAGCATCCTTTTGGTTACCCTAGGGGGGAACAAGGTGACGCTCCCAACTAGGGAACGGGCCAAGCCTGGCTGGGCCTCTTTTCTCTCTATGTTTTCTCGGCATAGAGCAAGAGCAGCCGGGGCCCTTACCGCATCGAGGGAAGGGGGTCTTATTCCCGAATTCCTATTCTTTTAGGGGGAAAAGACCCTGCGGAGGCCACACCGGCCCAGCAGGGGAGGTAAAGGTGGCAAAATACATCACATGGCCACTTTGGGCATGTGGGAGGAAATGGCGCGGTGGTAGATCCCACCTCGAGGAGGGGGGAGTTGCTACAACACGGCGACTGGAGGGCAGCGAAGGACTGCCTAAGGGAGACGTGGGTCAGCTCGTAAGGTGACCGTACCGCGGAAATACACACAGGAGGAGTCCCGTAGGAGGCCTGATCTGTGGAGCACCTATTCCAGTAGGGGTAGCCGGAGGTACCCGTAGTGGACTGGACCAGCACGTTCCTCCGCTGAACTGTTGCGGGCCCGAAGGGCTAGGGAGGAATCAACCAGGGACCTAGGGCCTCTGGGACAAAAGCGCACTGTTTTGCCTTGGCAGAGGGAAACGGCGCTGGAACAAGCGGTTCACCCAGTCAGATCGTTGACGTGTACCGAGTTCTACGGGCTCAGACCTGAGAGAACACGGAACAAGACTGACTCAACCCTGAGATTGTAGAATCTCGTAAAGGTGTTAGGTGCTGCCCAGCCCGCAGCTCTGCAAATGTGCCCCTCGCCAGTGCCCATGAGGATGCCACGCTCCTAGTGGAGTGGGCCCGAACCTGTAAAGGGGGTGGCACGGCATGGGTGTGGTAGGCCAATTGACTGGCCTCCACCACCCAGTGAGACAACCTCTGTTTGGAGACAGCGTTCCCTTTCTGCTGTCCTCCAAAGCAGATAAAGAGCTGCTCAGAGCGCCTGAAGCTCTGGGTATGTTCCAGGTAGGCACGCAAGGCATGTACCGGACACAATAGTGAGAGGGCTGGGTCTGCCTCCTCCCGGGGCAGCGCTTGTAGGTTCACTACCTGATCTCTAAAGGGCGTGGTAGGAACCTTGGGCACATAGCCCGGTCGAGGTCTTAGGATCACATGAGTGTCTGCCGGACCGAACTCCAGGCAAGTGTCGTTAGTAGAGAACGCTTGCAGGTCCCCGACCCTCTTGATGGAGGCGAGCGCGATCAGCAGGACCGTCTTTAGAGAGAGGGCCCTGAGTCCAGCTGATTCTAGCGGCTCGAAAGGGGATCTCTGAAGACCGGCGAGGACCACCGAGAGATCCCAGGAGGGGAACAGGTTTGGCCAGGAGGGGTTTAACCTCCGGGCGCCTCTTAGGAACCTGATGATTAAGTCGTGCTTGCCCAGAGACTTGCCGTCTACTGGGTCGTGGTGAGCTGCGATAGCGGCAACATACACCTTCAAGGTGGACGGGGACAGCCTCCCCTCCAACCTCTCCTGTAGGAACAGGAGCACCAATCTAACTGCACACCTCTGTGGGTCTTCTGCCCGGGAAGAACACCAATTGATGAACAGATGCTACTTCAGGGAGTAGAGTTGCCTGGTAGAAGGGGCTCTGGCTTGGTTGATCATGGCTACGACCGTGGGTGGTAGACCAGCTAGATCTTCCGCGTCCCATCCAGGGGCCAGACGTGGAGGTTCCAGAGGTCTGGGTGCGGATGCCAGAACGTGCCCCGTCCCTGAGAAAGAAGGTCCTTCCTCAGGGGAATTCGCCAGGGAGGGGCTGTCGAGAGGAGTACGAGGTCCGAGAACCAGGCCCGGGTGGGCCAGTAAGGAGCCACAAGAGTGACTTGCTCCTCGTCCTCCCTGACCTTGCACAGCACCTGTGCAAGAAGGCTCACTGGGGGGAATGCGTACTTGCGCAGCCCCACCGGCCAGCTGTGTGCCAGTGCATCTGCCCTGAGGGGAGCCTCTGAACGAGCATACCAGAGCGGGCAGTGGGAGGTGTCTCGGGAGGCAAACAGGTCTACCTGGGCCTTGCCGAACCGTTCCCAAATCAGCTGAACCGAGTGGGGGTGAAGCCTCCACTCTCCGCCAGGCAAGCGTTGTCGTGACAGCGCGTCCGCTACCACATTGAGGTTGCCGGGGATATGAGTGGCGCGCAGCGACTTGAGTCGGTGCTGGCTCCAAAGGAGGAGACGACGGGCGAGTTGTGACATAAGGCGGGAGCGTACGCCGCCTTGACGATTTATGTACGCGACCGCAGTGGTGCTGTCCGACCTGACTAGGATATGTTCGTCCCGAATTAACGGGAGAAACTTCTGCAGGGCCAAAAGGACGGTCAACAACTCGAGGCAGTTGATGTGCCAACGCAGCTGGGCCCCTTTCCAACGGCCTGAGGCTGCGTGCCCGTTGCAAACGGCACCCCAACCCAATCTGGAGGCGTCGGTCGTGACCAAGACGCATCTGGACACCTGCTGTAGGGGTACTCCAGCCCGTAAGAAACAGAGGTCTGTCCAGGGGTTGAATGTTTGCCTGCAGGCGGGGGTGATTGTTACCCGGTGCGTGCCACGGCGCCATGCTCGTCTCGGGACTTGGGTCTGGAGCCAGTGTTGGAGCGGTCTCATATGCATCAACCCCAGCGGCGCGACCGCCGCGGAGGATGCCATATGCCCCAGGAGCCTCTGGAAAAGTTTTAAGGGGACCGCTGTGCCTGGCCTGAAGGCGGCGAGGCAGTTCAACACTGACTGGGCACGCTCCTTGGTGAGACGTGCGGACACTGAGACCGAGTCTAACTCCATCCCGAGAAAAGAGATGCTCTGAACTGGAGTGAGCTTGCTCTTTTCCCAGTTGACCTGAAGCCCCAGACGGCTGAGGTGCCTGAGCACCTGGTCTCTGTGGGCGCATAGTAACTCTCGCGAGTGGGCCAGGATGAGCCAGTCGTCGAGGTAGTTGAGTATGCGGATGCCGGCTTCTCGGAGCGGGGCAAGAGCTGCCTCTACGACTTTCGTGAAGACGCAAGGGGACAGAGACAGGCCGAAGGGGAGGACTTTGTACTGATACGCCTGGCCCTCGAACGCAAACCGCAGGTAGGGGCGGTGTCGGGGCAGGATGGAGACGTGGAAGTACGCGTCCTTCAGGTCTATCGCTGCGAACCAATCTAGATGCCGGACGCAGGTTAAGATGTGCTTCTGCGTGAGCATTTTGAACGGGAGTTTGTGCAACGCTCGGTTGAGAACTCGCAGGTCCAAGATTGGTCGTAAGCCGCCGCTTTTCTTGGGTACGATGAAGTAAGGGCTGTAGAAACCCTTCTTCATCTCGGTTGGAGGGACAGGCTCTATCGCGTCTTTGGCCAGAAGAGTCGCGATTTCCGTGCGCAGGGAGTGGGCGTGTTCGCCGTGTACTGCGGAAAAGCGGACGCCCATGAAGGGGGGCAGGGGCCTGGCAAACTGAATTGCATAACCGAGTCGGATGGTCCGGGCCAGCCAGCGAGACGGGTTGGGAAGTGAAAGCCACATGTCCAACCTCTGCGCTAGGGGCACCAAAGGGACGGTCAATTTGGACGTACCCGGCGGGGCTTCGCAGCGAGGCGGAGCAGGTAGGGCAGCGTTGGGCGGCGCCGAGGCGACCCGCGGCTGAAGTGCTGAGAAAAGACCAGGTTGAGCCAAAGATGACGTTCCTGGACCACAAGGGTGGCCATCGCCTGCCCGAGTGCCTGCGCGGTGACTTTCGTGGCTCTGAGGGCGAGGTCGGTCGCTGAGCGCAGTTCCTGCAACACATCGGGATCAGGGCTACCCTCGTGCAGATCTCTGAGCGCCTTGGCCTGGTGGACTTGCAGGATGGCCATGGCGTGCAAGGCGGAGGCGGCCTGTCCCGCGGCGCTGTAGGCTTTGTTGTTTAAGGAGGATGAAGTCCTACAGGCCTTGGAAGGTGGTACAGGGTGTCCGCGCCAGGTAGTAGGGTCACCGGGACAAAGATGGAGCGCAACTGCCCTATCCACCGTGGGCCTCTCCGCCGTCGAGGGTAGCGAGAGCGGACAAGCAGGGCTTTTGACGAATGGAGAGTGGCGCTCTCCATGAAGACGTCAGCTCGTCATGCACCTCCGGGAAAAACGGGACCGGGGGGGGGGGGGGGGGCGTGGCTGTGAGCGGCGCCCAGACCCCAGGAACCAGTCATCCAACCGTGACGGGTGTGGGGAGGGTGGAGGTTTCCAGTCCAACCCCACCCCGACGGTGGCCCGGGCAAGCATGTCGGACATCTGCGCATCCGCCTCAACCTGGGCCTGCTGGCCCGAAGGCGGCAGTCCAGGGGAGGAGTCAGCATCAGATGCCGCGCTCTCCGACGGAGCGGCGATCTCATCGGCTTCAAGCTCCAGAGGATAGGCAGACCGGCCCGGAGGTGAGTCGCCGTTGCCTCGAGGCTGGACGGAGGTAAACGAGCGTGTCGGGGGGCGGGTGGTCCGAGGGGACGTGCCCGGCGGAAGCGCACCCGCTGCCCTCCCCAAATCGCCTCCAGCGCCAACCCCGTGGGAAGAAGGAGCGATAGGGGGGCGGCTGGAGTGGCGTGCTTTCTATTGAAAGCGAGCCGCGACCGCAACGTTACCATGGTCATGTTCTCGCAGTGAGAACATGAACCATCCACAAACGCTGCCTCGGTGTGATCGGCGCCCAGACACACGAGACAGCGCCTGTGGCTGTCAGAAGCGGAGAGCACTCTACCGCATCCAGGAACTACACAGGATTTGAATGGCATCTTTATAAAGACGCGCCCTGAAAAGGGCATTCAAAACCACTGTGTATTGCTCTTTTAGAGAAATAAACTCTTTATAAGAAATATAACTCTTTTTGAAGGGAACTCTTTCAACTCTGCGCTGTCAAAGCGCCCAGGGGCAAACTGCACGCCGGCAGTGAAGAGAAAAGCCGCTGTAGTGCGCCGTAAATCCAACAGCAAAGCAGAGCGTCAGAGGATCAGAAGTAGGATCAGTTGTGTTACTCGCAGCTGACTGCATACACACGACCATCGGCTCCGAAGAAAATTACTGAAAGAACGAGCGTATTTCTCTCGCCTTTATATCCGTATCCGGAGGCGGAGTATGCAAATACTGTTCGCCAACTCTCATTGGCCTTTTTTCATAGATCAGAGGTATCTTTCGGCGCTCAAGAGAGACCCCTAGTGACACGACGTCGAAGTGAGCAACAGACGGGGAAAGAAGATTTTCCAAAAAGCATGTTGAGACACCTGCGCTCGGCTTCATTCAACATTCTAAACAAGTTCAGGCTGCAGAGAGGGGACTGTTGTATTGTTTCATATTATTTGAGATTGTTCACCAAGTGAAGTTTTAGCAAATAAATGGTAAATCAATGCTTTTCTCCCCTTCTGCTCTAGTGTACTAAGGGGCTGCTGTGCCTTGTTAAAACTGTATTTGTTTACTGTTTCAGTACGAATGTTCCCTATATGCTTAGGCTACATTAAATATCCTACAGCTAGCCTATACTAGGTGAAGAAATTAGATAGTAAGCGATTTAGGGTTTGGGCTTAAAAACTGATGGTATCTTTTGGGCCGGGTTTGGGTCTGGTTTTATTTTAAGGCCCTTGCAGACCTCTAGGCAGATTTCTGTGCATAGACTACCATCAGATTAGATCCTGCAGGCACCCAAGTGTGTCCACATAGGATTTATGTGCTAAAATTAAATGGAAAAATCTTATATTGACACTTGTGAAATGATATAGATAATTTGCATTTCCATCAGCATCATTTTTAAGCACTAAACCATTTTTGCAAAAAAATAAAATAAAAATCCTTAGATTGATTAGTAGATAGTGACATTTTCTACACCGTATGGGTCCATTACGGTGTGTTGCGTCGTGTCCTGTAGCACCGACAGTGAACATATGATCATTTGATGAATTACTGTTGCCATGATTGCAAGAAAATGTACATAAACATCTCTTTTAAATGAAATAAAATATTTTTGGCATTGGTTTTTGCATTATTTCTAGTATTTAAGTATCTCACATCTTGATGTTAATTTTATCTTTTTACAGATTCCTGACTGAAGAGCAGAATAAGATAAAAGTAACCACCATCACCCAGACACTGGTGGATGGGAAAGTGGTATCCACAAGCTCTGAAACTAAGGAAAACTCAGTCTAAACCCAAACCAGACCACTGCTGTTCATGGAAGATAACAGTACAAGACAAATACCTCATGAGCCGATGCTAACAACAGCATGACTACTTACGAATTAATTGTTAATACATATAATTATTCATATAATCACTGTTTCAATGCCAGTCTTCAGCAATAGGTTCCAAATAAAGTGTTGTAAATGAGTGTTCCCAAGATTAAAGTCCTTCATATTTGATTTTACTAACTCATAACAATTAAAATGCCATTTGCTGTGATATTGTTCTCTTGTATTCTGCTTCAATAATCCTGTTGGGTTTTTAAAACAAAAATTTTTCGGTAGTATTTCGGTTGTATTATTATTTTCGGTTGTATTATTAAGCTAAGAAGCTTTATATCCATTTGGAGATATTTTACACAGGATAGTTATAATAATTGTAAGGATTTACACCTGTGAATGGAAATCCAGCTCAGAATTATCTATAAAAGCATTTTTATAAATCCTCATCCATTAATAATAAACGACTGTGAGCTCATGAATCCTGGCCAGCACTGAGAAAAATAACAGGTACCACGTGACACCGCTATCTAGTTGGTCGATTGCAACTCGTACAATGGAGGGGGAACTTCCATTTTTTTTGTCTCAGTATGACATACAGACAAGCAATTGCAACGTATCTTATAAAATTATTTTCAGCTTTGATAAAATATAAAAACAAGGACAGATGCATGATGGGTGGGGGGGGGGGGGGGGCAAATCTCCCCCTTCACATTACAGGGGGGTCATGTGCACCCATCTCCCCCAAATCTACGCCAGTGATAGTAAATTCTCCATTGTCCTGACATGTCTGCATTTTGTGGCTGTTTACACAAATGTTGATCTATTTTTCGTCAAGGTGCTTAAAGAAATGATTGATGGCCCTTATCTTCTTTTAGCCAACCCTTGACAGGTAATCTTTCTTAGAAATCAGAAATCTAGAAGTGAACCTAGAAGTTGGCAGACTAAACAAAGTTAATTCTTGGAGCCTCTCAGCATTTTAAATACTGGTTCAGATTTCAATGGTATACTTTAAGAGTAAAATTGGCAGACAATTGAGGAGTGTTAAGTGTTTTTGTTTAAATTTAACCCTGAAGTAAGGTTATTACACAACTGATGCCTCACAGACTCTCTAGTTGGGTTGCCAGCCATTTAGATAGAAACTACAAAAGTTATGTGTAAAAAGATCTACAGGATTATAATCACGATCAATGGATTTTATCCTATTTTTTATCCTATTTTATTTTAGTATGAAAATAGAAGTAACACTTTGGCAAAACTCACCACCTCAATGATATTATGTTGTGGGTGATTGCCAGGGCATTGCTGAAAGGTTGCTACAATGGTTTGAGTGTTTTTTAACATGTTGCTATTCAATTGCTAGGGTATTTTGGATGGTTGCTATGTGGTTTCTAGGGAATTATGTGTGATTCTTAGGTGGTTGCTTGCTAGCACAGATAAAAAAAAAAAAAAAAACATTTCTATGACATTTTTGTCCTCAATATGGATCAACCACACACAGAATTACAATGAAACTTTGGTGATTGTCAATAAATTCTGCTCCAATATGTTTTGCTCATAAGTTGTTATATGGTATAGAATAACTATAGTCAAGTTTTAACAGTAGCGCTTACTGTACTGAACACCATTACACACTTTTCCATTTTGCTATTTGTGATGCACATATTCTGCTACTATGTATCACTTTATTTCGTAACATGATGGTATTTCTAACACCATGTGGTACTGCAGTCAGTAAGTTTGCATTTACAGAGTATCTCCCATCAGAAAGCAAAGCTTCATTGCATATTTTATTTTTAACATATTTGGCCTGTTAGTATCCATTTCAGGCAAATCTAGGGAGGTGAACCCCATGAACTACCTTGAAAATGAAAAGATCCAGTAGCAGTGTAGCCTACAGTGACTAAGTATAGAATGTTCCACTGTGGGCCTGTAAAATGGGGAATTTGCGGCTAACCGTGAGGCACTGTTTCTACTCAAATCCTTCTTTGTCACAGAAGGCTGAAGGAGTCCACTCAGAGGAAAAGACTGTTGGTTTGCAGATGACGTTGGCAATTCAGACATTTGTGGATGGAAAAGTAGAGTTGGAGTGCAAAATTATCCGCTTTAGCCAAAACGAGCCAAATGAAGTTTTTGAGTTATAACACAAGAGTGTCTTCCAATAGGCTGATGACAAATGGGCATTAAATTTACTTTTCTCTTTTTTCCAGAATCAAGATTTTAGATTAAAATGTGTATATTTGTATGGGAAAGTGTATGTTTCTATTGCTGTAACCGCTCACTATTTCTTTTCACCACTTCTAGTTAACTTTTGGTAACACTAGTTCATTTCAGTGGTTCTGCTGTGATGAATTTGTGCAAAATAATATTTTACGGTAAAAATATTACATGTAGTCATATAACTGCATATAACTGTATGCTCAATAATTATAATACAGTTTGAAGAAACCTAGAAGACAATTTTTAATTAACTACCAATTTTTTTTAAATAATTGTATTTCATCATGTTTCCTTATGTCATATGCTTTTATATTTCATTTTGACAATGAAAGGAATATTCCGGGTTCAATATAAGATAAGCTCAATCGACAGCATTTGTGGCAAAATATTGTTTACCACAAAAATTCATTTTGACTTGTTCCTGGGTTACAGTAAGGCACTTACAATGGAAGTGAATGGGGCCAATCTGTAAACAATAAAATCCTCACTATTTCAAAAGTATATCCACAAGATGTAAACAATATGCATGTTTACATGATTTTAGTGAGATAAAATCGCTTACTAACCTTTTCTGTGTAAAAACAACACTTAAACAACACCAATAATCAACACCAAACCTAAAATACTAAAATGACAATTTAAACAACTTTCCAGTTCAAATAATACATGAGTTTTAACAGAAGAATAAATGTAAGTGCTTTAATAAAATTATAAGCTTCACATTTCTGTGTTTAAACTTTCCAAAAATTGGCCCCATTCACTTCCATTGCAAGTGGATCACTGTAAACCAGATTTTTGCTTTGCTAGAGAAAAGGAGGGATGAGTCACAATTATATTTGTGGTAATCAACATTATGCCTCAAATGCTGTCGATTGAGCTAAACTTGTATTGAGTTATGCCCGAAATATACCTTAAATTCTTAGTTAAAATTGAGAAATATAGAGGAAACTGACAAAAAAAAAAAAAAATTATTCATCATGAAATTACAGATATACTATATATACTAAATATTTTTTTATGAAGAAACAATGAAAACATGATTTCGCATTGACTTTAAATTAAATTATAAAAAGTGGGCTTAAATCGCCTACATATACTAAAATTCTTTGTACTCTTATACATGTGTATCCTTTTCAATGCCTTGGTGAATGAATAGATAGTGGAAACGACTTTAAGGCTAAAATCCTTACTTTTGTGCTGCCCACTCACCATATTTTTTCTGTCCAGACAGTTTCACAGAACGAGACTATTGTCGCCACTGCATCTGAGCAAAACATCAATTAAGCAATACAGTATTTAATCAAAGATAAGCGTGCTGTGTCATTATCCGTCTGTGCATTCACACATGATATATCTCTGTACAAAGTCTCATGACCTTGCTAGAATGTTGTGTTTTTAGTAATGCTTTTTAATCTATAATTGGACATCCTCTGTTTTCTCCATCATTCTTGGGTGGTTCTGAGTATCTGCTAAACAGCATGACTCATTATTTCCCATTAACATTTGTTAGTATGCTTCCCAGTACATTTGGAATGCGCTTATGTACCCTTATATAATATAATGTATGCTCTATCTACTTTTTATGTCCTTTCAATTCTTAATGTGGTCACTGCATTCATTAGCTCCTAGAGACCTTAAATGGTAATAACTGATTGGTAATGAAGATCTTTTGATTTTCTGAAAGAAATGTGAGTGGTGTCTTCTAGTACAGTGTGACAATGCTTGGGAGTTGTTTGCGACTGATTTTTCTACGCAGTTGCTAAAGTGTTCTGTGTTGTTTTTAGATTGTACATTGCTATGTGGATGGTACATTTTAACATTTGCATTACATAATCAAGTAAATGTACATAAGCTTGTTCGAGTTCAATCAAATTATACGGTAGCTCAACTGATAGAGCGTTTCACTTGTAATGCAAAGGGTCGAGGTATGAGTCCCGAAGAGCATGTCTCAACACGTGAGCCGAAAGTGTCATAGAAGCATCATCAATCATCAAATTTCTTTTTATGACACTGTGGGATAGGAAAGGTTAAAGATTTAGGGTTAAGGTTAGGGAGGTAGGATTTGTTTATTTAAAACTCAATAGAGCATTAACCTTAAAAACCTCATCTGGACGTTTCATCTCAAAACTACTGTAAAACATGTAAAGAGACTATAATGCAAATTAATTTTGCAAAAATATCATCAGAGTCATATAACTTTCATGAGATCAGACTTGTTTCTCCAATCAACAGCAGATGGGGGAGTATTCAGGAAAGCCGTTTGAAAACAATGTCTATTTTTGCAAATCTGTTTTGTGGCGCTATAGTGCTGCAGAAATTACACACATAAATAAATAACAAAACAGAAATTAATGAACACAACTGGGACCTGACAACTGGTAAATTTGCGTGTGGCATTTGTGCAGCCAAGACGGTGCTCGCATTACGATTTCATCGTGGTTAAAAATAAAAAAAATCAAGAACTTCATTGAGTAAAGTCACCCACATCATGTCTCTCACAGTTTTCTAAAAACAGGATGTAGAAATAAAAATACATACAAATAGTATTAATATTGTATATTAAGTCTTACTAGGCATAATGTATCTACACATGTATGCGTCTGTTGTCTCTTGTGGTCCACACAGTGTTGTCAGCTTGAACTGGTCCATAATAGCTAGATGAATTAACTGTGTACATTTTAAAATAAAATAAAATAAAAACAGCACCTCTAAATCTGAGGCCATGGTTCTCAGCAGGAAACCGATGGAGTGTGTACTCCGGGTAGGGAAGGAGATATTGCCCCAAGTGAAGGAGTTCAAGTACCTCGGGGTCTTGTTCACGAGTGAGGGTACAATGGAGCGGGAGGTTGGCCGGAGAATCGGGGCAGCGGGGGCGGTATTGCACTCGCTCTATCGCACCGTTGTCACGAAGAGAGAGCTGAGCCGGAAGGCAAAGCTCTCGATCTACCGGTCAATTTTTGTTCCTACCCTCACCTATGGTCATGAAGGTTGGGTCATGACCGAAAGAACTAGGTCGCGAGTACAAGCGGCCGAAATGGGCTTCCTCAGAAGGGTGGCGGGCTTCTCCCTTAGAGACAGGGTGAGGAGCTCAGTCATCCGCGAGGAGCTCGGAGTAGAGCCGCTGCTCCTTTGCGTGGAAAGGAGTCAGTTGAGGTGGTTTGGGCATCTGGTAAGGATGCCCCCTGGGCGCCTCCCTAGGGAGGTGTTTCAGGCACATCCAGCTGGGAGGAGGCCTCGGGGAAGACCCAGGACTAGGTGGAGAGATTACATCTCCACACTGGCCTGGGAACGCCTCGGGGTCCCCCAGTCAGAGCTGGTTAATGTGGCTCGGGATAGGGAAGTTTGGGGCCCCCTGCTGGAACTGCTTCCTCCGCGACCCGACTTCGGATAAGCGGTTGAAGATGGATGGATGGATGGATTTTAAAATAGTCAAGGGAAAAAAAGCATTATTAAAGCAGACAGCAACCCTAAACAGATAAACAGCAAATATTTATTATTGATTGACTATTTTGAAAGCATTGACAAGCTTCTTAAAATACATTCTTTTACAGCATTTGTCCACCATTCACAACATTCAACCATGCATAATAAAATATTAGGGTATTTTGGGCATTGAAAAGTTTTGTTTATAATTTAATTATAGACTATAAAATAAATGTATTATTCGATGACAGAGTTTGTATGTGAAGCTAAACTTCATGTTACGAGATTAATTTAGTTGGTTATGATGTTTTTATTTTACATTTTTATTTTAGTTTATTGTTATTATAAACCACCGGGTAACTTATGCACATCTTTTTTAGCATACATCTCTGACATTTTTATAGAACAAATCTTTTAAATTTATGACTCAAAATTATTATTCTCCATGTTTTTGCAGTTAAAGAAGAGCTCAATGAAATTTTCTTAGGTTGGTATTTAAAGATTTCAGACTGATTGCAGACTTATGCGGCTGCCGCTCAAGCAAAAATCAATTCATATTATTTTATCTTCTGCGGCAGCTGCTGCGATACGCACATTGACGCATCAGGGATTTAGTTATGCGAGCAGGATGCAGAACTGCCATGCATTGTGCAGTTTCCTGCAAATGAACTAGAAAATCATGTCCATGACAACATGGACCTAATATTATCAGTGGGCTTTTCCAGTGTTTTTAGAGGTAACATTTGCAGTCAAATCGTGAGACGTAACTTCTCAGCGAGTGCTAATTTCTACTGTGTTGATTCATTAAATTAAATTAAAAAGTAGAAGTAAAAACTTAACTAAAATTCTAAACATAACCTTGGTTCCCCGTCTGTCGCTCACTTCGACGTCGTGTCGAAGAAGCGACACTAGGGGTCTCTCTTGAGCGCCGAAAGATACCTCTGATCTATGAAAAAAGGCCAATGAGAGTTGGCGAACAGTATTTGCATACTCCGCCTCCGGATACGGATATAAAGGCGAGAGAAATACGCTCGTTCATTCAGTAATTTTCTTCGGAGCCGAAGGTCGTGTTTATGCTGACTGCTGCGTATAACACTGCTGATCCTGCTTCTGATCCTCTGACGCTCTGCTGCTGTTGGATTTACGGCGCACTACAGCGGCTGTTTTTCTCTTCTCTGCCGGCGTGCAGTTTGCCCCTGGGCGCTTCGACAGCGCAGAGTTTGAAAGAGTTCCACTATATAAAGAGTTATATTTCTCACAAAGAGTTTATTTCTCTAAAAGAGCAATACATAGCGGTGTTGAACGCCCTTTTCAGGGCGCGTCTTTTTAAAGATGCCATTCAACCCCTGTGTAGTTCCTGGATGCGGTAGAGTGCTCTCCGCTTCTGACGGCCACAGGCGCTGTCTCGTGTGTCTGGGCGCCGATCACACCGAGGCTGCGTTTGTGGATGGCTCATGTTCTCACTGCGAGAACATGACCATGGTAACGTTGCGGTCGCGGCTTGCTTTCAATAGAAAGCACGCCACTCCAGCCGCCCCCCGTATCGCTCCTTCTTCCCACGGGATTGAGGACGATGCGGTTGGCGCTGGAGGCGATTTGGGGAGGGCAGCGGGTGCGCTTCCGCCGGGCACGTCCCCTCGGACCACCCGCCCCCCGACACGCTCGTTTACCTCCGTCCAGTCTCGAGGTAACGGCGACTCGCCTCCGGGCCGGTCTGCCTATCCTCTTGAGCCTGAAGCCGATGAGCTCGCCGCTCCATCGGAGAGCGCGGCGTCTGACGCTGACTCCTCCCCTGGACTGCCGCCTTCGGGCCTGCAGGCCCAGGTTGAGGCGGATGCGCAGATGTCCGACATGCTTGCCCGGGCCGCCGTCGGGGTGGGGTTGGACTGGAGACCTCCATCCTCCCCACACCCGTCACGGTTGGATGACTGGTTCCTGGGGTTTGGGCGCCGCTCACAGCCACGCCCCCCCCCGGTCCCGTTTTTCCCGGAAGTGCATGACGAGCTGACGTCGTCATGGAGAGCCCCGCTCTCCGTCCGTCAAAAGCCCTGCTCGTCCGCTCTCGCTACCCTCGACGGCGGAGAGGCCCACGGGTACACGGCGATTCCCCAGGTGGATAGGGCAGTTGCGCTCCATCTCTGTCCCGGTGACCCTACCACCTGGCGTGGGCGCCCTGTACCCCCTTCCAAGGCCTGTAGGACTTCATCCTCCCTCAACAACAAAGCCTACAGCGCCGCGGGACAGGCCGCCTCCGCCTTGCACGCCATGGCTCTCCTGCAAGTCCACCAGGCCAAGGCGCTCAGAGATCTGCACGAGGGTAGCCCTGATCCCGACGTGTTGCAGGAACTGCGCTCAGCGACCGACCTCGCCCTCAGGGCCACGAAGGTCACCGCGCAGGCACTCGGGCAGGCGATGGCCACCCTAGTGGTCCAGGAACGTCATCTGTGGCTCAACCTGGTCGAGATGCGTGAGGCCGACAAAGTTCGCTTCCTCGACGCCCCTGTCTCCCAGCTTGGCCTCTTCGGCGACGCCGTCGAGGACTTTGCCCAGCAGTTCTCCACGGTGAAAAGACAGACGGAGGCCATCTCACACATCCTGCCTCGCCGCAAACCTGCCGCCAGGGCCACTGCCCCGTCTGCTCGCCGAGGGCGTCCTCCTGCGGCTAAGAAATCTGCTCCGCCTCAACTCGGGCCCAGCTCTCGGCCCCTGCGTCGAGCACACCGCAGCACCTCAGCCGCGGGTCGCCCCGTCGCCACCCAACGCTGCCCTACCTGCTCCGCCCCGCTGCGAAGCCCCGCCGGGTACGTCAAAATTAATCGTCCCTTTAATGCCCCTAGCGCAGAGGTTGGACGCGTGGCTTTCACTTCCCAACCCATCTCGCTGGCTGGCACGGACCATCCGACTCGGTTACGCAATTCAGTTTGCCAGGCCCCCGCCCCCCTTCATGGGCATCCGCTTCTCCGCAGTACACGGCGAACACGCCCACTCCCTGCGCGCGGAAATCGCGACTCTTCTGGCCAAAGACGCGATAGAGCCTGTCCCTCCAACCGAGATGAAGAAGGGTTTCTACAGCCCCTACTTCATCGTACCCAAGAAAAGCGGCGGCTTACGACCAATCTTGGACCTGCGAGTTCTCAACCGAGCGTTGCACAAACTCCCGTTCAAAATGCTCACGCAGAAGCATATTTTAACCTGCGTCCGGCATCTAGATTGGTTCGCAGCGGTAGACCTGAAGGACGCGTACTTCCACGTCTCTATCCTGCCCCGACACCGCCCCTACCTACGGTTTGCGTTCGAGGGCCAGGCGTATCAGTACAAAGTCCTCCCCTTCGGCCTGTCTCTGTCCCCTCGCGTCTTCACGAAAGTCGTAGAGGCAGCTCTTGCCCCGCTCCGAGAAGCCGGCATCCGCATACTCAACTACCTCGACGACTGGCTCATCCTAGCCCACTCGCGAGAGTTACTATGCGCTCACAGAGACCAGGTGCTCAGGCACCTCAGCCGTTTGGGGCTTCAGGTCAACTGGGAAAAGAGCAAGCTCACTCCAGTTCAGAGCATCTCTTTTCTCGGGATGGAGTTAGACTCGGTCTCAATGTCCGCACGTCTCACAAAGGAGCGTGCTCAGTCAGTGTTGAACTGCCTCGCCGCCCTCAGGCCGGGCACAGCGGTCCCCTTAAAACTTTTCCAGAGGCTCCTGGGGCATATGGCATCCGCCGCGGCGGTCGCGCCGCTGGGCTTGATGCATATGAGACCGCTCCAACACTGGCTTCGGACCCGAGTCCCGAGACGAGCATGGCGCCACGGCACGCACCGGGTAACAATCACCCCCGCCTGCCGACAAACATTCAACCCCTGGACAGACCTCTGTTTCTTACGGGCTGGAGTACCCCTACAGCAGGTGTCCAGACGCGTCTTGGTCACAACCGACGCCTCCAGATTGGGTTGGGGCGCCGTTTGCAACGGGCACGCAGCCTCAGGCCGTTGGAAAGGGGCCCAGCTGCGTTGGCACATCAACTGCCTCGAGTTGTTGACCGTCCTCTTTGCCCTGCGGAAGTTTCTCCCGTTAATTCGGGACAAACATGTCCTAGTCAGGTCGGACAGCACCACTGCGGTCGCGTACATAAATCGCCAAGGCGGCGTACGCTCCCATCACATGTCACAACTCGCCCGTCGTCTCCTCCTTTGGAGCCAGCACCGACTTAAGTCGCTGCGTGCCACTCACATCCCCGGCAACCTCAATGTGGTAGCGGACGCGCTGTCACGACAACGCTTGCCTGGCGGAGAGTGGAGGCTTCACCCCCACTCGGTTCAGCTGATTTGGGAACGGTTCGGCAAGGCCCAGGTAGACCTGTTTGCCTCCCGAGAGACCTCCCACTGCCCCCTCTGGTACGCCCGTTCAGAGGCTCCCCTCGGGGCAGATGCATTGGCACACAGCTGGCCAGTGGGGCTGCGCAAGTACGCATTTCCCCCAGTGAGCCTTCTTGCACAGGTGCTGTGCAAGGTCAGGGAGGACGAGGAGCAAGTCACTCTCGTGGCTCCCTACTGGCCCACCCGGGCCTGGTTCTCGGACCTCGTACTCCTCGCGACAGCCCCTCCCTGGCGAATTCCTCTGAGGAAGGACCTTCTTTCTCAGGGACGGGGCACGCTCTGGCATCCGCACCCAGACCTCTGGAATCTCCATGTCTGGTCCCTGGACGGGACGCGGAAGATCTAGCTGGCCTACCACCCACGGTCGTAGCCACGATCAACCAAGCCAGAGCCCCTTCTACCAGGCAACTCTACGCCCTAAAGTGGCGTCTGTTCGTCAATTGGTGTTCTTCCCGGGCAGAAGACCCACAGAGGTGCGCAGTTAGGTCAGTGCTCCTGTTTCTACAGGAGAAGTTGGAGGGGAGGCTGTCCCCGTCCACCTTAAAGGTGTATGTTGCTGCTATCGCAGCTCACCACGACCCAGTAGACGGCAAGTCTCTGGGCAAGCACGACTTAATCGTCAGGTTCCTAAGAGGTGCCCGGAGGTTAAACCCCTCCCGGCCAAACCTGTTCCCCTCCTGGGATCTCTCGGTGGTCCTCGCCGGTCTTCAGAGATCCCCTTTCGAGCTGCTAGAATCAGCCGGACTCAGGGCCCTCTCTCTAAAGATGGCCCTGCTGATCGCGCTCGCTTCCATCAAGAGGGTCGGGGACCTGCAAGCGTTCTCTACTAACGACACTTGCCTGGAGTTCGGTCCGGCAGACACTCACGTGATCCTAAGACCTCGACCGGGCTATGTGCCCAAGGTTCCTACCATGCCCTTTAGAGATCAGGTAGTGAACCTACAAGCGCTGCCCCGGGAGGAGGCAGACCCAGCCCTCTCACTATTGTGTCCAGTACGTGCTTTGCGTGCCTACCTGGAACGCACCCAGAGCTTCAGGCGCTCTGAGCAGCTCTTTGTCTGCTTTGGAGGACAGCAGAAAGGGAATGCTGTCTCCAAACAGAGGTTGTCTCACTGGGTGGTGGAGGCCATTCAGTTGGCCTACCACACCCAGGCCGTGCCGCCCCCCTTACGGGTGCGGGCCCACTCCACTAGGAGCGTGGCATCCTCGTGGGCACTGGCAAGGGGCACCTCCCTAGCAGACATTTGCAGAGCTGCGGGCTGGGCAGCACCTAACACCTTCACGAGATTTTACAATCTCAGGGTTGAGTCAGTTTCGTCCCGTGTTCTCTCAGGTCCGAGCCCGTAGAACTCGGTACACGTCGACGATCTGACCGGGTGATCCGCTTGTACCAGCGCCGTTTCCCTCTGCCGAGGCAAAACAGTGCGCTTTTGTCCCAGATGACCCAGGTCCCTGGTTGATTCCTCCCTAGCACTTCGGACCCGCAGCAGTTCATCGGAGGAACGTGCTGGTCCAGTCCACTACGGGTACCTCCGGCTACCCCTACTGGAATAAGTGCTCCACAGATCAGGCCTCCTACGGGACTCCTCCTGTGTGTATTTCCGCGGTACGGTCACCTTACGAGCTGACCCGCGTCTCCCTTAGGCAGCCCCTTGCTGCCCTCCGGTCGCCGTGTTGTAGCAACTCCCCCCTCCTTGAGGTTGGATCTACCACCGCGCCATTTCCTCCCACATGCCCCAAGTGGCCATGTGATGTATTTTTGCCACCTTTACCTCCCCTGTTGGGCGGGTGTGGCCTCCACAGGGTCTTTTCCCCCTAAAAGAATAGGACTTCGGAATAAGACCCCCTTCCCTCGATGCGGTAAGGGCCCCGGCTGCTCTTGCTCTATGCTGAGAAAACATAGAGAGAAAAGAGGCCCAGCCAGGCTTGGCCCGTTCCCTAGTTGGGAGCGTCACCTTGTTCCCCCCTAGGGTAACCAAAAGGATGCTGACGCTTTTTCGGGGCATTGGGGAAGAGTACGTGCAGCCTGAACACAGTTGGTCGCTTGTGCACGTGCAAAATACCTGCCCGCTTCTGTGTCAGCAGTACACGTACACGGCTCAGCGCATGGCGAGTTTTGAAGTGGACCCCTAGTGTCGCTTCTTCGACACGACGTCGAAGTGAGCGACAGACGGGGAACGTCTCGGTTACGTATGTAACCTCCGTTCCCTGATGGAGGGATCGAGACGTCGTGTCTTCCCGGCCACGTCGCTGAGCCGAGCCGCTGAGATGCCCGGAACACTCCCGGCTCCTCAGAAAAATCCTGAATGAACGAGCGTATTTCTCTCGCCTTTATATCCGTATCCGGAGGCGGAGTATGCAAATACTGTTCGCCAACTCTCATTGGCCTTTTTTCATAGATCAGAGGTATCTTTCGGCGCTCAAGAGAGACCCCTAGTGTCGCTTCTTCGACACGACGTCTCGTTCCCTCCATCAGGGAACGGAGGTTACATACGTAACCGAGACGTTGTAATGACTAATGCAGCTTTCAGTTTCTTTAGTCTATGTTTGAGTGGATGGGAAAAAGCAATACATAATTAAAATGTCAACAGAAAGCAACAAGAAGTGTGTTCAAGGACAGTTTTGTCTTCGTACACGTAAAGCATATACTTTCATTCTGAAACCACTTTGAAGTTTGTTCAGTAGGATACTAATCATAAAATGTAAATATGGACTGCAACAGAGGTGTTTTTGTTACATTTATTTTGACAAACTCTTAGTTGTGAAGATTAAAATAAGGTTAAAATATTGATGTTGAGTTTATGATTACAATTTTAATTCAGATTCATGAAAAGATTAATTCGGACTTGGCCTGTTATGGACTCGGTCTTGAGTCCGACTCGGCTCGACTTGGACTCAACTCAAACTCGACTGTTGAAAGACTCGAACTTGACTCGGACTCGACTAAGGTGGACTCGAACCAACACTACATTTCAGATCCTTTTGTTCGTACTGCAAGTAAACAGGTGACATTAGACTGCTGGCTATTTGATGGTCCAAAAAGCAAATTTAAGCATCATAAATGTAATCCACTCGACTCGATCAATTCATGTCTTCTGAAGCAAATCGATATGTTTATGTAAAAAACAAATCTATCATTAAAACTTAATTTACTTTAAAAACGCTTTCTGCCAGCAGTCGATATATCAGTGACATAAGCACAATGGCGCGTTCATGCGAAAAGTTCGAAGCGCACGCTTTGTATGCAACAGAGGAACGAATGTCACGTGAGTTAGGTCATTTTTAACAGCAATAAAATGCTGGCCAGAAACAACAATTTAAAGGTAAAAAAAACCATTTGAATTATAACTAACCCTTTAACAATTTAAAGGGTTAGGGGTTTAGAGAAAAAATCTAAGCCTATATATGAGCAATAGCTCATAAGGCCTGTCACCTCCATTTTTAACAGTCTCATTATAGACTTGACTTGTCTGTGTACTTGTATCTATAATAAGCAGCTGTAAAAAGACAGAAACAAAAGCAGGACAGTGTTTTAGAGCAAGAATTCATAGCAGGAACTATAAAGAGAGAAAGTAAAGAACTATCCTTTGAATCTCACATAATTCCTCATGTCTGCTCTCCCTGGACAGGAGATTACCTCCAGATATCCCTCACAGGTGCGGCTTTCATAAGGCCTGATCTTCCTGGTCCTGCTACGCATATATGCTTATTGTTGTGTAATCAAGGTGGGCATTAATTCTTCTTCAAGCTGCTACTATGTACAGATCAAGAGTGTATACACTACTGTCTGAATACTTATACTATATATATATATAATGTTTTGGTCTGTTTAATTCCCTTAATTGTTTAAAACCATATTTGTCCATGTCACATAGTTCCCAGTAGAAAAAAATTAACTGCAGTGTAATCTGCAGTTTTTCAATAGCGCACAACAAAGACATTTTCTTTACTATTTTTGGCCCATTAGTCTGAAACTACCATTTGCCTAATTCATCTCAATCTAACTTAAAAGTTGCATTTTTGGTGTGTAAATAGTTATGCTACTGACAAATCATCCAGAAACTCTTCTTGGCCTTTCGTACTAAAGAAACGATAGGGTTGGACTGCTTGACATTTCAGTATGATATTTTTAAAGTTAAGAGAGATAAAGTAGTTGGTGAGAGGCTTTAAGATGGTTGTTTGATTTTCACATGTGTATTTTAGACATCAGAGTGTAATGTGGTGAACAGCACTCTGCCAAACCATGTTGGAAACCTCCGTTTTAATTCAGGGGGAAAACCCAAAGGAATTTTTACAGGGTTACCACAGCAACCAATAATAACTCTGCATCAAAACCATACTGAAGTAGCACCATGGAAACTAAACTTTGGCCAACAGACTGTATAGGAGAAAACAAGTCAGCATATTCTGGTTTAGGAACAATTAGCTCATTCAGTAAGCTCTATATATAAAAACTATGGGAGGTGTCCTTCAGCCAAAATTACACAGCAAGACTTCATTTTCTAGAGCTGATTATACAGCATTTTAACCACACTCATGTGAGAGTTTATAACTTACAGTAACTATAAAAGCATCAAATTTCCTGAATGAGAGTAAAACGGGACATGCATATACAGGACACTCGCCATCCGACCGGGGGACAGTACAATACGCATATGCAGGATATTTTAACCCATTAACCAGATGGTTGGGTCCCACGTAAAGTTTAGCTGCTTCAATAACGAGAATGACTACAGAACAATATGCACCCTGTACGAGACGTCTTCATTTCAGAATCAGAATTAGCTTTATTGCCAAGTATGCTTACACATACAAGGAATTTGTCTGGGTGATATATATATATATATAAATGCAAATGTGTACAAATGCAAATGTGTTATATACTGTACAGATGCAAGGGAATGAATGGCAGAAGAGGTATGGTATATTGGATAAATATAAATAGACTAAGCTGTGTATTGCACATAATTATTGCTCAATGGGGCAGTTTTAACTGATCGTAAGATGGATAGCCTTAGGGGAAAAACTGTTCCTGCTCAGTGCTGTCCAGAAGGCAACAGTTCAAAAAGGTAGTGGGCAGAGTGAGTGGGGTCCAGAGTGATCCAGTTTTCCAGCCATTTTCCTCACTCTGGAAGAGTACAGTTCTTGAAGGGAGGGCAGGGGGCAACCAATAATCCTCTCAGCACTCCGAACTGTCCTTTGTAGTCTTCTGATGTCCGATTTTGTAGCTGCACAAAACAAGACAGTTACTGAAATGCAAAGGGCAGACTCAATGATTTCTGAGTAGAACTGTATCAGCAGTATGTGACAGGTTGAACTTCTTCAACTGGTGAAGGAAGTACAACCTCTGCTGTGCCTTTTTCACAATGGAGTCAATGTGGGTCTCCCACTTCAGGTCCTGTGAGATGGTAGTGCCCAGGAACCTGAATGAATCCACTGTTGCCACTGTGCTGTTTAGAATGGTGAGGGGGGTCAGAGTTGGGGTGTTCCACCTAAAGTCAAGTCAAGTCAATTTTATTTGTATAGCAGCTTTTACAACACACATCGTTTCAAAGCAGCTTTACAGAAAATCAGGCATTAACAGATGATAAAACTGTAATGTCTATAATTTCGATGAATCATCATTGTGTAATTGTGTGTTTAAAGATATGCAATTAAATAATAATTGTATTAATAACCACAGTGAGAAAGCTGAAAGTGACTGTGGCAAGGAACACTAGACTCCATAAGATTTTGATAAATGGAGAAAATAACCTTGGGAGAAACCAGACTCACTGTGGGGGCCAGTTCCCCTCTGGCTAACATCATGAATATAATGTAAATATTACTTATATATAGTTTAAGTCATGGTTTAAAATGATTAAACTAAGTAAGTGTTAAGGGTCAGTGTTTAAACATCGATTTTGTTTGAACTGTAAGATTAATGACCAATGTCTTTGAAGTCCATCCTGGATTAACTGCAGAAGTTCACATAGATGCAATTGTCCTTGTTAATTGGCTGATGAAGGCTTTTGTTGGCAATTGTTAGTCTATGCATTCCATTTCAAGATCGTAGTCCATCAATAGACCAAGGTGATGCAGGCAGAGATCAGGGATGTGAAACGCAGTTCAACCTGGCTGGTAATTTCGGTGAGGTTTGGTGTGGTCCATCCTAAATCCAAGGTTCAGACAATGGCATATGAAGTATCCCATGTATTATGGTTGGAGTTGGCATAAGTTCATTCTCTGAAGTCCATCATAATACACTGAAGTGATGTTTGGCTGGCATTTAGTCATCATCATTCAGCGACACGTAGCAATGGAGTCCAACACAAAGCAGGAATGGTGCTGGATCCAGCCGGTTCTGGTGACCTCAGTACAGGAGTCCCGAGGTTGAGACAGGGAAACAAATAAAATAATATTAGAAATCATGATCAATGTTTCTGGTTTCTGGTTCCGGCAGACCTAACTAAAGCAGCATAATTGTGGGTTGGAAGATAAATTAGGTGTATGCCTGGCTAAATAGATGAGTCTTTAGTCTAGACTTAAACTGAGGGAGTGTGTCTGTATCTCAAACATTATTAGGGAGACTATTCCATAGTTTAGGAGCCAAATATGAAAAGGATCTACCTCCTTTTGTGGATTTTGTTATTCTAGGAACTATTAAGAGGCCAGAATTTTGCGATCGTATTGAACGTGATGGAATATAGTATGGTAGAAAGTCACTTAAGTACTGTGGAGCTAGACCATTCAAAGCTTTGTACTTAGTTAACAGAATTTTAAAATTAATATGGAATTTAACAGGTAGCCTATGTAACAATGATAAAATGGGGCTAATATGATCATATTTCTTGGTTCTCGTCAGCACTCTGGCTGCTGCATTTTGAACCAATTTAAGTTAATTTATTGATCTTGCTGGACATCCTCCCAGTAATGCTTTACAATAATCTAGTCTTGAGGTCATGAACGCATTAATTAGTTTTTCAGCATCAGCAACAGAGAGCATGTGCCTTAATTTAGCAATATTTCTTAGGTGGAAGAATCCTGTTCTACAAACATTAGTAATTTGATTTTCAAAGGACAGATTGGTATCAAATATAACACCTAAGTCCTTCGCTGCTCACAATTACAGCTCCAGGTTTGACTGCAGAAATGAGGCAGCTATTCAACCTCCTTTCTGTATAAAGTCTCATCGTCATCTTGGATGAGGCCAAAGCCAGTAGTGTTCTCTGCAAACTTCAGGAGCTTGACAGAGGGGTACTTGGCGATGCAGTAATTGGTATACAGGGTGAAGAGTAGTGGGGAGAGCACACATCCCTGGGAGTCACCTGTCCAGAAAGCTGGTGATCCACTGACAGATAGACACGAGAACAGAGAGTTGGTGTAATTTAGTCTGGAGTATAGCTGGGATGATGGTGTTGAAAGCCAAACTGAAGTCCACAAAAAGGATCCTTGAATATGACCCTGGTCTGTCCAAATGTTGCAGGATATGATGCAATCCCATGTTGACTGCATCATCCACAGACCTGTTTGCTCAATAAACAAATTGAAAGGGATCTAGAAAGGGTCCAGTGATGTCCTTCAGTTGGGACAACACTAGTCTCACAAATTATTTCATGATCACAGACGTCAGAGTGATGGGTCTGTAGTCATCAAGTCCTGTGATTTTGGGTTTCTTTGGGACAAGAATGATGATTTACTGTTGATTTATTATTTTTGAAGCAGCATGGAACTTCACACTGCTCCCGTGGTCTATTGCAGATCAGTGTGAAAATGGGGGACAGCTGGTTAGCACATAATTTTATACAAGTGGGTGAAACACCATCTGGGCCCAGTGCTTTCTTTGTCTTTTGTTTTGTCGAAGTCACGGCACACCTCCTCTTCACAGATCTTAAGTGCAGGTTGAGTAGCAGGAGGGGGGAGGTGGGGGGTTACAGGAAGCGTTTGTTTGTGTGAAGTGATGTCTGAGCAGAGGTGGGGCGTGAGACTGTACCTTTCAAATCTACAGTAAAACACATTCAAGTCTTCAGCCAGTTATTGGTTCTCTACAGTGTTGGGTGATGGTGTCTTGAAGATGGTAAATTATTTCAGGCCACTCCACCCTGGTGCAGGGTCGTTAGCTGAAAAAAAAAATTTCAGCTTGTCAGAGTAGCTTCTTTTAGCCACTCTGATTTCAGCCAAAATATGTGACGTCTTGGCTAATATAGGATTCTTGGCAACTCTAATTCAGGTTGATTCAGTAATTTTCATATTTATAATATATATATATATATATATATATATATATTTTTTTTTTTTTTTTTTTTTTTGACTTGAATAAAGCAAATTTGACTTTGTTTTGTTAAAAAAAAAATTGTTAATTTAGACATTTTACAGTGCAGAACAATAATTGGCAAGGGATAAAATGATTATCTTTAAAATATTTACAAATAGTTCAAATCAGCACATTGGTTATATTCTTACTGTATATTGCTTGTAATATAACAGCAACAGAAGAACAGACAATAGGACAGACAATTTTTTTTAAGTGAGAAAAATGGAAATAAAAGGTAATGAATGACAAGATTGTTAATAAACATGGTGGTGTGAGTAAGCCCCAAATGATCATCAGCTAAAAGTTTCTAAAGGGCTTTCTAAATCATCCAACAGACACAGCCCTATGCCAACTACTAAATGCTTTTAAATAAGTAAACGTACACACACAGACAACAAAGCTAATTCAAAATGTTCTTGCCCCCTAATACTCAGAGCATCAGTGCTGAAATGCAATGTTACCTCTGATAATTCCTTTATAGATTATTTTACCATTGCTTTTTACAATTCACCATTCACCATGCAACATCACAGTCGATTAACTTTGAATGGGATTCGGAAGCTTTGAGGTGCATAAAGGAAAAGGCTTCAGGGAGAACAGGATTAATGAGAGGCCACAGTCAAATCAGTGTCTCATGTGACCAGGTTGCAGGTTAATAGCGGCTTCCACTCATCTTATGCAACTGCATAATTTTGCACTTACTTTGAAAAGCACTGTACAAATTAAGCTCAATTGAACTGAACTGAATAAAATTCCTCATGTCTCAAAACACCGTAAAGCTTGACATACTCCACCTACATGCCCCTAACGAATTAAGAATAATTTTTAATTTGGTCAGGTACAGCCAAGGAAAATTGTCCCGTATATGTAATTGAGAGAGAGAGAGAGAGAGAGAGAGAGAGAGAGAGAGAGAGTAAAAATCCATCTGTATTTGTATCAGTATTGGATAAAACTACAATATTTTGCTTTCCAGACTTTTAATGTAAGTGATTGTAGTCCAAAATACCACTCTAATATTGTTCTTATTTTGACTATTTACAGAGAAAGAGAGAAGGGACTGTTTGTAGATATTAGGAATGTACAAGAATGCTAGGACAAGAAGTAAACATGGAAGGAGAGGTCAAGAGATATTATTAGCTCATATTATTAAATTAATTCATGACATTCAGCAAACAGTCAAACAGAAGTCAAATCTGCCTATTTACACTTGTGCCTTCATGTGACTGATCATCATGACTCAATACAAAGTGTAAAAATAATTGAGATTGTACAATAGCAGTACACTGTTGACACTGCCTTACTTGCAGGGGCATAGATTCTGGGGGGATGGAGGGATGTTGAACCCCCCAACCCCATAATCAAACCAAGAAATTACAGGGGCCTGGGTTTCTCAGCAAGTAAAGATGCTGACTACCACACCAGGAGTTGCAAGTTTGAGTTCAGGGTGTGCTGAGTGATTCCAGTCAGGCTTCCTAAGCAACCAATTGGTACTTATGTTAGGGTGGGTAGAGTCACATTGGGGTAACCTCCTCATGGTCACCATAATGTGGTTCTCGCTCTAGGTGGGGTGCATACTGAGTTGTGCGTGGATGCCGTGGAGAATAGCATGAAGCCTCCACATGTGCTAGATCTCCGCAGTAACACACTCAACAAGCCACGTCATAAAATGTACAGATTGACGGTCTCAGACATGGAGGCAACTGAGATTCGTCCTCTGCCACCCGGATTGAGGTGTTGTGAATTGTTATAATAAAAACTGTTATTCTATGGAGTTCTTTAAAATAGAACTAAAATAGATCTGGCCATAAAATAGAACTGCAAGAAATAAAAAAAGCATATGAGTTTTGAACCACATATGGGCGAGTAAGTAAAAGTAAAATTTCCATTTTATGAACTACACTTTTAACTGGTGCCTAATTATATTTTTTTAGCACAAACCTGACAAGACATACTCAAAATAAAATTGTCTCTTTTAAAAGAAGACTCTTGGGATTAATTAAAGGCAAATACATTATTTATAAAATCTTAAATTGATAAATAAAATAAATAATTACCTAATAATGTTTGACACTAAGAATATAGGTATGAATATATTATTTAACATCAAGAATATATGACACTGGCCTTGACAAAACCTAAAAAAACAATAGTAGTCTCAAGTCACAGGTCTTACCAAATATTGCATGTTTAGTAAATACTTCATCATACATGACACTAGCACTCTTAACCTGAACTGCTTGCTGATGCACGTGGTACCCTCTTAGTGTCTTAAACTTGAATCCCACCTTCATCGATTTGATTGATTGACAAGCGGTGTAGCAGAACAGCAACAATGATATCAATTACTGTGTGTGTGTGTGTGTGTGTGTGTGTGTGTGTGTGTGTGTGTGTGGCCATGGTGAATGCAATTTTCTGCATAGGAAAGCTATAGGATGCTCCCTTGTGCATTGCTGTCTGCCTGTGCTGTCTGTTGCATGCAGATCGAAATGAAATTATTTTCATCCTAACTCCATATAAAGCATCTGAATACAAAAATGTTCAGCTTTTGAATGAACCCATTGACCCTCAATGTGATAATGCACATTAAATATTTTTTTAGGAAAGAAATTGCTATTGTACATCTAGTGTACATTGTATTATGCAGCATGGTGTTTCACAATCAATTGCTCAAATTTTATATCGGATATATATTTAATATCGGGCATATCGGATGAGACAAGAAAATCTATTAATTTGACTTTGATTTTAATGTAAAAACGTAATTAGGTTTGTGTTTCTCCCAAAAACAAACTCTGCTGTGATTAGCACCATGTTGTTTTGTCACGTGACTCCATGCGTTGAACGTTTAACCTTTTACTGAGAATCCATATTCTCCTGTTCTGAGATCAGTCGGTTTAAATTAATTCAAATAATGTGTTGCATATAGCGAAGCCAAAATACAATGTCCATGGATGTGCATGTGGGGTCGCATGAGGATATACTATATATATATATATATACACAGTATATGACATACCTGAGCGTACAACAACCCCCACCCCGGGGTTGTTTGTTTGTGCCTTCATGAGACGTAACCACTATAAACACATATTGAGAGTGTAGGTAGACCAACTGAATAACACAATTTACAGTGCTCCATGGAAATGGATGGTCACATTCATTTTCAAACAAGTTCTGTTTACATGGTAATAGAGACTTCTCTGATTGATGAATCTCTATTCAGGATTGTGGGTAATGCATTTCTTAACTGGGTATTTGGTAATTGAAGCATATGTAATGGGAGACAGACTGACGCTAGAGGTTGTAGCCTTTAGCCTCCTTGTTAGCGCACCCGCCTCCCACACCGGAAACGCGTGTCCCATTTGGAGCAGGGCTGGTTACAATGGTGCCGTGACCCGGATGGGAGTGAGGTTTAGGGGGGTGAGTGTAACGGGAGCCAGCTGATAGATAGCTGTGCAGTGTGTAAATCTCACTCTCCTGACCTCAAATGGTGCACTAGCGACTGATGTTAGAGGTTGTAGCCTTTAGCCTCCTTGTTAGCGCACCCGCCTCCCACGCCGGAAACACCGGTTCGAGTCCCGCACAGAGCGGGGCGAGCAGGGGCGATTACACATATACCATCTTCACCCCAAAATGAAAATTCGGTCCCAGTTTAATCACCTTTATGTCGTTTCAAACCTGTATGACTTTTTTTACTTGTGCGGACCACATTAGTAGATGTTTTATCTATCTTTTTAATTCAATGACAGTGGATAGTATCTCTCTTGAAAGCTTCAAAAAGGACCCAAATGTATCATAAAAGTAGTCACCGGGTCCATGACAGATTATCGAGGCTGTCAGCGGTCAAGAATTTGTAAATTTGTAAATACTTGACCGCTGACTGTATTCAAAAAACCTTGATAAACTACAGTACACTTTAGGGCATTATCAGTTCCTCTTGAACATTTATATCTTCATGTGTGTATCTCTCACATTGCCTCTGTCTGCCTCTCCCCCTTATGGTTTCCTATGGCCAATAGTTATAACAACTTAAAGATATTTGTATTTTTATGGACCAAACCATTAATTTCAAACCTGAGTTGCATAATGGTAGCAAAGCATTAATTCTGATTTGTTTTTGTGCAGTGTTTTCGTTTCATGCAATGTTTAATTAAATTCAGCTCAGTCAGAGGGGCAATAAAAGGACATTCAGCAACAAGACCAACCTCATATTAGACAAGATTCTCTGAAAACCCTGTTAATAACACAAATAAAAAGAGGATATAACTAGAAGAAGCTCTGCAGGAGTCTTGTCTATGTAGCTGTCTGCCTGGCCTATATCAAAAATTCCAGTCATACAGCAGTGCTAGCCAAATCACAAAGAACAAGGCTGGGGTCAAACTGTTTGAATGATTTGATATGAACAACGTCATAATCTTCACTGAACTTTTATCTGATCTAGCACAGATATGACCAAAAAAGGGATTTTGACTGCACATCTCTCTCCTCCCACAGAACTCTGAGCAAAGAGAAATAACTTACTCCTTATGAGGCACAGGGGAGGAATGCTGCAAGTATGGCTTGATATTATGACAAATATTGCAATAGAGAGAACATATTCCAGAGGAGAGAGACTGGTCTACAAGTCTCTCCATTTTACCATGAATTAATATGGTCAGATATTCCAAATGTTATCTCCACAGCAATTCAGGGATTTGCCGAATGGCTGAAGGCTTTATTATTATGCAGGCTATTGCAGCTCAGTTGGTCATTACAAAACAGATGAAGCTTTAATAGTAGTGGTTAAAGCTCAGGACTGGTAACTGGTTCGAAGGTTGTTGATTCAATCCCCTCAAGGAGTTAGCCATAGGCCAGTGTCATTGTGCCCATAAGCTAGACACAATCGCATGTTGGCTAAGGAGATTATTCCTATAAAAAGTGTATTGTGCATTGCAAGTCTTCTTATTACTTACTGAATTGTATTACCATGATGACACTCTTCCAATAACACAGTGTGTCTGTCTGCTTACTAGACATCTAGCCAAATGGCATAGCAGTGGTGCTATTTCTTTGACAGGAGGCTTGGATTTGTCTGGTATTATCAAGGACACATAAATCTCATCAGTGTAGCTGTTTGCTTCTGCTGAATCAAAGCAGGATTTCAAAATCAGATCAAGAAGAATGAAACGCAGGGTCAGTGTGAGCTCTGACGTCCTTCTGAAGAATGTATGCACCTTCTGATGGGTTAATATGTGTTCTAGGTATTGACTGTAGTCAAGGAGAATGTGCATACTTCAGGAAACAGAGGTGTCCATGCAAATGTTTACACAGATATGAATAATACAGGTATGTAAAAAGTCATTTAACCATCAGAAGTAAGCAAACCTGTACACGAAGATCAAAAGGTCTACTGATAGACTGCAAAAAATTATTTTCTTTCTGAGCAATTTTGTCCTGTATTACAGTACACATATCTAAACATTCCTAAAACAATATACATTTATTTGATAAGCAACATGACATGAGATACAGTGCCTATATAAAATCATCATACCCCTTTAGAATAGTCCAGTTTTTGTCTTACAGCCTGAAAAGAAAAAACATTAAAAAAAAAGTTGAAAAATTTGAATTGCTTTGAAAAGTGAAAATACCTCTGGATTTAATCATTTGTAGAGCTAGATTTTGCCTTAATGTCATCATCAGTCTGTTTGGATATGTCTTTACTAGCTTTGCGCACCTAGATTGTGAAATATTTGCCCATTCTTCCTTACGGAATTGTTTGAATTAAGTCAGTTGCAGGGTTGTTGGCCCATTTTCAAAGTGTTGAGGTGAAGGTTGTAAGGGAAATATTTTGTGCCAATTTCCGTGCTTGGCAAAGTAGCAGTTTGCGTGAAAGAATTAGAACACAGGTCATGACATCTTATCTTAAACATCTGTTAATGTTAAACAAACCATCTCAGGCCATAGTCCCGGTTAATATATCATTTGAAATCCAGTGCTATGCCCTGCTTTCCAATGAGGGTGCTTTAGTTCAGTCATAAAAGTTCTCTATGTGAGGTAAATAGAAAAACAACATTAAAAATGGTTTGCATTTCATTAAAACAAAGCATTTGCATTAAATATAACAAATAAGTTAGGAGCCACTTGTTTTTACTTAAAAGATAGACTATGGAATTACGGCATAAACTTGCAAGTTAAACATTGTTTCATTTTTGTTACGTGTTAAAAAAAAATTGGTGCACTTCTGCACAAATGAATCCAGCCTGATTTCATTATGATTCATAGGTATTTGTATGTAACATTTACAAATACATTTTTGTAAAGCGCCTTTTTAACCTTAACAGTATTTAAACCGCTTTACACTGTGACTCATTCAACTATTCGCACACACATTCACACACCAATGCAGCAGAGCTGCCATGAAAGGCACTAGCCTGCCATTGGGAGCAACTTGGGGTTCAGTGTCTTGTCCAAGGCACTTCGGCATGTGGAGTCATGTGGGCGAGGAATCGAACAACCAACCCTGCGATTAGTGGCCGACCCGCTCTACCACCTGAGACACAGCCACCCCTGATTTTGTATGTTTGGATCAATAAGGATCAATATGGACAACATCTAAAACATAAAGGTTTTAAGTATTTACAGCTTAAAAAATGAACAAATATTTAGTCCATTATATTTTATACAGTGGCAAAAAAAAGTATGTGAACCCTTTTGAATTAGCTGTTTTTTTGCATTAACTGGTCATTAAATGTGATCTCATCTTCATCAAAGTCACAAGACAAACACAATGTGCTTAAGCTGACAACACACACACAATTATAATCTTTCCTGTCTTTGCTGAACCCATCGCATTAAACATTCACAGTGCTGTGGAAAAAGTAAGTGAACCATAGGGTTTAATAATTGCTGATCTGCTTTTGGCAGCAATAACCTCAACTATGTGTTTCCCATAGCTGCGGATTAAACTAGCACAGCGTTCAGAAGTAATTTTTTACCATTCTTCTTTACAGAACTGCTTCAACTCAGCCATATTCTTAGGATGTCTGGTGTGAACAGCTCTCTTGAGGTCATTCCACAGCATCTCTATAGGTTTAAGGTATGGACTCTGACTGGGCCACTCCAAAAGGTGGATTTAATTTTTTTTATGTCATTCTCTAGTGGAATTACTTCAAAGTTTATTGTCATTGTCCTGCTGCATCACCACACTTCTACTGAGCTTCAGCTGGCACACAGCAACCCTGACATTATCGTGTAGGATATGTTGATAAATTTGGGAATTCATTCTTCCCTCAATGATGGCAAGCGCTCATTGCCCCGAAGCACACAAAACATTTCCCCAGTAGCGTAGTGGAGTGTCAAGGTGGTCTTTGGCAAACTTCAGGCATGCATTAATGTTTTGTTGGAAAGCAGCGGCTTCCGTCATGGTGTCCTGCCATGGACACAATGCCCGTTTAATGTTTTTCATATAGTAGACTCTTGAACAGTGATGTTAACCATTTACAATGATTCCTTCAAGTATTTATCTGTCATACTAGGGTTATTTTTCATTGAGCATTCTGCGATATGCCATTTGAGTCATGTTGGCTGGACAGCCACTTCTAGGGAGAGTAACCACAGTACTATATCCTCTCCATTTATAGACAATTTGTCTAACTGTGGACAGATGAATATTTCTGAGATAACTTTGTAACCCTTTCCAGCTTTATGTAAAGCAATAATTATTGATTGTAGGTCTTCTAAGATCTCTTGATTTGCAAAGCATGGTCCACATAAACAGATGCTTTTTGTGAATAGCAAACTCAAAAAGTTTGAGTGATTTTTATAAGACAAAGTAGGACAGACCCACATCTCCAATCTTGTTTTATCAATTGGACGCCAGGTTTGCATACTCCTGACTCTAATTTGCTTTTTTGTCATCTTTACTCTAGGAGTTCACTTACTTTTCCCCAAACACTGAGAATGTTTTATTATTATTATTATTATTATTATTATGCAAACAAAGAATGTGAGAGTATTTACATGTAACAATTACAAAATAACCAAGGTAAAGAAACATGACAAGTCTATCTCCTGTATGTATGTATATATATTTGTGTGTGTGTGTGTGTGTATCTGGGTGTTTGGGTGGAAGCATATAAACAAAAGAACATCTAGAAATGTATAACAGATATAACAATAGTAAAAACAACAAATAATAATGACAATAATAATAAACTCAATTCATTAAGAATGGGGGAGGGGGGGAAGGGTTGGAGGACGAGGGCAAATAATAAGAATAGTTGTAATAATAATAATATTAAATTATTATAAGGCTGCCTCTGATCCCTCCATGGCCATGTCATAAGTTAGACCCCCATCCAGGTCACGCCACAACAGGCCGTCAGGGAGAGATGCCGCAGGGCACAGGGCCCAAGGCCCACACCCCCATCCACCCCATCCCCCAGGACATTCCCCACATGCCTGTTTTGTTTAGTTTTTTCTTCTTTTCCCTTTTTCTCCTCCTCCTTCAATAGGTGCGTATGTGTGTCAACTAGTGTGTGATGCATTAAAAAAGCAAGGCGTGCAGCGTGGAACCAGATCAGGGCAAAGCCCAGGCCACCACACACATGTCGCGCTTGCCCTGTGTCGTGTTCTCTTTTCTCTTTTTTGTCTTTTTCTCCCTTCCCTTTTCTCCATTTTCTGATTCATTCCTTGTTAAGCTCTTAATAGATGTGTATGTATCTCAGCTAATATGTGATGCATTAAACTAAAAAGCGAGGCATGCAATGCAGAACCAGCCAAAGGAAAAAAATCCAGGGCAAAAAAGTGTGGGGGGATGGTGGGAAGTTACAAGGGCCAGGCCCCACACCACACCCACCCAAAACAAATCCCCACTGCACCTGACATGGACTGGGATGCCATGGCCTACTGGGGTCCCAAAGCAGAGGAGGGGAAAAAAAGAAATCAAGGTTCAATATTAATCAGTGTTGTTACCTCCCTCCTGTGGATATAGATGGAGGTGTATGATTGTGGTTGGTTTCAGACAAAGAAGGTCAGTGGATTAATTACGGTTGGAAGGTAATGAGAGATGACCAGGAAGGGTGTAACTCTAGTATATTGTTTTGAACGGAAGTGAACTGGTTTTCCATGATGATGTAATCTATTAGTAAGTTTTTCCAAGATGCAATATGTATGGTGTTACTTAATTTCCAGTTGATGAGAATAGTTTTCTTGTGGATAGTTAGGGCCACTAGGAGTAATTGACTGTTTGTATTGTTGAAATTGATTATGGATATTTCACCTAGTATAGAGGGAGGGAAACATTAGGATGTGACATCCCATAAGGCCAGATAGTGATCCAGTGATGATTTACCAAAATGTTTTCATTGGGGTGCAAAGCCAAATGGCGTGAACATAGGTGTCTGGGTAATGTTGTTTGTAATGTGAGCAGGTTTCTGAAGTAAATCCCAGTTTAAACAATGAAGTAGATATTTCTGCAGATTTGTGTCCAGAAATCGGCATTGGGATTTTGTTTGCGTTTTGGGGATTCCCTGTTCCAAACAAGGAGAGGACAAAGGTGCACGATTAGTAAGTAACTCAAATAAGACTATCGTCTGTTGTGACAATATAAATCACATAGAGTTCACTGCAACATACAGTACAAGCCCCATTGGGTCCTGAACTCATCGTTCCCCGTCTGTCGCTCACTTCGATGTCGTGTCGAAGAAGCGACACTAGGGGTCTCTCTTGAACGCCGAAAGATACCTCTGATCTATGAAAAAAGGCCAATGAGAGTTGGCGAACAGTATTTGCATACTCCGCCTCCGGATACGGATATAAAGGCGAGAGAAATACGCTCGTTCATTCAGTAATTTTCTTCGGAGCCGAAGGTCGTGTGTATGCAGTCAGCTGCGAGTAACACAACTGATCCTGCTTCTGATCCTCTGACGCTCTGCTTTGCTGTTGGATTTACGGCGCACTACAGTGGCTTTTCTCTTCACTGCCGGCGTGCAGTTTGCCCCTGGGCGCTTCGACAGCGCAGAGTTAAAAGAGTTGAAAGAGTGATTCTCTCCGTAAAAGAGTTTATTTCTCTGAAAGAGCATTACACAGCGGCGTTGAACGTCCTTTTCAGGACGCGTCTTTATAAAGATGTAATTTCCGCCCCTGTGTAGTTTCTGGATGCGGTGATTTCTCCCCACCTCTCTCGGTCATAAAACACTGTCTTGCATGCCTGGGCTGCGATCACACGCAGGCAGCGTTTTATGAATGGTTCATGTTCTCAGTGCGAGAACATAGCCATGGCAACATTGCGGTCGTGTGGCTTTCTTTTGTAATGAGAGAAAGCCGTTTCAGCCGCCCCCCGCCCGCGCCTCGCCTCCTTCCTACGTGATTGACGTAGGCGCCGTGGGCGATGAACACGATTTGGGGACAATGACGGGCTCTGTTCGCCGGGTAAACCCCCTCGAACCTCCCGCCTCCCCGGCATGCTTGTTTGCTTTCCGTCTGAGCCCGGGATGAGCATCCTCTCCAATGGTTCATCTTCTCAGTGTGAGAACATGGCCGTTATAGCATTGCGGTCGCACGGCTTTCTTTTGTAATGAGAGAAAGCCACTTCAGCTGCCCCCCGCGCCTCGCCTCCTTCCTACGGGATTGACGCAGGCGCCACGGGCGATGAAGGCGATTCGGGGAATATGATGGGCTCTGTTTGCCAGGTAAACCCCCTCGAACAGCCCGCCTCCCCGGCACGCTTGCTTGCTTCAGATTTGGATGACATCACCGCTGCATCGGAGAGCGTTACAGCGGCATCGGATGCTGATCGCTCGCCTGGGCCGCCACCTTCGGGTCTGCCGCCCAGCCTGAGCCTGACGCATGGAGATCCGCTATGCTTTCCCGGGCTACTTGATCGGTCCCACGGGCAGGTGCGCCACTCACAGCCACGCCCCCCCCATTCCTTTCTTCCCGGACGTGCACGACGAGTTGAGCAAAGCCAAGGCTTCTTCGCTCCTCCGCTCTCACTACCCTCGCGGTGGAACGGTCCCAGACCGCTTCCACTCTGCACGCCACGGCCCTTCCTGCAACCAACGCCAGGCCAAGGCGCTTCAAAACTTGCACCTTGGGTAGTCCTGTTCTTGATGTGCTGCAGGAACTGCGCTGGATGACCAACCGCGCCCCCGGGCCACAGAGGTCAGAAGCGCCGGCACCCCTTGTGGTCCAGAAACACACCTGTGGACTGGACCTGGTCGAAATGCGGGAGGCAGACAAGGCACAACTTCTCCCACACCCCCGTCTCCCAGCTCCGTCTATTCGGCGCCACCGTTGACAACTCTGCCCAGCAGTCCTCATCGGTGAGGCAGACGGAGGCCACTGCACATCCTGCCCCGCCGCAAGCCTGCCGCCATGGGCCATGCCACGTCTGCTCGCCGGGGGCGTCCTCCTGCGGCTATGAAACACCCTGCTCCGCCTCAACCCAGGCCCAGCTCTCAGCCCCAGCGTCGAGCACTCCGCAGGAAGCGGACGCCCCCATCTCTCGGACCCCCTCAAGGACCCGGAAGGCTCCCAGGCTGTCCGTAGACGCTCAACCCAGGGACCAAGATGTTAGCTCCGGAGGTGGTAAGACCGCTCCGTCCCCGGTGGAGGGCCGGGAGGAGAAGTTTTTGTTGAATTAGTTTTCACATTCTCATATTCTCTGTAACGAGCTATTTCCTTTTGTCTCTGGGTCACCTGGCCCGCAAATGCCATTCCCACGGCACTCTGCCACCAGATCTCAGCAGTCCCGGCTTCCTGGACACGGACCACCCGTCTCCAGCCCCACGACTTCCCCCCCCCGGCCAGCCGGTTCCGACCAGTCTAGAGGACACCTACCCGAGACCTCCTCCTCAGTCGCTAACCCGCCCCCTGCCGGGTGTGCGGAGCAAGGTAAGTGCTTTGAGTCTTTCTCAGCACCCCAGCTGCGTGTCGCCCTGTCGCCGCCCAACGCTGCCCTACCTGCTCCGCCCCGCTGCGAAGCCCCGCTGGGTACGTCCAAATTAACCATCCCCTTGGTGCCCCTAGCGCAGAGGTTGGACACGTGGCTTTCACTTCCCAACCCGTCTCGCTGGCTGGCCCGGACCATCCGACTCGGTTACGCAATTCAGTTTGCCAGGCCCCCGCCCCCCTTCATGGGCGTCCGCTTTTCCGCAGTACACGGCAAACACGCCCACTCTCTGCGCGCGGAAATCGCGACTCTTCTGGCCAAAGACGCGATAGAGCCTGTCCCTCCAACCGAGATGAAGAAGGGTTTCTACAGCCCCTACTTCATCGTACCCAAGAAAAGCGGCGGCTTACGACCAATCTTGGACCTTCGAGTCCTCAACCGAACGTTGCACAAACTCCCGTTCAAGATGCTCACGCAGAAACACATCTTAACCTGCGTCCGGCATCTAGATTGGTTCGCAGCGATAGACCTGAAGGACGCGTACTTCAACGTCTCCATCCTGCCCCGACACCGCCCCTACCTGCGGTTTGCGTTCGGGGGCCAGGCGTATCAGTACAAAGTCCTCCCCTTCGGCCTGTCTCTGTCCCCTCGCGTCTTCACGAAAGTCGCAGAGGCAGCTCTTGTCCCGCTCCGAGTAGCCGGCATCCGCATACTCAACTACCTCGACGACCGGCTCATTCTGGCCCACTTGCGAGAGTTACCATGCGCCCACAGAGACCAGGCACCTCAGCCGTCTGTGGCTTCAGGTCAACTGGGAAAAGAGCAAGCTCACCCCAGTTCAGAGCATCTCTTTTCTCGGGATGGAGTTAGACTCGGTCTCAATGTCGGCACGTCTCACCAACGAGCGTGCCCAGTCAGTGTTGAACTGCCTCGCCGCCTTCAGGCCAGGCACAGCGGTCCCCTTAACTTTTCCAGAGGCTCCTGGGGCATATGGCGTCCTCCGCGGCGGCTGCGCCGCTGGGGTTGATGCATATGAGACCGCTCCAACACTGGCTCCAGACCCGAGTCCCGAGACGAGCATGGCGCCACGGCACGCACCGGGTAACAATCACCCCGCTTGCCGTCAGACATTCAACCCCTGGAAAGACCTCTGTTTCTTACGGGCTGGAGTGCCCCTACAGCAGGTGTCCAGACGCGTCCTGGTCACGACCGACGCCTCCAGATTGGGTTGGAGCGCCGTTTGCAACGGGCACGCAGCCTCAGGCCGTTGGAAAGGGGCCCAGCTGCGTTGACACATCAACTGCCTCGAGTTGTTGACCGTCCTTTTGGCCCTGCGGAAGTTTCTCCCGTTAATTCGGGATGAACATATCCCAGTCAGGTCGGACAGCACCACTGCGGTCGCGTACATAAATCGTCAAGGCGGCGTACGCTCCCGTCACATGTCACAACTTGCCCGTCGTCTCCTCCTTTGGAGCCAGCACCGACTCAAGTCGCTGCGTGCCACTCACATCCCCGGCAACCTCAATGTGATAGCGGATGCGCTGTCATGACAACGCTTGCCTGGCGGAGAGTGGAGGCTTCACCCCCACTCGGTTCAGCTGATTTGGGAACGGTTCGGCAAGGCCCAGGTAGACCCCTCTGCCTCCCGAGAGACCTCCCACTGCCCGCTCTGGTACGCCCATTCAGAGGCTCCCCTCGGGGCAGATGCACTAGCACACAGCTGGCCGGTGGGGCTGCGCAAGTACGCATTCCCCCAGTGAGCCTTCTTGCACAGGTGCTGTGCAAGGTCAGGGAGGACGAGGAACAAGTCACTCTCGTGGCTCCTTACTGGCCCACCCGGGCCTGGTTCTTGGACCTTGTACTCCTCGCGACAGCCCCTCCCTGGCGAATTTCCCTGAGGAAGGATCTTCTTTCTCAGGGACGGGGCACGCTCTGGCATCCGCACCCAGACCTTTGGAACCTCCACGTCTGGCCCTCGAACGGGAAGCGGAAGATCTAGCTGGTCTACCACCCACAGTCGTAGCCACGTTCAACCAAGCCAGAGCCCCTTCTACCAGGCAACTCTACGCCCTGAAATGGCGTCTGTTCGTGAATTGGTGTTCTTCCCGGGCAGAAGACCCACAGAGGTGCGCAGTTAGGTCTGTGCTCCTGTTCCTACAGGAGAGGTTGGAGGGGAGGCTGTCCCCATCCACCTTGAAGGTTTGTGTTGCCACTATCGCAGCTCACCACGACCCAGTAGACAGCAAGTCTCTGGGTAAGCACGACTTAATCGTCAGGTTCCCAAGAGGTGCCCGGAGATTAAACCCCTCCCGGCTAAACCTGTTCCCCTCCTGGGATCTCTCGGTGTTCCTCGCCGGTCTTCAGAGATCCCCCCCCCCCCCCCCCCCCCCGAGTCGCTAGAATCAGTTGGCTCAGGGCCCTCTCCTAAAAAGACGGCCCTGCTGATCGCGCTCACTTCCATCAAGAGGGTCGGGGACCTGCAAGCGTTCCCTACTAACGACACTTGCCTGGAGCTCGGTCTGGCAGATACTCATGTGATCCTAAGACCTCGACTGGGCTATGTGCCCATGGTTCCTACCACGCCCTCTGGAGATCAGGTAGTGAACCTACAAGCCCTGCCCCGGGAGGAGGCAGACCCAGCCCTCTCACTATTGTGTCCGGTACGTGCCTTGCGTGCCTACCTGGAACGCACCCAGAGCTTCAGGCGCTCTGAGCAGCTCTTTGTCTGCTTTGGAGGACAGCAGAAAGGGAACGCTGTCTCCAAACAGAGGTGTCTCACTGGGTGGTGGATGCCATTCAGTTGGCCTATCACACCCAGGCCGTGCCCCCCCCCCTTTTTTTTGCGGGTTCGAGCCCACTCTACTAGGAGTGTGGCATCCTCATGGGCACTGGCTAGGGGCACCTCCCTAGCAGACATTTGCAGAGCTGCGGGCTGGGCAGCACCTAACACCCTTACGATCTCAGGGTTGAGTCAGTCTCGTCCCGTGTTCTCTCAGGTCCGAGCACGTAGAACTCGGTACACGTCGATGATCTGACCGGGTGAATCGCTTGTTTCCAGCGCCGTTTTCCTCGATCGAGGTAAAACAGTGCGCCTTCTTTCCCAGAGAATCTAGGTCCCTGGTTGATTCCTCCCTAGCCCTTTGGGCCCGCAGCAGTTCAGCGGAGGGACTTGCTGGTCCAGTCCACTACGGGTACCCCAGGCTACCCCTACTGGAATAGGTGCTCCACAGATCAGGCCTCCTACGGGACTCCTCCTGTGTGTACTTCCGCGGTACGGTCACCTTACGAGCTGACCCGCGTCTCCCTTAGGCAGTCTTTGGCTGCCCTCCGGTCGCCGTGTTGTACCACCGCGCCATTTTTCCCACATGTGACCCAAGAGGCCATGTGATGTATTTCGCCACCTTTACCTCCCCTTTCGGGTGGGTGTGGCCTCCGCAGGGTCTTTTCCCCCTAAAAGAATAGGGATTCGGGAATAAGACCCCCTTCCCTCGATGCGGTAAGGGCCCCGGCTGCTCTTGCTCTATGCCGAGAAAACATAGAGAGAAAAGAGGCCCAGCCAGGCTTGGCCCGTTCCCTAGTTGGAAGCGTCACCTTGTTCCCCCCTAGGGTAACCAAAAGGATTCTGACGCTTTTTCGGGGCATTGGGGAAGAGTACGTGCAGCCTTAGCACAGTTGGTCGCTTGTGCACGTAGAAATACCTGCCCGCTTCTGTGTCAGCAGTACACGTACATGGCTCAGCTTATGGCGAGTTTTGAAGTGGACCCCTAGTGTCGCTTCTTCGACACGACGTCGAAGTGAGCGACAGACGGGGAACGTCTCGGTTACGTATGTAACCTCCGTTCCCTGATGGAGGGAACGAGACGTCGTGTCTTCCCGGCCACGTCGCTGAGCCGAGCCGCTGAGGTGCCTGGAACACTCCCGGCTCCTCAGAAAAATCCTGAATGAACGAGCGTATTTCTCTCGCCTTTATATCCGTATCCGGAGGCGGAGTATGCAAATACTGTTCGCCAACTCTCATTGGCCTTTTTTCATAGATCAGTGGTATCTTTCGGCGCTCAAGAGAGACCCCTAGTGTCACTTCTTCGACACGACGTCTCGTTCCCTCCATCAGGGAACGGAGGTTACATATGTAACCGAGACGTTATTGAGTCTGGGATTACATGAACAAAGTTGGTTACATCAAATATTCATTTAGCTTCCTATGATGTTAATTGAGAAGTGAAAACTATTTATGGCATTGTTTTTGATAACATACTGACTAGACAACAATTTACACAACTTTCTAAGACTTTTCCCCTGTACTTTAGGACACCATTATAACAATGATGATGGCATAATTATTATGACATTATGACAATGACAATATACCTCTTCTGCTTTTTTGCATTTTGCATTTTGCTTCCTTCGCTGATTTTTTCTTATGTTTCCTCAACTTGCGAGATGAAGAGGTGGAATCAAATACAGATTCATCGGAATTGGATGAAAAGTCAACTTTTTGTTTTCTTTTCCTTTCTTGCCCTTCTTTTCGCCTTCTTGTTTTCTTCATACAGGTTGTCCACTTCATTGGAAGAGTCAGGGTTAACAATCAAACTTGGGGTTTTGGAGGAAGCTCTTTGCATCTCATCATTTGTTGACAATGATGATAAGAAATACAAACAAAACTATAATTTCATTTTAATTATCTGGCCTCCTACACACGTGAGCTTCTACATTGATTAACACAAACCAATGCATTTGGACAAGATTTGTGTGCTTGTAAACTGTTTACCAATTTAAATACTCTTACATTTTAAAATAATTACTTAGCATATATAAATGTAAAAAAAAAGCAGAGTAAAATAATATAAAGATGATTTTATTCATTTAGCAGATGCTTTTATTTAAATAAACTTAAAGTGGAAGAAACATACAGAACAAAATGATCCTAATGAGGCAATAAAAAAGTGCAAGCAGAGAGGCTATTGAGAGACTGATTGTGTATTGTATGCATTAAACTTTCATTTTTAATGAGTAAATCTTTATAAAGTTTTAACAATTTAAATTAGTGCATATTAACACTTAAGTCACTACTATTAACTACTATGGAAGATCCATGAGTAATTAATAAAGAATTACTACATAATTATGAGGAAATTACTTACAACCTGGAACAGTATTTTAAAGTGAAAATAAAGGGAACCCCATTAATGAGCGATTGTCAAATAAAAAGCAAAAACGGTCCATTTATTTTAATGCCGAATTACCTATTTGTTCTGCAGTAATTCCTTATTAGTTATGCATTAAGTAAGATACAATATTCTAGTATTAAGTGTTAAGTGTTACCAGTATATTTGTAAAATATTATTTGTTAGCTAAGATCTTCGGCAAATCAATCATATACTAATATATATATATATATATATATATATATATATATATATATATATATATATAGAAGGTATAACTGTTTCCATTTACTTTCTACTGTGAAATCAATAAACACTCATTAAATAAATAATCCATCAAATTTATATCCTGAGATAGCTTTAAAATAATGAGCTCTTTAGTGTTAGGTCTATACTGCAAACAAAAGCTGTTTCATGTTGTGCAATGAGATCATACAAGCAGTATTTAGAAGTATGCTATGTCAACATCCGATATAATGACATCATTGGTTTGCTCAAATCTATTGAGTGAAGGGTTGGGCAGTAGACATGATTCAGTGGCTACTGGGACACAGTGATGTGTTGCAGTGGGAACTTAATCTCGTTTAAGAGTCCTTGAATCAATTCATGCCTGTGTCATAACATGATGGCATGTTGGAATTTGTCCTACCATTATCTAGTGCTGAGAAGGATGTTCACTTTTTAATGCTTGATTTAATGAGAGGAGTCAATGCACACTAGGAGAGCGATGTTGTTCTTTTGTCTTATCCTTCTACTTTCTAACAATGTTTTTTTTATTAAGGAATTAAAAACTGGAAAACAAATAATTGTAATCTTGTATTTGGTCAAAATTCCTTTGGATTCTCAACAATTATTAAATACATAATTGTAAAAAAAAGTATTACATTTGTAATTTTTAGTTTATATTTCTGCAATGTCAGGCTGTTTTGGGGCATTTCTATGGCATTGCTACAGTAGGGTGTTGCTAGGTGGTTGTCACTTAATGGTTGCAAGGTAATTGCTTACTGATCCAACTCAAAAGAGACCATCCCTTTTTCAATGGAAGTCTATGGAATTTTTTATCTGCCAGGCATAAAATGTTCAAATAGATACATTTGTAAGCGTTATAATTAAAAACAATTAGTTTTTTACTCAAAATGAAGTGTTCACTGCATATCTGCTACCACCAATGATATATAGGTGGTGCTCTTTCCAGATAAAATACTATTTGAATAGAATGTGTTTAGTGTAAAAACAGGCATGTGGCAATGTTCATGTTTATAATCAAAAGGAAGGTTCTGTGAATCTATTGTACTCCACTCAACTTTTTTTGACATCTCAAACAGAAGGGTTAAAGGGATAGTTCACCCAAAAATTTGCATAATATCATCATATACTCACCCTTACGTTTTTTCCAAACCAGTATGACTTTCTTCCATGAGACACAAAAGTTCATTTTAGACAGAATTTTAGCCTCAGTAACTTTTACATAATTACAGTATAAAGAAAAAAAAGCTCAATTGAAAGTGAATTGTGACTGCAGACTAATATTGTGCCTAAAATGATGAAATACACATTATTGTATATTGTATTATTGTATTGTAATGAACTTTTTCTTGGACTCATGGTGCATACACATACACAATGACATATCATTCCAAAACAATAATAATAAAATAATAATTTAATAAATTGTAATTTAAAAAGTTGATAAATAACAAACAATAAAATCATTAAATATAAAAACAAGATAAGACATTATACAGGCCCATCAATGAACTATGAACCCCTACCCATCCACAACTGGCACAACTCAAGTATGTTCATTACATTAACGTAACGATGTAATGATTGTTGGTGCCAGATGGGCTGGTTTGGATGGGCAGTTCTGTGGATGGAAATTCCTTGTTGATGATAGAGGTCAACAGAGAATGGTCAGACTGGTTTGAACTGACAAAGTCTACGGTAACTCAGATAGCCGCACTGTACAATTGTAGTGAGCAGAATAGCATCTCAGAATACTATTCTGGGATGCGGGTTGGTGCTGTTTTGACGACATGCGGGGAACCTACATAATATTAGGCAGGTGGTTTTAATGTTGTGGCTGATCAGGGTATATTGTTTCTAGCAGGGCTGGACTGGTAATCTGGCATATCGGGCATTTTCCCAGTGGGCCAACGCACTTTGGGGCCGATCAGGGGTGGACTGGCCATCGGGAGAACTGAGCAGGCCGGTGGGTCCTTCGCGAAATGTGCCAAATGGGCCGCGATAAGCTAAAATATGCTGCCGCGTTATGCATAAAATGCATGAAATAATGCAGAAAAGGACAGCGAACCAGCCCCGCTTAACGAGTTTTGGGCCAGTTGACATGTAAAACCCTGGTGTCTAGTATTTACAGAGTTAGATAGGAGTTGTTGTAGCGTGTGTGTGTGTGCATATATTTATCACTTTGTGGGGACCAAATGTCCCCATAAGGACAGTAAAACCCAAAATTTTTGACGTTGTGGGGACAATTTGTGAATCCCCATGAGGAAAACAGCTTATAAATCATAATAAATGATGCAATAAAATGTAAAAATGCAGAATGTTTTCTGTGAGGGTTAGGGGATAGAATATATAGTTTGTACAGTATAAAAACCATTATGTCTATGGAAAGTCCCCATAAAACATGGAAACACAACATGTGTGTGTGTGTGTGTGTGTGTGTGTGTGTGTGTGTGTGTGTGTGTGTCTAACCATATACTAATCGAGTTATATTTTAACTTTTACAATGTTGACACAACATTACAAGGGCAATGGGAATAACATAACAGAGCATGGGAAAAGGCCTTCACAGAACATAAAGCATTATCTGCAGCTGAAAGGCATTTCTAGTGTAAAACCTTTTAAATTTTTTAAAAATGTATATAATTTAGCCTCTCTGTCAAGATCAAGAGCTTCCTGGTGAATAAAAACACTGAATAAACAAGAGAAACAGTTATTTATGCTTCTTAAAGTCTCAATTCACTACTGCTAAAAACTGTATAAATATATGTAATAAATCCTCCTATAAAACACTGCTCAGATTTGCTGAAAAAAAAAATGTTGGTGATGCACTTTATTTCTATATTTTTTCAAATAGGTTAGTTAATTCAAAGTTTCCTAATACATCCAGTTGGAGATTCCAACACTGTAAAATATTGACGAATGTAATGGTAACACATAGTAGCATATTTGCTCTCCTTTTCTGCTTGTTTTTTAATCTAAATCCTTTTTTTTAAAGAAGATTTTATGAGGGCAAATAATTGCTTTACTGTTTTCTTCATGAAGGAGAAATCTCATCAAACAAGCATGTGTTTGCGTGTGATTGCAGGTGAGTTGTAAAACTGTTGCACAACTAACAGATCCTACATCCTTAAAAATGCACTCAGTGGGGGCCTGGGTAGCTCAGTGAGTACTGACACTGACTTCCACCCCTGGAGTCACGAGTTCGATTCCAGGGTGTGCTGAGTGACTCCAGCCAGGTCTCCTAAGCAACCAAATTGGCCCGGTTGCTAGGGAGGGTAAAGTCACATGGGGTAATCGTGGGATAATCGGGGATAATTAGTGGTACTCAATCTCAATGGGGTGAGTGGTATGTTGTGTGAGGATCACGGAGAGTAGCATGAGCCTCCACTTGCTGTGAGTCTCTGCGGTGTCATGCAGAACGAGCCACGTGATAAGATGCACAGATTTATTGTCTCAGAAGTGGAGGCAACTGAGACTTGTCCTCAGCCAATCTGATTGAGGTGAGTAACCGCTCCACCACCAGTGTCACGATTCCCGGTTGTCTGCCCTGTATTTCTCCCTTGTCATCTCTCCCGGACTACACTTCTCATAATTCTCTACCCTCATTACTGCCAGCAGCCATTTCATTGTTTTCACCTGTACGTCATTATCCTTGTGTATTTAAACCCTGTTGTGTCTTCATTCTGTGTCGGTTATTGTTTGGTAAATGTTTAATGTGAAGCCTGCCCTAGACCGTGTTCATGCCTGTGCCCTTCGTGGATGTTTCTGTTGTGTATATCTTGGTTTCCCCATTGTGGATTTTTCTTTTGTTCCCTGTGTTTTTAGTTACTCTGTTCACCGTTTGTGTTTCCATTAAAACTGCAAGTAGAGCCTCACTCCTCATCTGCCCCCTTCGTTACAACCAGGACCTACTAAGTAGAGGGAATTGGGCATACTAAATTGTGAGAAATAGGGGATAAAAAAAATGCACTCTAATTTTTTCTTCATTAAAAAGTGTTACCTGAAATAAAAATTAATATTACTTTTGACAAGTCATAGAAGCTGCTTTATTTCAGATGGTGCACGTGGCCTCATGTTGAGCTTACATGACTAGCCAAATACTCACTGTATCTCACTAAGCCCTCTATTATCTAACACTTTCACTCACAGAATAATTGAATCATGCTGACTGTGAATAGTCATTTCTACAATGGCTTTCATAATGGAAATATATTTGATTTTGCATGATCCTGAATCCACAGCACTAGGGGTCAGTATAAGTTTAAGATGACTACAATATTAGCCTGCGCAAATAAAATAAAAAAATACAAAATACAAAATATTGTATTTTTGGCTACAAGCTACATTTCGAATTTAGGCTTCCATAGAATAATTGTAAACTTCGAATTAATGTAACACGACCACGCATGCACACACACATGACAAACATTGTACAGCCACAAAAACCACAAATCATATAACAATTATTATTTACACTCAACCTGTGAAAGACATGACAGGTTTCTCCCAAAGCCAGAGTTTTTTGTTGTTTTGAATTCATGATCCTCATATAGCGTCGTCATTGTTGTCTCATTGTTCTCACATGCATAATGTTGTCATCCTGATACCATAAAAGCAAGAAAAAAAAAAAGAGCAGCAACTAGCCTAAATGAAAAAGAACCGAAAGACTAAGAGAGTGATATGCACACTTGACACTAATGCGCTTTGTGCTTTGCTTGCTTTTCCTTATGGAGAGCAAACAGACACACAGCTGTTTATACACACAAAGGCCACCAACCAAGACACACCTAATGGTGATACACCCATGTCAGTCATCTCAAAATCTCTCTTTTTATATTCTTTCCATTTATTCATCCATCAGAGCAAAATGTGTGGGTTTAACGATGAGGTTATGATAGATGATACAAGTTTTATTCTTTGGACTATAGAAAGTCTGTCATCTCTATAATAAGATCAAGTCTATAGTTCTCATCATCAGCACTGATAAAGCACTCAGGTGGGCAAACAAACCCCAGAGAGTAAACAGAGTGTTGACTGACTCACCAAAACACAACCTGACAACCATGGCACTGTACTACCAGCAAAACATGCAACACACCAGGATGCATTTTAATAGGAAAACACAATGCATATTTCACAAAAAAAGAATGTTAGAATAGGTTTAAATTATACACTATAAAACAATAAAATAATGGCTTCTCGGCTTCTGTCAGTATGCTATCTTCTCTACCTGATAAGAATTGAGCCAAAGTATACTTTGGTCAGATGCGAATGCTGAGCATCCGTGTACACGATGTGTGACATAAACTTTTGCCATAGGCAGAGTGCTCAAGCACTGAACGCTCAGCAATTTTTCTTTGAATGCGCAGAATGTGCATGTGCCTGGAATTGTACTAAATAGTGGGTCAACAAGTTACAAGGAGCAACACTCACATATGAGCACTAGAAGATGTATTCGGTGTTAAAAAATGTGGTGGATGTGCACTTAAAGTGTGCGTGTGTGAGGAGGTCATGAGATACCTGCATTTGTTTAACTCAAGTCTGAAGGATTATAAACACATCTTTAGGGGTCTAAACTTCTGATGAGAAACAGTCCAGTATCTCATAGCAGTCGTAGCATGCATGCAAGTCAAATGAAGAATACTTTGACAGGCTCATTTTGAACTGTATGCAGACCCTAAGTGTTCATATAAAAATCGATGTATACTTTGAGCTTAACAGCTTTCATGGGTTGTAAAATAATTTAGTAAAAATACTTAAGTATTATTTTTTTGGATTTGTACTTTACTTGAGGGCAATTTAAAAGGAATACTTGTACTTTTAATTAATTACATTTCCAAAGAAAAAGGTGCCTTCCTCGACTTTGTAAGCTCCTTGTGCACTTCCAGGAAGATAGACACCGGGCCAGAAACCAATCTTCTAGCCACAAACGCTCAGTCTAGGGTGGAGGGTTGCACTTTAGCTCGATGTTCGCAGCCGCCCAGGCAAGCACGGTTGCAAACTCAGCGTCTGCCTCATCCTGCCCCAGACAGATTTCATGGCTGTCCGGAGGGGAGAGATAATGTCTAGGTTACTGTTGTAACCTCCATTCCCTGATGGAGGTCCGCTCGCAAGGGGACTGTACCATGGAAAATACACAGTCCACAAGGGGGACTGACCTGTGGAGCACCTATTCCAGTACAGGGTAAATTGAGTACCCGCATTGGGTTTGGTCAGCGAATTCCTCCACTGAATTTCACAGACCAGAGGGCTAGAGAGGAGTCATCCAGGGAGCCGAGTTAGTGGGATCTCCTTGGATAAGAGTGCACGGTATTACCTCAGTGGAGGGAAAGGGCACTAGGTGTAAGTGGTACACGCAGTCAGTTGTTACCACGTTACCGAGTTCTACCGGCTCGGACCTGAGAAAACACGGGATGAAACTGACTCAACCCTGAGATTGTAAAATCTCATAAAGGAATTGGGTGTTGCCCAACCCACTGCTCTGCATATGTCTGCTAGGGAGGCGCCTTTGGCCAGTGCACACGAGGATGCCACACTTCTCATCGAGTGTGCTCGAACCCGCATGGGGGCGGGCACGGCCTGGGTGTGATAGGCCAATGCTATGGCGTCCACCACCCAGTGGGAAAGCCTCTGTTTGGAGACAGCTTTCCCTTTCTGCTGTCCACCTAAGCAGACAAATAGCTGCTCAGAACGTCTAAAGCTCTGCGTGTGGTACAAATAGATACGCAAAGCATGTACCGGACACAGCAACAAAGGTTTACTACCTGGAGTCGTAGGAGCCTTGGGCACGGAGCCCGGTTGTGGTCTTAGGCCCCTCTTAGGAAACTGATAACTAAGCGTGCTTACCCAAAGACTTGCCGTCAACTGTGTCATGGTGGGCCGCAATAGCGGCTACATACACCTTCAAGGTGGAGTAGGACAGACTCCCCTCCAACCTCTCCTGCAGGAATGAGAGCACTGACCCGACTGCGCACCTCTGTGGGTCTTCAGCCCAGGAAGGGCCAGCTGTGTGCCAGCGCATCTGTCCTGAGGGGAGCTTCCGTTCGGGCGTACCATAGCGGGCAGTGGGAGGTCTCTCGGGAGGCGAATAGGTCTACCTGTGCCTTGTCGAACTGTTCCCAAATCAGCTGAACCGACTTGGGGTGAAGCCTCCACTCTCCACTGGGCGAATGCTGTCGTGATAGCGTGTCCGCTACCAGGTTGAGGTTGCCTGGGATGTGAGTGGCATGCAGCGATTTGAGTCACTGCTGGCTCCAAAGGAGGAGACGTACAGCCAACAACTCTAGGCAATTGATGTGCCAGCAGCTGTGTGCCCATTGCACACGGCGCCCCAACCCTGTTTGGAAGCATCTGTGGTGGCCAGGACGCGTCAGGACATCTACTGCAAAGGGACTCCTGCCCGTAAAAAACTAGTCTGTCCAGGGTTTGAAAGTTTGTGTGCCACAGCGCCATGCTCATCTTGGGACTCGGGTCTGGAGCCAGTGCTGGAGCGGTCTCATATGCATCAACCCCAGCGGCACGACCACCACGGAGGATGCCATATGCCCAAGGAGCTTTTGTAAATGTTTTAGGGGGACCCACGTGCCTGGCCTAAACGAGGTGAGGCACTTCAGCACTGGCTGCGTGCGCTCGTTGGTGAGGGGTGCTGACATTGAGACCTATTCTAATTCCATGCCGAGAAAAGAGATGCTCTGAACCGGGGCGAGCTTGCTCTTTTCCCAGTTGACCTGAATCCCTAAACGGCTGAGGTGCCTGAGCCCCTGGTCCCTCTGGGTGCATAGTAACTCTCGGGAGTGGGCCAGGATGAGCCAGTCGCCGAGGTAGTTGAGTATGCGAGCGCCTGCTTCCCGAAGCGGGGCAAGGGTTGCCTCTGAAACCTTCGTAAAGACACGAGGGGACAGGGACATGCCGAAAGGGAGGACTTTGTACTGACATGCCTGGTCATCGAACACGAACCGTAGAAGTGTCGCTGTCGAGCCAAGATTGAGATGTGGAAGTACGCGTCCTTCATGTCTACCGCTGCAAACCAATCTAGATGTCGGATGCAAGTTAGGATGTGTTTTTGCGTGAGCATTTAGCAAGTCCCGGTTGAAAACACACAAGTCCAAGATCGGTCGTAAGCCACCGTCTTTTTTGGGTACAATGAAGTAAGGGCTGTAGTAACCCTTCTTCATCTCGGCTGGAGGATCAGGCTCTATCACGTCTTTGAGTAAGAGGATCGCGATTTCTGCACGGTACCGCACTGCGGTAAAGCGGATGTCCCCGAAGGGGGGAGGAGGCCTGGCAAACTGAATTACGAAACCGTCCTGGGCAGCCAGCGTGACGGATTGGGAATTGAAAGCCACGCGTCCAAGCTCCGTGCTAGGGGCACTAAGGGGACGATTATTTTTGATGTACCCGGTGGGGCTTCACATCGGGGCGGAGCAGGTAATACGTCCTCAGGAGGCAAAAGCGCGTGCCGAGGCTCTAGAGCTGAGAGAAGACTCAAAGCACTTACCTTGCTTCGCACACCCGGCAGGGGGCGGGTAAGAGACTGAGGAGGAGGTCCCATGGAGGCGTCCTCTAGACTCGTCAGAAGTGGCCAGCCTGGGGACAACAGTCGTGGGGCTGGAGGTGAAGGGTCTGTGTCCAATGTGCCGGGACTGTTGAGGTGTGGCACCTGCGTGCCGTGAGAATGGCATTTGCGGGCCAGGTGACCCAGAGACAGAGGAAATTGCTCTTTTAATGAGAATGTGGGTACCGCAGCCCGAAGGGGGGTGTGGCAAAGAAAATAAAAAGAGGATTCTCCTCCCGGCCCTCCACCGGGGTACGGAGTGGTCTGCTTACCAGCTCCGGAGGAAACATCTTGGTCTCTGGGTCGTCCATCTCAGGAACGCTTGGGAGCCTTCCGGGTCCTAGAGGGGGTTCATGAGACGGGGTGTGTGCGCTTCCTGCATTGCACTCAATGCTGGGGCTGATAGCTCGGTCCAGGCTGAGGTGGAGCTGCACACTTTTTGGAAGCCACAGGAGGACACCCTCAGCGGGCAGACGGGGCACGCCCCACGCTGGAAGTGCAATGGGGCATGATGTGAGAGATGGTCTCTGTCTGCTTCTTCTCCGCTGAGAACTGTCGACGGTGTCGCCGAAAAGGCCAAACTTGGAGATGGGAGTGTTGAGAAAGCGTGCTTTGTCCGTTTCGCGCATCTCAACCAGGTTCAGCCACAAATGACGTTCCTGGACCACAAGGGTGGCCATCGCCTGCCTGAGTGACTGCGCTGTGTTCCTTCGTGGCCCTGAGGGCGAGGTCAGTTGCTGAGTGCAGTTCCTGCAGCACGTCGGGGTCAGGACTACCCAAGTATAGATCTTTAAGTGCCTTGGCCTGGTGGACTTGCAGGAGGGCCATGGCATGCAAGGCGGAAGCGGCCTGTCCGGTGGCGCTGTAGGCTTTGGAGGTCAGTGAGGACGTCACCCTACAGGCCCTGGATGGGAGCACCGGGCGATTTTGCCAGCTGGTGGCGTTTTCTGGACACAGGTGGATCGCAACCACCCCGTCCACCTGGGGGACTGCCGGGTACCCGTTGACCGCTCTGCCGTCGAGGGTAGTGAGAGCGAATGAGCGAGAGGATTGATTACGGGCAGTGAAAGGTGCCCTCCACGACCACGTCAGCTCATCATGCACTTCCGGCAAGAAATGAACTGGGGGGGGGGTCGTGGCTGTGAGTGGCGCACAGACCCGAGGAGCCAATCATCCAGCCGCAAAAGCTTTGGGGAGGACGGAGGATTCCAGTCCAGCCCCACACTGACGGGGGCCTGGGCAAGCATGTCGTCCAACTGGGCGTCAGCCTCTGACTGGGTGTTTTGACCCGAAGGTTGTAGCCCAATCGAGTCTTCCACGTCAGATGCTGGAACACTCTCCGATGCAGCGGCGAGCTCATCATCCAGCTCAGGGGGCTCAAGAGGATAGGCAGACTGGCCGTGAGGTGAGCCGCTGTCACCCAGTGACCGGGAGGAAGTCACAAGCGTGCCGGTGGGGCGGGTGGTTCGTGGGGATGTACCCGGCAAAACCGAGCCCACTGCCATCGCTGAATCGCCTCCATTGCCAGCCGGGTCGTCCTCAATCCCTCAGAAAGTCATCTTTATAAAGACGCGTCCTGAAAAGGACGTTCAACGCCGCTGTGTATTGCTCTTTTAGAGCAAAAACACTCTTTTAAGAAAATTTCTCTTTTAATAACGCTGTCGAAGCGCCCAGGGACAAAGCTGCTCTGCCATGCAGAGAATGAGAAAGCCGCTGATATGCGCCGTGGATCCAACAGCATACGCTCAGAGATGAGAGGAAACCAATTTGAACTTGCAGCTCGCTGCTCACACAACCGGTTAGCTCTGAAGAAAATTTCTGAATGACAGACGTATTTCCCCACCTTTATACCTGTATGTCTGGGGGCGGGACATGCAAATTCTGTCTGTCAATTTCTCATTGGTCTTTTCTCAAAGTTCAGAGATGCAAAAGGCTCTCAAGAGAGACCCTTAGTGTCGCTTCTTTGACACAATCCAGTAGAGCCAACGCAGAAGGATATTTTTAAAAAGAAGCCAGGCGTTTGCACGAGATCATTTCAAAGGAAATTTTATGAATATTCTCTATTAGCACCTGCAGACTCAGCTGCCGAAGCGCCCAGGAGAAGCACAACACTCGACCGTGCGAGGGTGACTGCTGATATGCACAGTAAAATCCAGCAGTGTAGCAAAAGGTGAGAGGACGAACACAAGCATATATTCAGCTCTGAAGAAAAAATCTGAATGAGTGACACACGCCATCTCCTTTTATACCTGTATGTCCGGGGAGGAGAGTGGCATGAAAATTCCACTCGCCAATTTCCACTGGCCTTTTCTATTTTAAGCAATGGTGAGTGGAGCTCTCAAGATCGAACCCCTAGTGTCACTACATCAACACAATGTTGAGTGAGTGACAGACAGGGAACTACATATAGTTTAAAAACATTATGAGTTTTACTTTAAAAGGTTAAAAGGCAGAAAAGGCTGCATTGCCTATTGGGCTCAAAAGTTAAGTTTGGACCTTTGGATGAGGACATGTCACACAACCTGTCCATTATATCGTTTTAATTTGAGGAGCTTTTACTAAATTACAGTCAGATGAATGTGTGCCAAAAATACTGTAGAGTTTGATTGAATGCACTTCCTTTTGACTTCTACAATATGGGAAGAGTTAAAAGTTGATAAGCCTGTTGATTTTTCTATGCCAAATATACATGATTAAATGGTGAGTTGCATTAGATTGTTTGCATTTAAGGTTTTTTACCAGTTGCCACCTGTTAACACAAGAATTAAACTAGCAGAAGATGATTTAGATATCACAGTTTCACTGTGGCTTTGTTTCCTCTTAATGGAGGTCAAATTATTACTACTGTGGAATCTATCAATGAAAATGATTTGTGTGTAGGAGTTGTGTTCTCTGAATGATCTAGAAAGGATCGAAAATGAGCTGCTGGAGCTGATGAATCTGCGTGTGACTATGCTCACCAACATCCCCATTTTATCATGTCATATTACCTTTCAAATTGTTGTTTTAAGAAAAGTATTGGTTTATGTATTCTTTCTTGACTCTTTTTATTGTTATATGCTATAGTGCTGATGGAAAATTTGTTTTGTTTCAGGAACACTAATTTGGAATTATCTGGATTCTGGAGGGGGCGGGGTGGGGGGTGTTTCATCACAGGAAGGACTTTGACAGCTGCTTTAGTGAAAGTGAATTGACAGTAAGGATTGTTGTTCTCAGTAAATTCATACACTGCAGACATGATATAAAATAAACCCTGCGACAATGTCCAGTTAACTGTACATTATTCCGCTTATTACATCACTGCTTACCAAATAAATTAAAACATAGGCATTAAATATTGATGTAGATTAGCCTAAGAAAAAAAGCCCATTACAATGTAGAAAACAAGTTGTCTAGTACCAATATTACATAATTCATTTATATATCAGTATTATCAATCTGTAATCCAAGTAACTTGATCTACGGACTAGTTTGCTTATTGAAATTCTCTCTCATTCAGCTCTACCTGTCTTTGACCGGTTCTTTGTTCTTCAGTGTGATGTTTTCATTTTCTTGCATTTACTGGGGACTATTGAACCTCTAGCTATCAAATGATTTATTCTCACCTTGAAATAAACACACTGGATAATGGACAACATTGAAATATATCATTTGGTTCTCATTATACATAAATATTTTATTCCTCTACGTATGCAGTGATTGACTAATCAGAGATAAGTAGAGAAAATGTGTGGAGCGTATTTAAATATGAAACCTACCCTGTTTCATTTCTTTCAAGTTTGGCACATTCAGAAAGGCTATGTTGCATTTATTAGTATTCCCTTGTGAATTATTTGCTCTACAGTAATTAAAAACTCCCAGGAAAATAATTTACTGTATAAAGGATTTTAAAGGGATGGTTCACTTTCTAAAAAATTAAAGTCTGACTCATTCCCTCAACCCGTCTTTCTGCTGTGAAATTCAAAATTAGATATCCTCAAGAATGTTTATGGTGCTCTTTCCCATTTAATGAGAGTGAATGTGTATCACAGAAGAAAGTCATGTGGGTTTGGAATGGCATAATGGTGAATAAATGATGGAATTTATGTTTTTGGATATTTGTACTATAACAGACTCAAAAATCATGTCATCATTTACTCACCCTCATGTTGTTCCAAACACGCATAACTTTTTTTCTTCTGTGGAATGCAAAAATAGTAATGTTGCACAATGTCTAAGCTGCTTTTTCCTCATTCAACATTCTTCACGCATTTATAATACTTTTGTGGTACTTTGAAGTTTGACAGCAGTTTGTCACTGCATACTTCAATTGTTGAAAAAGAGAAGGGTGAGCATTCTGCAAAACTCTTTTTGTGTTACAAAAAAGTCTTACAGGTCTTATAACATTCTTTGTTGCTACAGCAATTTGTAGCATTAACATTAGGATCATATATATTTTTTAATCTTTAAAGGTGCCATATGTAATATTTTACTGTACTAAATCATAAAATGATCATAATAAGTTATTAGAGAATTAGGAAACATGCTTAGCTGAAATACTGGCTTCTCCGATAACAATGCTACAATCAGTATATTCTATTTTAAATTTTCCATTCCCAGCCGGAATTTCTGTTTATGTTTTGGCCTGTGTGATCCCACCCACTGCTCACTCACCAATAGTATTTCGACACCGCCGGGTTGACAGATTTGAACAGGTATTGTCGGCAATCAACACTGCGTGCTGCAGCTACGGAAGCCAGCAAACAAACTGAATCATAGATAGATTCAATCTGACCTAAAAAGCCTCGTCATCGAGGAAAACAAGGAAAAATATTGGAGATGCCTTTGGAAGATGGAGACAGCTTAAAGCCAAGAAATCCTTTAAAACGTTTTGGCAACCCGCATGAGCTTCGAGTGTGGGCAGAGTAGACAACTCTCCAACATTTTTAATTTGGACTGCACCTTAAAAGGCGTTTCAAATGGGTACTGCTGTACAAATTCAAAATAATGGAGAGTTGTCTGCCCCGCCCCACACTCGAAGCTCATGCGGGTTGCCAGAAGGTTGTCATGCAAATGAGCCAACTCAGCATCCGTTTTAAAGGAATTCTTGGCTTTAAGCTGTCTCCATCTTCCAAAGGCATCTCCAATATTTATCCTTGTTTTGCTACGCCTCTGGTCATGGTGGTTTTTAGATGGATGGTGAGGCTTTTTAGGCCGGATGGAATCTGTTATCTCTGATCCAGTTTGTTTGCTGGCTTCCATGGCTGCAGCACGCTAGTGTTGTTTGCCTGCAAACTTGTTCAAATCTATCAACCCGGCGATGTCTAAATACTATTGGTGAGTGGGCAGTGGGCGGGTTCAAAAACATAACAGAAATTCACGCCCGGAATTGAAACTTCAAAGTAGAATATACTGACTGTAGCATTGTTATCGGAGAAGCCAGTATTTCAACTTGTTTCCTAATTCTCTAATGCCATATGTTGGTCATTTTATGATTTTGTACAGTAAAAATATTACATATAGCACCTTTAATACATTTCAATTTTGAATAATAATGGAAACTAAAATTTTCCAAAGTAAATTAAATGCATTTTACAAAGTGTAAGATGACTTGTATATTTGATGACTTAAGTGTTTTTTATTATTATTATTATTATTATTATTAATTATTTTTATCTTCTCATTTCTTTCCTATCACTTACCTGTTTGTTGTTGCTTGCAAAGGTAGGTTTTTATTTTAGATGTTAGAAATCAACAATAAAAGCAAAGGGACAGAGTTGAGGAGGATTCATCTGGCAGACAGAAGACAGTCTCAGATCAGAGAGACAATCGTGGAGAATAAAGGAGACAACCTCTAATCATCATTTGATCAGGAGTTACAGAAGCAGTGTCTCTTGTTGATCATAGACACTTCAGTCTTGGATCATTGTTGTAACATTCAAGCAATGATCGTTTTTCCATTTCCTCCTCCTATTTCCTTTTTTCTTCTTTTCCTTTTTCCTCATCTTCTTTTCTGCCCAGTTAAGGAGTCCTTATCCTGGCCTTTTAGTTATTGCTGGGTCTTCATATGACCATTAGAAGAGCTCATGTGGAAAAATCTTATCATTTCAAAATCCTTCTTTTTCACTATTTCAGAGGCAAAGTCTGTCTGTGCCATAGAGTCTCCAGACCTGTCTTTCTGTTGAGGAGCTCTGGTTTGGACCTGCAGCACCTGAGGCACTGGTTCCTGCACCTTGCCATCCTTCTCCATCCAACCAAAGAACCTTTCATGCTTCATGCCATGCATTGGTGATGGCTGCTGTTTGACTTTCTCAATTTCACTGTGAGAGAGCATTTTCCCTGTATACTCCACAAACTCAGTGTATTCAGTGTCAATGTCAATGAGGAGTTCTGGAACTGGGTCAAACACAGATGAACTGGCTTGAAGCTGTGATTGTTGTTCCACTAACGATTCAAGTGATGGAGAATGTGTCAGGGCTATTACTTCATCACATGCAGGAGGTGAGTTTTGAGGAAAAATCTATGGTTTTGTCTTTGAGGAACAACTAGCCTAGGGTTTGATCTTAGCGGCTTGGGGAATTGGTTTTCGAGAGGTCAGTTCATCCACCAATGATTCTGGCACTGGAGATCTGAGAGAAAAAGAACTAGGCAGAAATTTAATCTCAATGACTGGAGGAGTCAGTTGTCCAGCAACCTTTTGAACATCCAACTTTTCTGCCACTTATGATCTCAGAGAGGAAGAACCTGCTGTGGAATTGATTTTGAGGGCTGGAGGACTGGAGAAGTCATGGAATTGTGGAATGGCAAGGGTCACATGTTGGAACACGCAGCAGAGGTTTATTTTTAACCAGCAGTGGAGTTGAGTCTTGCTCTTTTATCTGCTCTGTCACTTTCTCCTCCATCTTTCCATCCTTTGTTTTCTTTCTCTTTTCTTTTTAGCCCATCTCTCTTTTTTCTTCAGCCTCTCCTTTTTTCTAATGCTCAGTTCACATGTTTCTCTCAGCAGGCAGAGGTTTGATTTCAAGGACTGGATGAGTCAGTTGAGCAGTCTTCTGAGCAATCAACAGTTCAGGATAAATCTTTTGCAGGTTTGAAATTTAAGGCTGGAGGACTGGAGGAGTCAAGGAATGTAGACAGCAGCAAAAGTTTGTCTTCAACCAGCAGTGGAGTGGAGTCTTGCTTTTTATCTGCTCTTTCACATCTCCTTTATATTTCCATCCTTCTTTTTCTTTCTCTTCTCTTTTTTTGTCTCTCTTTTTCTTTAACCTCATAATTTAGCAGGCAGAGGTTTGATCTCAAGGACTGATGGAGTCAGTGCTCATGAGGCCTTCTGAGCAATCAATGGTTCTGCCACTGAAGATCATCATCTTTAGGCCTGGAGGAGTGGAGGAGTGGAGGAATGTTGACAGCAGCAGAGGTTTGATGTCATCCAGCAGTAAAGTTGAGTCTTGCTCTTCTTTCTGCTCTGTCACTTTCTCCTTCTTCAACTTTCCATACTTATTTTTCTTTATTTTGCCCTGACCAGCTATCTCTCTCTTTTTTTCAGTATCTCTATATTTCTGAATCATATTTCCTCCCACCTTTACCTTCCTTCCTTTCTTACGGCTTTCTCTTCTTCTCCCTCAATCTTTCCTCTCATCTCTCCAGTCTCTTTTTAAGCTGGTATTTGTCCAGTATCTGACTGCATCTAATCTTGTACTTTCTGTCTAGTGCTGAAATTGAGGGTCTCTCTCACCTCTGCAATTCTGGATGCCTGATCTTGTGGCTCCAAGTATCTGGACTCTGTCTGCTGGATGTTGGCCCAGTCTGGTTCAGCACACTGCTGTGCCCTCAGGTTTGTTTTCCTTCTGGTCCAGATGTGGTGAACACGTCCAAACCAACCAAAGATAGTTTGAAATCGTGCCATTACTCAACACTGAATTCAAGTCAACATGAGTATCTAAATGCAAATCAAAACGGATATCGCAAATATCTGTAAAAATCTATCAAGCAGTTCTCTTCGTGTACTTGAGCACAATAACACAAGACAAGGGTCAGAGCAGCAGTTCACTGAGGATCCAAACTGTGACACAATGCAAGAGCCAAGTGTTGAACATTCAAAATTCTAAAAACGTGTTTGCCCCAAGACAATTGACAACATCACATGGGCCACTAAAAATTTCAAACAGGCCGGATTTGGCCTGTGGGTTGCCAGTTGAATAGGCCTGGTTTAGATTTTTTACAAAATTCCTAAACCAAGATCAAAATGATCAGTTATAACTCCTAGAGCATTCAAGCTACATCCACCAAACTTGGTCCAGACCTTCAGACTGTTCTGTTTAGTGTGCCATGTCTTTTCTAACTGATCGAACGTACCAGTTTTCACTTAATGGATGATCAAATGTGCCAAAAATCACACAGACTTACACTGAAGGAATGTTTAGATGGGCAAACACCATTCAGACTCCAAATGTAAAAAATATCAAATGTAAACTCTTGCCGACTGTCTGACTATCTATCAAACTAGATGTTTGTGTTACTGTAATGTCTATATAACCATCAAACTTTTAGACTAGTTTGAACTTTTAGACAAAACTTTGTCAGGTCAACATCAACATATTGACAAACCTTTAAGCTATTTTTTTATGGAAAGCTATGCAAAATAGCTTCATACTCCCTTATAGATATTAATTAAATAATTGTCCTTAGATATCTCAAGTCAAGTCAAGTGGTTTTTATTGTCGTTCAACCATATACAGTTAGTACAGTACACAGTGAAACGAGACACCGTTCCTCCAGGACCATGGTGCTACATAAAACAACATAGAACAAACACAGAACCACATGAGACTACAGACTAAATAACATACCTATATAAAGTGCACATGCAAACGTGTGCAAAAAGTATGGGACAGTACAATAAATTACAAAAAATTAACAGGACAATAGGCACTGTGAGAGACAGTGCAGCACCAACCAGTACACAGTAGTGCAAAAAGATGACAGTTTCTAAAAATGCCAAATGTAAACATAACATACTATGAGATAGTGTTCTATGCACATAGCAGTTACTGAGGTACCAGCCAGGTTTCAAGTGACAATAACTAAAGTGCAACTCAGGAAATGTGTGTGTGTGTGTGTGTGTGTGTGTGTCAGTCCAGTCTCTGAGTTTTGAGGAGTCTGATGGCTTGGGGGAAGAAGCTGTTACACAGTCTGGCTGTGAGGGCCCGAATGCTTCGGTACCTCTTGCCAGACGGCAGGAGAGTGAAGAGTTTGTGTGAGGGGTGTGTGGGGTCATCCACAATGCTGGTTGCTTTGCGGATGCGGTGTTTTTTGTAAATGTCTTTGAAGGAGGGATGAGAGACCCCAATGATCTTCTCAGCTGTCCTCACTATCCTCTGCAGGGCTTTGCGGTCCGAAACGGTGCAAGTCCCAAACCAGGCAGTGATGCAGCTGCTCAGGATGCTCTCAGTAGTCCCACTATAGAATGTAGTGAGGATGGGGGGTGGGAGATGTGCTTTCCTCAGCCTTCAAATAAAGGAGAGACGCTGCTGGGCTTTCTTATAATAGAGCTGGTGTTGAGGGACCAGGTGAGGTTCTCCACCAGGTGAACACAAAGGAATTTGGTGCTCTTGACGATCTCCGAGGAGCTGTCGATGTTCAGTGGAGAGCGGTCACTCTGTGCTCTCCTGAAGTCAAAAACCATCTCTTTTGTTTTGTCCACATTCAGAGACAGGTTGTTGGCTCTACACCAGTCCGTTAGCTGCTGAATCTCCTCTCTGTATGCTGACTCATCATTCTTGCTGATGAGACCCACCACGGTTGTGTCATTGGCTTAACTTAATGATGTGGTTCGAGCTGTGCATTGCTGCAGAGTCATGAGTCAGCAGAGCGAACAGCAGTGGACTGAGCACACAGCCCTGGGGGGCCCAAGCACTCAGTGTGGTGGTGGTGGAGATGCTGTTCCCGATCCAGACTGACTGAGGTCTCTCAATCAGGAAGTCCAAGATCTAGTTGCAGAGGGAGGTGTCCAGGCCCAGCAGGTTCAGCTTTCCAATCAGGTGCTGAGGAATCATTGTTTTGAATGCTGTGCTGAGTCTATGAACAGCATTCAAACGTATGAGTCCTCTTTATCTAGGTGGGTGAGGGTCAGATGGTGGGTGGTGGCGATGGTGTCGTCTGTTGAACAGTTTGGACGATACGCGAACTGCAGTGGGTCTAGTGAGGGGGCAGCTGGGTCTTAATGTGCCTCATGACAAGCCTCTCAAAGCACTTCATGATGATGGGTTTGAGTGCGACAGGACAGTAGTTGTTGAGGCAGGACACTGAAGACTTCTTTGGCATGGGGACGATGGTGGTGGCCTTGAAGCACGTTGGAACGAGGGAACTGCTCAGAGAGATGTTGAAGATGTCGGTAAGAACATCTGCCAGCTGGTCTGCACATCCTCTGAGCACTCTGCCAGGAATGATGTCTGGTACAGCAGCCTTCCGTCGGTTGACTCTAGGTAGAATTGTCCTCACATCAGCCGTGGTCTCATCGGTCTCTGTGACTTCTGTAGACTTTGTAGTCATCAGACAAAAATGTGTCCGTGGTCTGCAGACAGTGACGCTTTCTGCCTGTCAATCATTTTGCGCGTTCTCATAGTATTTTAGTTGCAGTTTTTTGTGTATGATGCTAAAAGCTTGGCACACCTATTTTTGGGCAGTTTCTTCCATTCTTCTTTGCAGGACCTCTCAAGCTCCATCAGGTTGGATGGGGAGCGTCGGTGCACAGCCATTTTCAGATCTCTCCAGAGGTGTTCAATCGGGTTCAAGTCTGGGCTCTGGCTGGTCCACTCAAGGACATTCACAGAGTTGTCCCGTAGCCACTCCTTTGTTATCTTGGCTGTGTGCTTAGGGTCGTTGTCTTGTTGGAAGATGAACCTTCACACCAGTCTGAGGTCCAGAGCGCTCTTTTCATCAAGGATGTCTCTGTACATTGCTGCATAAATATTTCTCTCGATCTTGACTAGTCTCCCAGTTCCTGCCGCTGAAAAACATCCCCACAGCATGATGCTTCCACCACCATGCTTCACTCTAGGGATGTATTGGTCAGGTGATGAGCTGTGCCTGATTTCCTCCAGACATGACGTTTGCCATTCAGGCCAAAGAGATCAATCTTTTTTTCATCAGACCAGATAATTTTGTTTCTCATTGTCTGAGAGTCCTTCAGGTGCCTTTTGGCAAACTCCAGGCGGGCTGTCATGTGCCTTTTACTGAGGAGTGGCTTCCGTCTGGCCACTCTACCATACAGGTCTGATTGGTGGAGTGCTGCAGAGATGGTTGTTCTTCTGGAAGTTTCTCCTCTCTCCACAAAGAAATGCTGGAGCTCTGTAAGAGTGTCCATCGGGTTCTTGGTCACCTCTCTGACTAAGGCCCTTCTCCCCCGATCACTCAGTTTGGCCGGGCGGCCAGCTCTAGGAACAGTCCTGATGGTTCCAAACTTCATTCATTTATGGATGATGTAGGCCACTGTGCTCATTGGGCTTCATGGCTTGGTTTTTGTTCTGACATGCACTGTTAACTGTGTGACCTTATATAGACAGGTGTGTGTCTTCCCAAATCATGTCCAATCAACTGAATTTACCACAGGTGGACTCCAATCAAGTTGTAGAAACATCTCAAGGATGATCAGTGGAAACAGGAGGTATGACGGTTGGCTGGATTGTGACTGGAGCACTGATGGTAGGAAGTAACGTAGACTCCGGAAGCGATCCGGAAATGGAGGATGAAATGGTGGATGCGGATAAAGAAGGAAATGCATGTAATAAATGTAAGGTGGTAGAAGCTAGGAAAAGAAAGAAAAGTTGCTGACAAATATCAGAAACGGACAGTGAAAAGGCTAATCATCTGGCAAGAAGGAGGAAAGAGGATTTTAAGGTATTGATGAAGTTTATTTTAGAGTCTGTAAATATCACCAACCCTTTGAAATTAACAAAAGCACTGAAAGAAATAATAGGGATGATTGAAAGTGTTAAGACCTTTAGGGATGGTAAAATTATGCTGTTTTGTAAAGATGGTAGGCAACAAAAAACGGCCCTGGGAATTAAATCACTGGTCGGGCATAAAGTAGTATGTTTAATCCCTGAAGAAAAGATTTGGGTTAAAGGTGTGATAATGGGGATTCCAACTGATGTTCCAGTTGAAAAGATAAAAAGAAACATAACTGGAGCTTCAGTAAATGATGGCTGAATTGCATCAGAAACAATGTAAAGACAGACAGCCTCTCAGTGGTATTAAACTTTGATGAGAATAAGTTACCTGAGAGGGTATACGTATGATTTGTGAGCTATATGGTTAGACCATACGTTCCACCACCATTAAGATGTTATAAATGTAAAAAAAATCGGACATGTAGCAGCTGTGCGCAGAGGCATTTTCCTATCAGTAGTAAAATTGGTGTGGACATAGCTCAAACAGTGGTGGAAAGATTACCAAGGTGGAAATTTAAAACAGCCTACTGGGATAAATATAAGGAATTATGTCAAAATAAAATGGCAAAAAATTAGTAATTCTATAGAGGATGTAGAAGCTTTTAATTATAATGTAAGTGAAGTTCTTCAGAGTACAGCTGAAGAAGTAATTGGTAAGAAGAGGACAGGAAGCAGGAGAAAAGCTGTCACATGGTGGAATGAGGAATGCAATGAGGCAATTAAAAAAATTTATATAGCTCTTAAGAGAGTAAGAAGATCATTCAATTATAATGATTTTATTAATTATAAAAGAGCATAGGTTCTAGTGAGAAGAGTAAATGGACATCTAAGAAAAGATATTGGAGGGAATTTTGTAATAATATTGGAGAAGAAATTTAAATGAATGAAGTATGGAGTATAAGAAAGATGGGAGGGAAACAAAGAAACAGTAACATTCCTGTCTTAGTATATAACAATAGATCTGTAATATCAGACAGTGAAAAAGCAGAGGTGTTAGCAGAAACATTTGCTAATGTGCATAGTAATTCAAATATAACAGAAGAAATGAGGAGATATAGGGATCTGAGCTTGAGTAAGAACCCTCAAATTCGGGAGGAAAAAGGCTCATCAGGATGTACACTAGATTTAGAGTTTACCCTGTTTGAACTGAAGAAAGCACTTGCTGGGGTAAAACAAATATCTCCAGGTAGAGATAACATCTGTTATGAGATGGGAAAACACTTATCAGAAACATCTCTAAATATTATTTGGAGTCTTTTTAATAAGGTGTGGGAATCAGGGAAATTACCAGATGACTGGAAGCACGGGATCATTGTGCCAATAGCGAAGCCAGGGAAGGATCTTTCGCAGCCCACTAACTACAGGCCCATAGCATTAACGTCAAATTTATGCACACTAATGGAGCATATGGTCATGAACAAATTGATATATGTTATTGAAAAAAAAAAACTTTTCTCTGCATTCCAAAGTGGTTTCAGAAATGGGAGAAGCACAATGAATTCTGTTTTATGCCTGGAAGCTGAAATTAGAAAGGCCCAAGTAAACAAGGAAGTGTTAGTAGGAGTATGTTTAGACGTTGAAAAAGCTTACGATATGATGTGGAAATAGGGACTTTTAATAAAACTGGATAGAATGGAAGTAAAAGGTAGAATGTATAACTGGATTATTCATTTTTTGTTTAAAAGAACAATACAAGTGAGAGTGGGGTCTGCTTTTTCTCAGGTATGTCAAGTAGAGAACGGAACACCACAAGGAAGTGTTAGCAGTCCAGTTCTGTTTAACATAATGATCAATGACGTTTTTTCACAGATAGATTCAAGGATAGGGAGGTCTTTATATGCAGATGACGGGGCACTGTGGAAGAGAGGACGCAATGTTGGGCGTGTGGAGAAGTGTATTCAAACTGCTGTAAGAAAGGTCGAGAATTGGGCTTTTGAATGGGGTTTTCATTTTTCAGTGGCAAAAACTCAGGTGATCTGTTCATGTCCGTCATGTGAGCGTAAAGGAATTTCAACGGGCAAGGAGGAGGCGAGAACCTGCTTGACAATATAAATAAGGTTTTAATAATAAACTTAAAACAAAGGACAAACACACACATGACGGACATGTCCGTAAATGATCTCTCTCTCTCCTCGCACGACCGTCTGCCATCGGCCTTTATCCCTCTCGGAGGCTTGATTGGCCTGATACGAGACCGGGTGTGTATCATCACGACCCCGCCCCGCCCTCCGCCCTGCCACAGTGGTCTAGAAGAATCAGTAGAACATGTAATTATAAAATGTGATATGAAAGAGCAAGATTCCATCTAACTCGAGCTTTAAGATCTCTGGGAGTAAATGATGTGTCACTTCAGGTTTTGTTAGGAAATGGCCCAAAGCAATCAAGAATTTATCAAGAATTATTTAATTTCTTAAAAGATACAAGAATGATCAATAGAATAAAAGATAGTGTTTTGTTTTTTTTAACTTTCCAACCATTTAGCACGCCTCACTCCAATCCAGTAGGTGGCGGGAATGCACCATTTAAATGGATTGCCAACCGCCATAAAACAACAGAAGAAGAAGAAGAAGAAGTGGAAACAGGATGCACCTGAGCTCAATTTTGAGTGTCATGGCAAAGGTTGTGAATACTTATGTTCATGAGATTTTTTTGATTTTTTTATTTTTAATAAATTTGCAAAGATTTCAAACAAACTTTTCACATTGTCATAATGGGGTATTGTTTGTAGAATTCTTAGGAAAATAATGAATTTAATCCATTTTGGAATAAGGCTGTAACATAACAAAATGTGGAAAAAGTGAAGCGCTGTGAAAACTTTCTGGATGCACTGTATAGTGTACTCAACGCTGACAAAATTAACTTTTGGAAAATATACAAATTTAAAATCTACAGTCTTTCTCTTCTAGATTTTTATCCAATCAAATGCTCTGAGAATGTCCCTCCCCCTTATAACACCTGTGTAAACTTTAGAGGAACTGACTTAATCTACTAAAAATGACCCATGGTTAAAAGTAATTAAAAAAAATGGCAAAGTGGAGTTAGTTCTGAAAACATTTCTAGTAAGGTTGTAGATATCACTTGGTTTGATATGACACTCTGTTTGACAGAATACAACCTGACAACCATGGCACTGTGCTACCAGCAAAATACCTAACATAACAGGTTGCATTTTAATAGGAACAAGGTTTGCACTTTTCAAAACTTTCCATGGCTCAGCAGCTCTTGGTTCAAGAAGGATTAATTATTTTGTTCAATCAAATTATATTGTTTTATGTGCGACACTAAAACTAGCACATTATTGTTTCCAAAATTATTGCCAATGAGCACACTGGCAACGTAAGAGAAACATCAGGCCTAAATGAAAATTAGACTTGCACACAACCTGCATTTGCATAGCCGCAGCTTTTCAAACTGCGCCTTGACATGCAAGCATCTATCTTATCTGGGGGGGAAAAAACGATCTTCTTTCATGGCAACTGAGTGAGATCAAAACAAAACTCCAAAACAAAAATCTGAAACTCTGTCGCCCATAACCAAACCTCACTATGTTATAAAACCCCAATGTGAGATTAAAAATGGAACTGAAACCATTGCAGTGAGTCACACTGCTTATCACAGGACATCATCAGTTCTGAAACAAATTGTTTAGCAAGCTCTGTTCATGTGGTGGCTACTATGTGGAGCTTATAAGGGGAATTGACTGTATGTTACCAAAACAAAGACTGAACTGTTTGGTCAGTTCGTTCTTAGATACAGTTTCTAATGTAATGCAAAGAAAAAAGATGAATGAATAAGAGGTGGGCGTCACACCACTTCATCACTGTTAAACTGTGGGTCAAGCTCTGAAACTTGGCATCCTCCCAACCCTCCCACATGCTCTGGCCTTGCCCTTCAGTGACTTATTGTGCACGTAGAAGCCGTTGCTATGGGTAATGGTCTTAAGTTTGGGTGAAAACAGAACGATGAAAAAGGGAAAGGCCTGCGGTCATGTCTGATGTTCCTTGTTGGTTTCCACTCTCTGGTGTGGTTATATTCTAACCTAAATGATGCATGGTGTCATGTGTCATCAGATAATTCAGTCATTTAAGCAGACATCCTATTGCACTCTTACAATATATTGTTTCATTGTAATATGTTTAATTAATTATTTCCCTTTTTGTCATCTGGAAGACTTTTGAGTAGTTGAAAGGATGAGTTGTGATTTTTTTGGTGTAATAATGTCACAGACACTCATTTTGGAACTTTTCACTCATTTAAGCATCTGATTTATACTTTAACCATGAGACTATGGGCGTCACATGGGCCTTTTTTTTTTTTTTTTGGTCACATGGGCTTTATGGTATCAGCTTTCCTATGAGCACAAAAGAGCTTCAATTTCGGTTGATTTGTTCTTTCTTTTCTGTCTATGACAACACTGCCACTCTGTGGTATATCCTGATACAACTCATGTATATCATCAACTAAGAAACGTGCTATCTTTAACAATGTAAACATATTTTACACACTTCATGGCAGTTATGATTTTAAAATGTATATAATCTTCCAAGGCATCAGACTCAAGAATGCAGTTTACATCAGTTAATTTATGTTATATCTAAAAAAAAAAAAAGTGAACTCAATCACTCAATAGGCCACTTTAAAAATAAAGGCTAGTTTTACTTGCAATTTTGGCTGAGGCATTCGTAAGTTCTGCAAAACACAATTTGTTCTTTACAGTTAATTTGTAATCATTCTATATTTTAGCCATTAAATTAATAAAATTAGAGCAATAGAATAGAAAATAGAAAAGTAGAACACTTTTCTACTAAATGATAGATGGTAAAGGTGCACTCAGTAATTTTTTTGCAGTGTTTGACGTACACTAACACCTAGTGGTCTGGATGCAGCATCATTCAAACGCAATAGCTTTCAGATAACAATGTAATTGTTTGAATTCATAGTCAGCCATAATTAATTTAATCCAAGTGTGCAATAACAGGGCATTTACTGGGATTAAGTGAGTAGTATTTAGCTGTGCCAGCATTGCACATGGAGGGGTAATCACTGGCAATCCAGCAACTGTGAGGAGTAGACTAATTTATTTATATAAATTCCGCACCAGCATTCCAATCTACATCTTGATGAAATCCTTCCTCATGATAATGCAGCGTGTTTTCGTGAGCTGAATGGGAGGATAAACACTATTAAAGTGTGACGAGCCATTCGCACATCACGAGTCGGCAGCGCGTCACTTTTGGTTACTTGTGCCCGCTTTGCTTCGGTCAGGCTGCACGGATGACAGTCTACATTCCATGTTTCATTTGTTTCTTTTTGTTTTCGGAATAATGTGTGATGTAATCAAGTCAAGTCAAGTGGTTTTTATTGTCGTTCAACCATATACAGTTAGTACAGTATACAGTGAAACGAGACAACGTTCCTCCAGGACCATGGTGCTACATAAATCAACATAGGACTACACAGACTAAATAACGTACCTATATAAATTGCACGTGCAAACGTGTGCAAAAAGTATGGGACAGTACAATAAATTACTAAAAATTAACAGGACAATAGGCACAGTGAAAGACAGTGCAGCGACGACCAGTACACAGTAGTCAAAAAGATGACAGTTTCTAAAAATGCCAAATGTAAACATAACATACTATGAGATAGTGTGCTATGGACATAGCAGTTATTGAGGTAGCAGCCGGGTATAAAGTGACAATAAAGTGCAACTCAGGAAACGTGTGTGTGCGTGTCAGTCTAGTCTCGGAGTATTGAGTAGTCTGATGAAGCTGTTACACAGTCTGGCCGTGAGGGCCCAAATGCTTCGGTAAATCTTGCCAGACGGCAGGAGGGTGAAGAGTTTGTGTGAGGGGTGTGTGGGGTCATCCACAATGCTGGTTGCTTTGCGGATGCAGTGTTTTTTGTAAATGTCTTTGATGGAGGGAAGAGAGACCCCGATGATTTTCTCAGCTGTCCTTACTATCCTCAGCAGGGCTTTGCGACTGTGCAAGTCCAGGCAGTGATGGAGCTGCTCAGGATGCTCTCAATAGTCCCACTATAGAAAGTAGTGAGGATGGGGGGTGGGAGATGTGCTTTCCTCTGCCTTCGGTTGAAAGGAGAGACGCTGCTGGGCTTTCTTGTTAAAAGAGCTGGTGTTGAGGGACCAGGTGAGGTTCTCCGCCAGGTGAACACCAAGGAATTTGGTGCTCTTGACGATCTCCACAGAGGAGCCGTTGATGTTCAGTGGAGAGCAGTCACTCTGTGCTCTCCTGAAGTCAACAACCATCTCTTTTGTTTTGTCCACATTCAGAGACAGGTTGTTGGCTCTACACCAGTCCGGTAGCCACTGAACCTCCTCTCTGTGTGCTGACTCATCGCTCTTGCTGATGAGACCCACCACGGTCGTGTCATCGGCGAACTTAATGATGTGGTTTGAGCTGTGCATTGCTGCACAGTCGTGAGTCAGCAGAGTGAACAGCAGTGGACTGAGCACCCAGCCCTGGGGAGCCCCAGTGCTCAGTGTGGTAGTGGTGGAGATGCTGTTCCCGATCCAGACTAACTGAGATCTCCCAGTCAGGAAGTCCAGGATCCAGTTGCAGAGGGAGGTGTCCAGGCCCAGCAGGTTCAGCTTTCCAATCAGGTGCTGAGGAATTATTGTGTTGAATGCTGAGCTGAAGTCTATGAACAGCCTTCGAACGTATGAGTCCTTTTTATCTAGGTGGGTGAGGGCCAGATGGAGGGTGGTGGTGATGGCGTTGTCTGTTGAACAGTTTGGACGATACACAAACTGCAGTGGGTCTAGTGATGGGGGCAGCTGGGTCTTAATGTGCCTCATGACGAGCCTCTCGAAGCACTTCATGATGATGGGTGTGAGTGCAATGGGACGGTAGTCGTTGAGGCAAGACACTGAAGACTTCTTTGGCATGGGGACGGTGGTGGAGGGCTTGAAGCACATTAGAACGACGGCGCTGCTCAGAGAGATGTTGAAGATGTCGGTAAGAACATCTGCCAGCTGGTCTGCACATCCTCTGAGCACTCTGCCAGGAATGTTGTCTGGTTCAGCAGCCTTCCGTGGGTTCACTCTACGTAGAGATTTCCTCACATCAGCTCTGGTAAGACAGAGCACCTGGTCGTTGGGAGGAGGGGTGGTCTTCCTCGCCACCACGTCGTTCTGTGCTTCAAACCTAGCGTAGAAGTCGTTCAGCGCATCTGGAAGGGAGGCATCTTTGTCACAGGCAACTGATGTTGTCCTGTAGTTGGTGATGGCCTGGATGCCCTGCCACATGTGCCACGGGTTGCTGTTATCCTTGATGTGAATGTGGATTCTCTGGGCATGTGCGCGCTTTGCCTCTCTGATGGCCCGGGACAGTTTGGCCCTCGCTGTTCTTAGGGCAGCCTTGTCACCTGCTCTGAAGGCGGAGTCTCAGGTCCTCAGCAGCGCACACACCTCCACAGTCATCCACTGCTTCTGGTTGGAGCGTGTGGTGATGGTCTTGGAGAAGGTGACTTCATCAATGCACTTGCTGATGGAGCTGGTCACTGATGCTTTGTATTCCTCCAAGTTGGTAGAGTCGCTATATTTTGCAGCCTCCCTGTACATGTGCCAGTCAGTACACTCAAAACAGTCCTGAAGAGCAGAGATGGCTCCTGCTGGCCAGGTTTTCACCTGCTTCGGGAGCAGTTTTGTGCGTCTGACGAGCAGTCTGTATGCTGGAATTAGCATAACAGAGATGTGGTCAGAGTAGCCGAGGCGTGAGTGGGGCTCCGCCTGGTATGCACCTGGGATGTATGTGTAAACAAGATCAAGCATGTTCGCCCCTCTTGTTGCAAAGTCCACATACTGATGGAGCACTGTCTTGAGATTCGCATGGTTGAAATCTCCGGTGACAATAAACAGTCCGTCAGTGTGAGAGTTCTGCAGTTCGCTTATAGCCCCATACAGTTCACTTAGCGCTTCCTTAGCATTAGCGCTGGGGGGAATGTAAACTCCTGTTATAATAACAGCGGTGAATTCCCGTGGTAAATAAAAAGGTCACAAGCTCCACCAGCAATGAGCAGTAACTAGAGACTAGCATAGAGTTATTGCACCATTCCACCACCGCGAGTCTTACGGCACAGAGCTGCATTTCTGTCAGCAGAAAATGAGGCGAGCCCGTCTAGCTGAATGGTGGCGTCCGGAACTCTGTCGCTGAGCCACGTCTCCGTGAAAACAAAGACGCAGCAGTCTCTAAGCTCACGCTGCGTAGTCTGCTGGAGTCGGATGTAGTCCAGTTTATTGTCCAAGGAGAAAACATTTGACAGCAGGATAGACGGGAGAGCCGGCCGGCTAGGGTTTGTTTTTAGCCTAGCATGGACCCCCGCCCTCTTGCACGCTTTCGCTTCCTCGCTCACCGCTTACGACGTCCCCTCCCCCTGGCACCGGCATCAGGCGACGCAGAGGACTGGAGGCCTGGTCTCCGCAGCAAGCGTTTGCGTAGCAACTCCTGCAGATCATCATGCAGCTTGGTTGTTGCATGAATCTTATATTTTAACAGTGTCTGGCAATGGTAGACACGAACACCGGTTGCTCCGATGTCCATGTGCCATAAAAGTCGGGCTAAGTGACAAAAATAGCACCATTTTGGATCCGGACTGGCCGCTGCGTGCTACTGCCATCTTGGATCAATATAATAAGGAATACATCCTTAAGGAATACATCACTATTAATCCTTGAGATTTCCAACCCAGCATACAGGTGCACCCTCCTTAAACCAGTCACACTCAAAATGACATTAAACGATTAAAAGAGAAAACATAAACCCACATCGAGTCTATTCAAAATATAAATTAAACCTTGAAACATTTTTTTAGGATTTTGCAGATGCAATTCACCAAAAAGGGCTAAATAGTTGATCGGCTAGTGATGCTCGAATAGCCTGCATGCGTAGCTCTCGCCTCATCACACTTTAATAGTAAGCTGATGAAAACACATTGCGTGATCATGAGGAAGGATTACATCAAGAGATAGATTGGAATGCCACTCCATTTGTTTTGATGTTTTTCCAGCAGTGTTATACTGTGCGTGTGTGTGCCTCTTTACCGTGCTTTGGACTAAGTATGTGCATTCTTTTTGACTCATCAGTGTGGATTGATATGTTAACCAGACATAATACGATTCAAGCTTGGCAGTTATTGAAGAATGGGGCAGTTAAAACACTTGGACCCAATCAAACACATTAGTAAACTGTTTCATTCATGAATATTTAAAATGTCATGACTGTTTGATAGTTTATGGTGCTGAGTGTTTACAGTTGTGCTTGAGATGAACAGTTTAATATTTTCAGATGCAATGTGTTGGGCGTGAGTGTGTGTAAACCCTGAAATGTAGTTTTATAATGCTGTGAAGCTTGTTGTTCATTATCTTCCGACTGAGTTTCAAATTTGGCTGTATTTGAGGGGCTGTACGATGTTAACCACTCATAACCGATTACATTGAAGTTTTAAGGATGCGCTTAGACCAAAACATTATGACTGTTTTGGAGAAAAAAAACTTTATAAACATTATCACTGGACCTCATGGAAGATAATACAATTATAAAAAAAGAGCATTTCATGACCCCTTTAATATTTTGTTTCTAATTCAAAGCAAGTCATACATTTTTAAGTGTATTTTAGGTATCAAAACAATTTTTAAGGCTACTATGTACATGCAATGTAGGGTGACCAGACATACAGATAAAACAGGACTGTCCCCGTTTTATGAGTCACTACTGCAAAATGTAAACTGATATTGCTATATTTCATGCTTTTTAAATCATAAGAAACCAGTAGCTCGCTCAGTTTCTGTAGTAATTTACTCCCCTTTGCCCCCTCCTATCTGTGCTCTCAATTGTCTGCCAAGTAAAAAAAAAAGTCTCCACACCAGCTGGAGGCCAAATATCTGGGATGGATGGATGTTGTGTTAATAGTGCCATGCATACAGTATGACCTGTACAAATCATTGGATCAGGGCCGTCAGCTGGCTCTCAGCTCACTGTGCTGCTTCCTTCCGTGACACCGGGAGATGGAACTGGACACCTCAGCCATCACTTTCGGTTGCCAGTTGACAAAGTGCTCTAGTGCCACCGGATTGAGCACTCACTCGGCATCACAATCCTCAGTCAGTGGCAAAGACTTCTTGATGGCTCATTCTTCCTCCTTCCCAGGTTTCGGCACCAGTGTAACAATTAAGGAAAGGAGGAAGCTGGAGCCAGCTTGTCAAAACATGTAGACATTTGCTGTTGCAATTTTCAGCTGCACACAATAAGACACCACTTTTCAGCAGTACACAAAAGGTCTTTTCAGCAACACTGTCACACAGACACATACAGCTTTGTGCATCTCTCTCTCCCATCTGCCGCTGTCTCCTCTCCTTAAATACTCCCACAACCGCCCCACACTTTTACGTGAGACCGGTGTGGCATACAGGTGGACCTGATTCACCAATTATCTTCCTGGCCTCGCTCTACCCAGATGACTTTCGCCCCTGCCCTGCTCGCCACAGATGTTTATCTATAATTATTATTATTTTTATTTTTTTTCAAGTTTGACCTTAATTAAATTTTTTCTAAATGATTTAGTCAAGTCAAGTCAATTTTATTTGTATTGCGCCTTTCACAACACACATCGTTTCAAAGCAGCTTTACAGAAGACCAGGCATTAACAGAAGATAAAACTGTAATGTCTATATGAGTGAGAGTTTTGTGTTTTGTGTATTTAGAGAGAGTTTTGCGTTTGGTAGTTCGGAGGAACAGACACAGTCTCTATGTGATATCTAGGTGATAGTGTCTCTATATGTTGTGGTTTATGTGACCTATGAGACGTCTCAAGCTAGCAGATGTTCGGATTTAACAGTGTCTGCTTCCTGGCCTGGGCCCCAGTTAGTCAAATACTATCGTTATTAAGACTATGAGCCAAATTACTAGAGAGGAGTCCGTCTCTCTCTTTAGCAGGTCAGGTCTACTCCAAAAACTCTTACAATTGTCTAGAAATAGCCTATGATATTCTCCAGACACCACTCAGACATCCAGCCATTCCGTGACACTAATCTACTATAAACCTCATCACCATGACGAGCAGGGATGGGGGCCATAGCAAATTGCAGTGTATGAGATCATTTTTGCAAGTTCACACACCTCTTTAACATTATCTCTAATGATCTCTGACTGGCAAAGCCAAACATCATTAGTGCCGACATGAATAACAGTTTTCGAAAATCTATGTTTAACATTAGCCAGCACTTTAAATTAGATCTGATGTCAGACGCCTAAGCCCCGGAAATGCAATTAACAATATAGTGGCTGGAGTCTCTATTTCCACGTTCCTTACAATAGAATCACCAATTATTAGGTCTCTTTCAACATGATTCTCAGTGGGTGCATCACTGAGTGCAGAGAAAATTTAGGAACGGGAGAGTGGTGTCACTTTGCTGAGCGAGTATGCCACCGAGACAATCACCCTGCTGCGGGGGCTCTTCAGCCGGAACCAAAGTGTGTGTGTTGGTTGCTGTACTACCCGCATCCGAAACAGTTTCTACCGGCTTCTCTAACATGACCGGAATACATGATTTACCACAAATGTTTGTTGTTGTTATGGTTGTTCTTGAGCAGCGAAGGTTTGAGATCGATGTGGTTCCTAATCAGCAGATGTTTGAGATTGATCCAATAATCTGTGTAAAACACAGTGGAGAAAAACTAATGCATGCAGTCAAGACGCGAGCTGTAGACAAGCTGAAAAAAGTGGAAAAAATAAAGAAAAAACAAGAGAAATGGGTGCTCATGGTATAATACAGATTAAATGGTAGAAAAGAGGAAAAACCTGAAGCATACAGTAAAATGGCAAAGAATACAACGTTGAACGTATAAGAATAAGACTAAGCAATGCTAAGCAGGCTAGCAAGCTACAAACAATGGTGCAGCATGCTGTCAGCAACAGGAACAGGAAGTCATGTCTGGTTTCCTGGTTCCCTTGGTCTTTGTTTTCAACTGTTTTGTTTAGCCTATCAGTCCTGGTGTTGATGTTTCTCTTGTGCCTGGTCATTTCTTGTTTGTATGTTGTGCGTTATTAGCCAGCATATTGCTGTAGTGTATGTGATTCCTTCTTCTATGAATAGCTACCTTCACAGTTGTATTCTCCTTTATTTAATATTAAAGTTCTGCATTTGGATCCTCACTCTCTCACCTCTTACATTCACAAACCCTGGCAGTGCTGTATTTAATTGCCTTTTTTCTGATGTACAATCTAATAATTAGTTCCAAAGTACTTAATTATGTTCCATAAACTAACACACCAAAAGAAGCATTCATGTTTTGTTTAAATTGAATTGTTTTTAATTAGTAAAACTATTCTATATGACTATCCGCTTGACTCTTAAAAGCTTAAAATCACTAACTAGATACATACACATGTAAACACCTTTTCATTTATCACTACACTACAGGTTGTAAATGTAGTTAGTACTGTGTTATTGAAAACGTCTAGGTGAATGTTGTAACCCCCGTTCTCTGATGGAGGGTACGAGATGTTGTGTCGATTATAGTGACATTAGGAGTCTCTCATGAGGGCCTCGGTTACCTCTTATCTTTGAGAAAAGGCCAATGAAAAATTGGTGAACAGAATTTGCATGACCCTCTCCCGGACATATGGGGTATAAAAGGAGAGAACCTTGCATCTATTTAGTCAGGTTTTACACCGAGAATAGGTTCGGCAGTTACAGTGGTTGGTACAGTGTTGTGGCAAGAGGGACACAACATCTCGTTCCCTCCATCATGTTGTGAGGATTGTAGTGATACTAGAGGTCCCTATCCAATAACACCACGACACAAGTTATTGCATGCCAAAGGATCAGGTGCATCAGACAGCATGTAACCTTCCCCAACGCCCCATAAGACGTCATATACAATTTAAGTTCCCGGCATCCCTGAGGGGGGGAACAAGCAACGTGAGTAGCATGAGAGCAGGCCACACCATCCGCTGCCTTTTCTCTCTCGAAGAGAGGCTCGAAGGGGGCTCATTGATGGCCTGAAAGGACCACGGAGAGATCCCTATAACTATATATATATATATATATATATTAGGGCTGTCGATTTAACGCGTTAGTAACTTGCGATTAATTTTACAAAAAATAACGCGTTAAAAAAATTCACGGATTTAATCGCAATGCTTTCCTGAGAAATTCCTGAGAAATGTAAGCTTGTAGTACCACCTGTTTACTCCAGAAGCCCTAATACATATATATATATATATATATATATATATATATATATATAGTTATAGGGATCTCTCCGTGGTCCTTTCAGGCCATCAATGAGCCCCCTTCGAGCCTCTCTTCGAGAGAGAAAAGGCAGCGGATGGTGTGGCCTGCTCTCATGCTACTCACGTTGCTTGTTCCCCCCCTCAGGGATGCCGGGAACTTAAATTGTATATGACGTCTTATGGGGCGTTGGGGAAGGTTACATGCTGTCTGATGCACCTGATCCTTTGGCATGCAATAACTTGTGTCGTGATGTTATTGGATAGGGACCTCTAGTATCACTACAATCCTCACAACATGATGGAGGGAACGAGATGTTGTGTCCCTCTTGCCACAACACTGTACTGTAAGTGAAATTTCAGCTGTGTGGGCAACATACAGTTTATTACAGTGAACAAAACATTAACAACAAAAACATGCGTTACGTTCTTGCATTCAAAACACTTGAAGGAGTGCAAATATGAACTAAGGGATCTCAAGATGTGATTAAAGATTGAGTATTAAACTATATTTAACTTGACAAAGTGAACTAAACATTTTATTTTTATGATGCAACACACCCAAGACGCTACACAAGCATGGTCGTATGGTCTTTACCTCAAAAATATTTAATTACCAACAAGGTTAAGGAGGTGTCCATTTTTACCCAGTCAATCTTTATTTAAAAAACATGCTCCCTGAAATAGATCCACTTTGCTTCTTCTGTAATGCTGTAGATGAATCTGCCCCTCACCTTTTTGGGAATGTGTCCACGCTGTAGTATTTTGGAGAAAATGTTCTTTGTTTGTACGTACCTCTATTTTAACTAGTTTTTCTTTGCTTTATAAAAACGTTTTATTTGGTTTTCACAGTTTTGAAAACTTAAGTTAATATTTTCTGATTAATCTGTTTATATTTCTTGCCAAGTTTTTTATACATAAGTGTAAATGTATGTCTATTTGCACTTTGTAAAGACTTGAAATATTATTGAAATACTCTTTGTACCTCCAACAACTCCAAAGCATTGAAAACCATTGCACTATGTAATGAATATAATGTCTTGACATTATTGTAAAATATATCTGTAGTATTTTGTACTATGTATACCCCTGGCTTGTTTCTAAATCAAAAAATGTCTGATTCAGGTGTACATTGACGTGTCCTTAAACAAGCCCTCATAATAAATCTGGAACTGATTGACAAATTCACTTTTGAATGGTTTTATCAATGATCAACTGTTCTTCCACAAGAATGTAATGCATTTTAATTATCTGAATATTTTTTTATTTTATATATATATATTGTTATATGAGGGGCTTTCTCAGCAAATATTTGAATATGCGATAAATCACGGTTAATTAATCAGGACACCATGTAATTAATTCGATTACAAATTTTAATCGATTGACAGCCCTAATATATATATATATATAAGGAAACCCCTGGTATCTCTTTTTTCCATTAAAATATGTATGTATATATAAAATACATAATTTTTATTTATTTATTTATTAATTTTTTGGGTGAACTATTCCTTTAATAAGACCTAATACAAATACTTTGCGATATAAAATACATAGATCCATATAAAAAAAAAAAAAAAAACATGCGTGATGCGTCACCCAGCTTGCCACGCCCCCATCCGGGAATATGACACGCACTCCTTCTCCAGCATGGCGGCATCAGGTGAGGGTTTTGTAGGTTTTTGCATGGGCCGGTTGTGAAATTGTGGGTGTGATGTGTCATTTATGCAAGGGAAATTTCTTTCAGTGGCATATAACGTGTGATCGGAGAGATGGCACCCGTGATGGAGGCGATTTTACGGCGAGGAGTGATTGCAAAAGCTTGATCTTGACTTGTGAAGGGACGCTGCGTATAAACTGGCACCAGCAGCTGCGGTTGACTGCACAAGAGCATAATGCATCAGCTCGTTTACTTTCTATTTACAGACAGCGTATGAGAATAGTTTAAATGTCCTTTTGATCATATTTAATTCAATATATATGTTGTAATCGTTTATCAGAAATTAAATAAGACATATGCAGCCTAGCCCGCGTCGTTATGTTTACATTGCATTGTTTTATGTTTCAGTTGTGAATACAGTATTGGTTTCTGTTTGTAAGTAAACCCTTGAGGCACTAATGAAATAATTGTCCCAACCGCATGTACATGTAAATAGTTTTATTAGCGCAGGCGCAGAGTTGAGGGAGGGGCTGCTGTAACTTCATACATTTGCTTAAGACTTTCCCGCGTTTATTTTAGGACATTTATAACGTTATATGAACATTACGTCAACGGATTAGCTTAAATATTTGACAGCAGAGCGCCTTGTTTACTTGGCAACTGACTCGCGGTATTGCCTGCCGCCTTCTGCACTGTCCCGGGACAAGCGCTGTCAGTATTGCTCAAATGGAGATCTTGTGCGCCTAAAAACGAAACATTCTGCCTTCATTTTACTCACCTTTTACGCTTGTCCCAAACCAGTAAGCACTAGGTGTTAGGCAGAATGTTAGACACCGTCACCATTCGCTTTCATTGCATCGTTTCTTTTTCCCAAACAATGAAAGTGATTGGAGACTGAGGTTGTCACTCTGCCTAGCATTTCCTTTTGTGTTCTGTGGAAGAAAAGAAAGTAATATGGCTTTGGAGCAACCTGAGAGTATGTAAATGATAACAGAATTGAATTTTTTTGGCAAACTATCTCTTTAATTATCTGCATTTGTCTATAAACATCCCCATTGCATTCATATGATAAGATGAGTCACTATTTATAATTTTTTTACCATAATCTTTTAGAATATACTCTGGAAAAGCTTGTGCAATTGTGAAATGCAGCCCTTCTGGAGATGCCACGCTCATACAAATTTTCTACGCATGGCTGACCTTAAAAGAGAGTTCTCAAAATTAAAGCTAATTTAATATGTCTGTATGTAATTTAACATCAAAATGTGCAGTCCACTGTTGTAGAGTTATCTTGTGTCTTTTGGCAGTTTGCAGAAAACATATGGGCCAATGTTGACAAAATTAAGCAACGAACAGAAATAAGCAACATCTGAGCTGCCTCATTCAGCATTCACAGGTCACTGCCATTCCTGTGCCAGCTGACCTGAATTAATTAAAACAAATTTTTGAAACACTGCACAGATTTATTATTAGCAAACTATAGTTTTGGCAAGTCGTTTAGGACATCTACTTTGTGCATGACATGAGTTGTTTTTCCAACAATTGTTTACAGACAGATTGTTTCACTTTTCATTGACTATATCACAATTCCAGTGGGTCAGTAGTTCTTTATGCAGCTTGGAAAATTCCAGAAAATGATGTCAAGCCTTTAGACAATTAGCTTCTGATAGGCTAACTGGAGTAAATTGGAGGTGTACCTGTGGATGCATTTTAATGCCTACCTTCAAACTCAGTGCCTCTTTATTTGACATCATGGGAAAATCAAAAGAAATCAGCCAAGACCTCCGAAAAAAAAATTGTGGACCTTCACAAGTCTGGATCATCCTTGGGAGCAAATTTCCAAATGCCTAAAGGTACCACGTTCATCTACAAACAATAGTACGCAAGTATAAACACCATGGGACCACACGGGTAGACATACAGTGAGGAAAATAAGTATTTGAACACCCTGCTATTTTGCAAGTTCTCCCACTTGGAAATCATGGAGGGGTCTGAAATTGTCATCGTAGGTGCATGTCCACTGTGAGAGACATAATCTAAAAAAAAAAAATCCAGAAATCACAATGTATGATTTTTTAACTATTTATTTGTATGATACAGCTGCAAATAAGTATTTGAACACCTGAGAAAATCAATGTTAATATTTGGTACAGTAGCCTTTGTTTGCAATTACAGAGGTCAAACGTTTCCTGTAGTTTTTCACCAGGTTTGCACACACTGCAGGAGGGATTTTGGCCCACTCCTCCACACAGATCTTCTCTAGATCAGTCAGGTTTCTGGGCTGTCGCTGAGAAACACGGAGTTTGAGCTCCCTCCAAAGATTCTCTATTGGGTTTAGGTCTGGAGACTGGCTAGGCCATGCCAGAACCTTGATATGCTTCTTACAGAGCCACTCCTTGGTTATCCTGGCTGTGTGCTTCGGGTCATTGTCATGTTGGAAGACCCACCCTCGACCCATCTTCAATGCTCTAACTGAGGGAAGGAGGTTGTTCCCCAAAATCTCGCAATACATGGCCCCGGTCATCCTCTCCTTAATACAGTGCAGTCGCCCTGTCCCATGTGCAGAAAAACACCCCCAAAGCATGATGCTACCACCCCCATGCTTCACAGTAGGGATGGTGTTCTTGGGATGGTACTCATCATTCTTCTTCCTCCAAACACGGTTAGTGGAATTATGACCAAAAAGTTCTATTTTGGTCTCATCTGACCACATGACTTTCTCCCATGACTCCTCTGGATCATCCAAATGGTCACTGGCAAACTTAAGACGGGCCTTGACATGTGCTGGTTTAAGCAGGGGAACCTTTCGTGCCATGCATGATTTCAAACCATGACGTCTTAGTGTATTACCAACTGTAACCTTGGAAACGGTGGTCCCAGCTCTTTTCAGGTCATTGACCAGCTCCTCCCGTGTAGTTCTGGGCTGATTTCTCACCTTTCTTAGGATCATTGAGACCCCACGAGGTGAGATCTTGCATGGAGCCCCAGTCCGAGGGAGATTGACAGTCATATTTAGCTTCTTCCATTTTCTAATGATTGCTCCAACAGTGGACCTTTTTTCACCAAGCTGCTTGGCAATTTCCCCGTAGCCCTTTCCAGCCTTGTGGAGGTGTACAATTTTGTCTCTAGTGTCTTTGGACAGCTCTTTGGTCTTGGCCATGTTAGTAGTTGGATTCTTACTGATTGTATGGGGTGGACAGGTGTCTTTATGCAGCTAACGACCTCAAACAGGTGCATCTAATTTAGGATAATAAATGGAGTGGAGGTGGACATTTTAAAGGCAGACTAACAGGTCTTTGAGGGTCAGAATTCTAGCTGATAGACAGGTGTTCAAATACTTATTTGCAGCTGTATCATACAAATAAATAGTTAAAAAATCATATATTGTGATTTCTGGATTTTTTTTTTAGATTATGTCTCTCACAGTGGACATGCACCTACGATGACAATTTCAGACCCCTCCATGATTTCTAAGTGGGAGAACTTGCAAAATAGCAGGGTGTTCAAATACTTATTTTCCTCACTGTATATCTATATCCACAGTAAAACAAGTCCTATATCAACATAACATGAAAGGCTGCTCAGCAAGGAAGAAGCCACTGCTCCAAAACTGCCAAATAAAAGCCAGACTACAGTTTGCAAGTGCATATGGGGACAAAGATCTCACTTTTTGGAGAAATGTCCTCTGGTCTGATGAAGCAAAAATGTAACTGTTTGGCCACAATGACCATCGTTATGCTTGCAGGAAAAATGGTGAGGCTTGCAAGCCGAAGAACACCGTCCCAACTGTGAAGCACGGGGTGGCAGCATCATGTTGTGGGGGTGCTTTAATGCAGGAGGGACTGGTGCACTTCACAAAATAAATGGCATCATGAGGAAGGAAAATTATGTTGACACATTGAAGCAACATCTCAAGATATCAACCATGAAGTTAAAGCTCAGTCGCAAATGGGTCTTTCAAAAGGACATTGACCCCAAGAATACCTCCAAAGTTGTGGCAAAATGGCTTAAGTACAACAAAGTCAAGGTATTGGAGTGGCCATCACAAAGTCCTGACCTCAATCCGATAGAAAATTTGTGGGCTGAACGAAAAAGCATGTGTGAGCAAGGAGGCCTACAAACCTGACTCAGTTACACCAGTTCTGTCTGGAGGAATGAGCCAAAATTCCAGAATCTTATTGTGAGAAGCTACTAAAGAAATACTAATAAAGTGTATGTATATTTCTGACCCACTGGGAATGTGATGAAAGAAATAAAAGCTGAAATATCTAATTATATCTACTATTATTCTGGCATTTCACATTCTTAAAATAAAGCAGTGATCCTAACTGACCTAAGACAGGGAATGTTTTCTACAATTAAACATCAGGAATTGTGAAAAACTGAGTTTAAATGTATTTGGCTTATGTGTATGTAAACTTCTTTAACTTCATATGTATATGTTGGGATGAGGGATAATGTTGTCAGAGCGTTTGCTCTTTGTTTTTGTGGTGCAGCAGGCTGTTGTCGCCCTACAGTAAACACTGATTCAGTTGCACAGCCCTGGAATGTCCTGACAGTGCAGTTTGTCACAAAAGAGCTCAGAAGCATGAAGCCTAGTTAGTAGATAACAGCAATGCTTCTTTATGTGTTAACTGCAGCAGGCCCACAACAGATGCGACTCTATCTTGAGTGTAAATAAGTTATTTTTGGTGTATACATTGGGTAGAATTCTGGGAAGTTTGAGATAGTTTTATCATTTGCCTTGTGAAAATCACGTGTCTTCTCACTAAAAGCCAGTTTACACTTCTGCATCAAACCAATGGCAGAAGTATAACTGGCCAATGCTGTGGTTTGCATTTAGAGTTCTGTGTTGGTGTGTCTGCGTTTTGTTGACCAGATGACCAAGACAAAAAATGAGGATAGGGCCAGTGCCATGTATCAAAGAAAAAGCTTAACAAATTCTGGATTCCAAAATTGTTTTTTTGTTTGACAAACTCACCAAATTCAAGCATGCTTCATCAGGGTTAAATGGTATCAAGATGCTAGTTACAAACTTTCTATCGATTAAAAGTTTGATCCCGAGGTTATGATTAGTTCACATGCTCATTCACATGAATGAAGCGAACAGCCAATCATGTGCGAGACAGAGCGAGTCACGTCTCATGTGAGAGTCAGTGAGATTTACTTCTCCGCTGAAGATGTTCATGAAAATTATGATCAATTATAAGACTTTAAACAGTTATAACAGCACGAGAGGACATTAAAAATATTATCAATCAAATACATTTTACACAACATGAATGATGAAATCATGAGTAATAATTATACTTCCACACAGCACAGAGGATCACTAGTAAATGATAAAGAATTTAAAGGCATTTACACAGCAAGAAGAAACATTGCTGCTGCTACAAGAGCATGAAAAAAATATGAATGTGATGAAAATATTCAATTAGAGAATATATCGATGTGAAAGTAATTTTATATAGCTCCACATCATGAACATCCCGGCTTGTCATCTTAAAAGTTTAATATCTTGATTTGAAATGTAAAAAATATTAATTAAAATTACTAACTTAATATAATTTAACACTATTAGACATTAATACACTATCGAATAATACAAATGTGAGCAATTGGAAAATGAGTAGATATAAACTAATAAAACCTTATCTGTTCTTTCTAGCAGAATAAGACACAAAAAATACATATTTGGTGTGCTGGTGTGCTTTGAACTTCAAATACTGTGTTCATGGCATCTCTGCCAGCAAATCCTAATAAGAAGAGAATATATTTTCGGATATATCTACAGTATATTGTGGAGTGATTTGATCATTATTGATATTTTATTAAACTCTTACTTGAAATTATATAATTATTTTAGGTGTATTTATTCATACGTACATATTTTATGGCCAGTGTGGGGAAAATTATTGGGAAAAATTGAAGTGTCTGACAAAAATCTATTTCTTGCAATAAATAATGATCATAAATAATTTTATACATTTACATAATATCTCGTTGAAGTGCATATTAAATTGGAGTGTGAGATACTGGAGGGAGTGACTGTCACTTTGCTCACAGCTGATTGGTCCAGTATCTGGATGAGATCTCTGATCGGGAACATAACCTGCCCTGGAGGAGGTTAGCTGATTAGCGTATGTTGCTATGGCAAGGAACACAAATGAAAGCCTTTCCACTTTACTGGTACCGCAAATTCAGAGTTTGCATAAACTGAGTTTAAACTTATCAAGCTAGCTGCTTAATCATGCTTTGTGACATGCTTTTGTGTCTTCAATCAACTGATAAAATGTTGTCGTTTTGCACAAATTTCTTCGGTTTATTGTTGTTGTTCTCCTATGTTGGAAAAATTTAGCAGAAATAGAGTGTTTACTGCAGGAGATATGGTACATGGAACACTTAAAGGGATAGTTCACCCAAAAAGGAAAATTCTCTCATCATTTTCTCACCCTCATGCCATCCCAGATGTGTATGACTTTTTCTTCTGCAGAACACAAACAAAGATTGTTAGAAGAATATCTCAGCTCTGTAGGTCCATACAATGAAAGTTAATGGTGGCCAGAACTTTAAAGTTCCAAAAAGCATATAAAGGCAGCATAAAAGTAATCCATAAGACTCCAGTGGTTTAATCCATATATTCAGAAGTGATATGATGGGTGTTGGTGAGAAACAGATCCATATTTAAGTCCTTTTTTACAATAAATCTCCACTTTCTCTTTCACCTCCACATTCTTCTTTTGTATTGCTGAGTCGCATTCTTTGTGCATATCACCCCCTACAGGGCAGGGAGGAGAATTTATGGTAAAAAAGGACTTAAATATTTAAATGTGTATCACCCATACCTATCGTATCACTTCTGGAGACATGGATTTAACATGTGAGTTGTTATTCTTCTAAAAATCTTAATTTGTGTTCAGCAGAAGACAGAAAGTCATACCCATCTGGGATGGCATGAGGGTGAGTAAATGATGAGAGATTTTATTTTTATTTTTGGGTGAACTATCTCTTTAATTTCATACACCGATAATAAATGCAGAAATGCACAATTGAAATGTGTGCTAAAATTCTTTAAATTCATTAGAAATTAAATGAATGAATGTGCTTATCTAGACTGTAGACTATCTCAGATGAGAGGCTGTAGTAGGCTATAGAAAGATGACACATTTTATTTTGCCATTTGATTAACTTGACCTGTACTGTACGGCGCTAATATTATCCATCTCTCCCCAGTTTTTGGCTTCTAGCTGGTGAGAAGGCCTTTCTTATGGGCAGACAGACAGCAGCAGCGGAGAGGGGGAAGTTTAGCACAGTCTGGGAGCTGCTTTTAGAAAGGACTGCTGATTTGAATGTGGAAATGAACAATTTCTCTTGTTACTTGTTGATTGTTTCTCATAACAGAAAAAGCACAGCAATGTCAGTTTAGTAAATCATTTAAGCCAAGACTGATTATGGGGACAAAAGGCGTCCCGATTGTACATCCGTTGGACCACAGGACGCAGCTCGTAAAACCGGAATGTCTGGTCACCCTAGTCTGCGTGTTTATGTGAGTACATAGCCAAGTGCTTGTATATTGAGAGAAAATTCCTTAATTTCTGAAATAACCAAACATTTCATAAAAAAATGCCCATGCAGTTTGTTTATTCAAACGTATTTATTACTAAATTGTTGTAGCATTAAAATGAGTTCATCAACATATGTAGTATTTAGGTGCATATTATGTATTATCCATGTTTCTTGCCAAACAAACGAAATGAATTGGGCATAAACTGTATGCTTGCTCATGAGTCACTTTAATAATAATCATCAAAAAAAATCATCAAATTAGTAAATATCTACTTGCTTGACCAACACAAAATGGGTGATGTTGTAAAGCTGTTGCTAGAAGCTGGACTTTACAAAGCATTTAGGCAATGTAACCAACTCTGAACAAATTATTTTTATTTTGCTGTCAAATTAAAAGTGTTCTGTTTTCATAACTTATATGATTATTTACTGTCAAACATACTGTCAAAATGTCTAAAGCCCCTTTCACACGTAGATCCCAGGATTAATCCCTGGAAAAGTCATTCCGGCAACTGTTCTGTGACTACAAAATGTGTTAATTAACAGTGCAAGAGCTTTCCCGTAATTGGTGCTCCCAGTCACACACATCCCTGGACAAAAGTGGCATTATGGTGTGACATCTGTTGTACAGCATCTTGAGTTTACTCACCAGAAGTCCGCTCTTTTATCCTCTTGTAAACAAATACATTTCGTACAGTAAAACTAAACTGACGGTTAATTTCATCATCTGTGCGGGATACTCGGATGGCGAGTAGCTCCCTAGTCCCTTTAAGATTTGTGTGATAGCCAATTTTATTGATTATATTCCTACAGTTGGGCCTACTTTTATAAATAGCTCATAAGATCATTTTTATTTTGTTTGATGTTAATTGTTTTTGTGTTATTGGCTGCTGTCTACCAACTGCCTCCCAAGAACAATAAAGATTGAAAGTGAAAGTAATGCCTCCTACACACTACACGACTTTCAAAGACATCAGATTGTGGTACCGTTCATATTACACAACTGTCTGTCTTGTCACTGAAGTCGTAGCATTTTCAAATTACACGAGGAATCGGCGGCACATTACAAAACATTTCACTATTGACGAATCCCCGACGACTCTGCCTGGACTTCAAATGACGCCTCACAACAGAATACACACAAGAAGTGAATACACAGAATACACACAAATGCATGATCATATGTTATGCATTTCAGAATATGATGCGTATGTTTTTAATCATATACTATATTGGTTTCATTATGAAAAAGTACCTCCTACTGAAAAATCAACCTATTTGCTTACCTTTTCAATAAAAACCACTTGACTTGACCTGACTGTCCAAGAGAATTGGCAATTTCTCTCAAACTCTTCTCTTTCTCCACCCGGTTGTGGTACAGTTCAGATGAGACATCAAATAGTCACTGGTGCTCCTGCCAATGTTCCACTCAATTTTCTTCCATTTCTTCGGTCCAATGAGCAAAAATCAGGCTTAAAATCCTGTAGTGTAAACTTGCCATAACTATCACTACCCTGCAACAGTTAAGTTACGATTTTGATTCAGTCATTTACTTTGATTCTAAATTGGTCTACCTGACTAAAAATAAAGAAAACTAACTAGATTACACTGACGAGGTATGCCTTTTTCATCTTCAGACATTAGCATTTATTACAATAAAAATGGTTAGGGTCTTCATTTGCTGTTTATTTGTTGGTGTTTTTCTTTTTTTTTTGCGCTAGACATTTTTTCTGTATGCCTTAAGCACTTTTTCATTTACAAATAAAACATATAAGTAATAGACACATTGTAGTCTCTGCTAAATGTTGCTCTGCGATTAAGCATTGAGAAGCATCGAGGCAAATGACATCTTTTCGTCGTGATTTCTACAAGCTGTAGAATCTTAAATAAAACTATATTTGGGTGAAAATACTGTCATTAAACAACTGGTAAAAGTGTACTGTATCTGGTTGTGTTGTAATTCATTAGCCTATACCTCACTGAGTTTTTAGATTCATCTTCACAAATTCTGTGGAATGATGTTCATGGATATGGTAGTTTGGAATGTTCCCCTGCATGACACAGCCCCTTTTTCATCACAGTTTACAAACTGGGTAACCATTATTTGGTTAAATATGTTTATTTTAAAAATGTTTAAATACCCAAAGTATTCCTGTACACCACAGACTTAAACTGCACCATTTATGTGGAAAATAAATTTCAAGCTCCGACAGTTGGTGTGCTGCTCTCAGAATAAAAAATGTATTTTATCACGTGAGTTTGGTGAAGCTGTAAATGTAGCCGATTGTTTCATAATTGAACTGATATTTACAATGGAAATGTTAATTTCTTGACTAAAACCATTTTTAAAATCCTGTTCCGTGAATGAAAAAATATGGCAATGGTTTATGACAGCCGTATGTTTTTTTAAACAGCGGTACATCATGAAACACTAACTTTCTCCTTTGCATGATAAATACATCATCACTACGACACACAACTTTCATGATATCAGCTGTGCTTTTGTTCACACTGACACGACCTAGGATTGATCCCGGCAATGTTACTAGGGTCTAATCCTGGGAAATATTTCAGGCATACCGGCATCGACTTGCATTCACACTTTAATCCAGGAATATCCAGGGATCAGAGCCCAATGTGAGTGAGGTAATACAGATAGAAAAGGGCTTGAGTGAAATACAACAAGTATTGTTTACACTTACATACCATATATATATATATATATATATATATATATATATATATATATATATATATATATATATATATATAAACATCACAAAGGCATTTTTGCCCCAACATTTTAAATTAAGGGTGAATTTTTGCCCTGAGTCCCCCTTAATTTCAGACCGTGACTAACACTAATCTCCTCAACAGGCTGCACGTTTTTGAGGTGTCATTCATGTCATTTAATTTCTAAAATGTCTTTACAGCTAAAAAGAATAAGAAAAAGGGTAAGACCCTTACCCTCACTGACTTCTTAGCAGAGGACAGCGGGGGAAATGCTCCACCTACTTATGCACCTACAAAGCCCACCAGCTGGGCAGATGAAACGGATGACGTGGAGGGAGATGGTGAGATTCAGTTACTAGATTAACATTGTCAACCACATTTGATGTGTTGGGGCTTTGCTTTTAAAATATGCTCTCATACTTTTTCTCATAGTTTGATAAACTATCAGTTTCTCAGAAGTTGAATTCATTGGGATGAATTTGGCTTCGCTCCCTGACTTTTACAGTTACTACATCATGGCACACAGAGGAGGATCTGTATCGTGCACCGCCCATTGATCGGTCCATTCTGCCAACTGCTCCACGTGCTGCCCGCGAGCCCAACATTGACCGCTCCCGTCTACCCCGCAACCCCCCCTACACTGCCTTCTTGGGCAACCTCCCTTATGACGTCAGTGAAGACTCCATCAAAAACTTCTTTCGTGGACTGAATGTGAGTTTCCTCTCTTCAGCAGAAGGCATTGTCATATCCTCTGTCAGAACATTAGCAGACATTGAATTTGTTCAGTTGTTTGTGTTGTACTTTTCCAATATGGCGGCTGCCAAACAGCATCTGCTAGTTTCAGTCTTGTGCTATTTTGCATGCACCCCCAACACCTGGTAGCAAATTGTGCATGAAAAAGACTATAAATGATTTCAGGGCAAAATAATGAGTAGTTTCCACAAAATGAGATTCTGGAATAGTTTTGAGGAAGTGATTTAAAGACTCATTATATTCTGGCAAATCAGATGGTTCTGCAGGATTTATCACTAGAAGTGTGACTGATTTATCAGTTTGACTGATTAATCAGTGCATATAGTTGCTTTTAGGAACTATCGTTTATCAGCAAACATCTATGCCGATAGTTGCTGATTTGCGCAACCTGAGATTGAGATTTGTTTTAATAAAAAATTTTAATTGTGAATCCCTGAACTCTGCAACAGTAGAGCTAAAAAAATAAAAGTTAGCATCAAATAATCATTTAAAAAAAAAAACAATAACCGAAATATCAAGAAGCAAGAGGTATACATCCCCCTACTTTAATACTTGGTTGAACCACCTTTTGCAGCTATTACAACCATCAGTCTTTTTGGACATGTCTTTATCAACTTTGCACAATGTGATGGAGCAATGTTAGCCCATTTCTCCTTCCACAATTACTCAAGCTGTACCAAATTAGTTTGGGATCAGCGATGGACAGCAATTCTGAGGTCTCTCCACAGATGTTCAATGGGGTGAAGATTAGGACTCTTGACTGGGTCATTCAAGTGCATCAGTTTTCTTAATTTTAAGCAACTCCAGTGTTGCTCTGGCTTTGTGTTTTTGGTCATTGTCCTGCAGAAACACAAACTTCCCAATTTTACACTTGCTGGCAGAGGTTGGTTCTTATCCAGAATATCTATGTATTTTGCAGCATTCACTATTCCATCAATCTTCACAAGATTGACAATCCCTGCTGCTCATAATGCTACCGTCGGCATGTTTCACTGTGTGGCTGGTTTCAAGGCACTTTGACAATGGAACATTTTAAAATGGACCAAAACTGTGTCAATACAAGTCACATGTAAGCAAACTTTCCCATTATTGGTCAGAATGTTTGTGCTCTGTTCCTGGATTTAGCATATCCATTGATAGCTGTTAAAATGATATACCTGTGAAAATGTTGTTAATTTTCAAGTGTTGTTTATGTAATGCTTGTGCATTACATAAAGCAGAGAGAAGCCACAGAATAAAAAAAAATTATAATTTGTATCTGTCAAAAAGTTGCTGATGTCGTCCTACCTGTGTTCTGCCGCTATCCGAGAGATGCGATCATTCTAAAATTGCCTCAGGAATCATAAAACAGCCCCTATTTTATACATGCTACTATATTTAATATAGTTGCCAAAAGGTTATATATGTGTTTTGATGATGAATAATTGAAGTACTGACCTACAGATGTCTTCTCCAAAGATCAATTCCATCAGGTATGTTCATGGTTTTTATAGGATACTGTTTGGTTTGTTGGTCCATTGGGTTGAATTGCATTCTCACTACAAGCAAACCTTTTCGGAGTTCGTTTGCTATCAGTCCGAGACCAACTCAGCTTGGTGGTCTCGGATCAATTGTTTTGGTGCGGATCCGAGTGCTATTGCTGTGTTCATATATATGAAAATGCACCTGGTTCCAAAACAAATGCTCCAAATGAGTCAGGTTTGAAAACGCCCTAAGGGGCCTGCCTTACGCAGAGTGGCAGTAGTTCCATATTTCTTCAGCTTCTGTATGATGGACTGCACTGAGCTCTGAGGTATGTTCATTGCCTTTGAAATGGTCTTGTATCCTTACCCAGAATTGTGCTTCTCCACAGTTATATCCCTCACTTAAATGCTCCTTTGTCTTCATTATTGTTTGTTCTAAGGAAAATACAGCCATAGAATTTCATCTTATAGAGAGGGAAGTTGTTTATGCTCATGAAGTAATTGAATTCAGCTGATCCACTAATTTCTAGAGAGACTAGAGCAAATTGGATGTTTATAAGACAATATCTTGCACCAGAGGAAAGTAATTACTGTATGAAAGCTATGAATACTTTTTTATTCTCAAATTTATGGGATAAAAGTAATTTGTCAAGATATACAATGCTATGTATTGGCTGTGGAAAGTCATATTTTAATAATCAAATTTTTGTGAAAAAATTGTGAAAACTGCACTGGGGCTGAGTATGTTTTCAATACATTGTGTGCGTGTGTGTGTGTGTGTGTGTGTGTGTGTGTGTGTGTGTGTATATATATATAAACACACACACACATACAAGACTATGCATCTGATTAATTTGGTAATACTTAGACACAAGAGCATTGTAAGAAGACCAAATCTGTCATTTCAAAATAAAAGTTAAATGTCCCCAAATATTAATTTTTCTGGTTTATTATTGGGAGTTATAACATTATGAATTCAAATGTAGTGTATTATAAACATATTTTGGAAATGATGGATAATCAGAATAGCCTAGGACTCTTAAAGGAATAGTTCACCCAAAACTGAAAATTCTCTCCTCATTTACTCACCTTCAAGCCATCCCTGATGTGTTTGACTTTCGTTCTTCTGCAGAACACAAAGTAAGATTTTTAGAAGAATATTTCAGCTCTGTAGGTCTATACAATGCATGTGAATGGGTGCCAAAATGTGGATGCTCCAAAAATCACATAAAGGCAGCATAAAATAATCCATGTGACTCCAGTGGTTAAATCTATATCTTCAGAAGTGATATGATAGGTGTACATGAGAAACAGTTCAATATTTAAGTACATTTTTGCTATAAATTCTTCTCTCTGCCCAGAAGGGGGTGTATGCTTGAAGAATGTGAATCACCAAAAAAGTGAAAGTGGAGGTTGACTGAGCAGGGAGGAGAATTTATTGTAAAAATTTAATAAAGTATAGATCTGATTCTCACCCACACCTATCAAATCACTTCTGAAGACATTGATTTAACAACTGAAGTCGTATACGTTACTTTTATGTGGACCCATGTAATTTTTGGAGCTCAAAAATATTGCCACCCATTCACTTGCATTGTATGGACCTACAGAGATGAAATATTCTTCTAAAAATCTTCATTTGTGTTCTGCAGAAGACAGAAAGTCATATACGTACATCTGGGATGGCATGAGGGCGAGGAAATTTACATTTATTCATTTGGCAGACGCTTTTATCCAAAGTGACTTAAACCGCACTTACAGGGACAATACCCCCAGAGCAACCTGGGGTTGTGTCTTGGTCAAGGACACAATGGTGGTGGCTGTGGGGATCAAACCAGCAACCTTCTGATTACCAGTTATGTGCTGTAGCCCACTACACCACCACCACCACTCCGTCACCTTTAAAAAAGGAATTAATATGACATTTGTTTATAGTGTAAAAAAATAAAAAACATTCAACCATCACAGAAACTGCTCTTGAGTAAATTTGTAAATGCTACATTTATTTTGATGGTGTGGAACGTTAGTACGGAAAGTAAAAATATTCAATGTTGTCTTTCAATTGATATGAGGTCATAAAAACGGCATGCGTAGTAATTATACAAGAATATACAAAATGCTGTTTTAAATGATTTTAGATGGAGTATAGCATGTCACATCCTATGCCATGTCAACTTCCCAAATGTATTTCATGTCAGCTACCCACATGTAGTACATTTCTGTAGTTAGCAGTACAGAATTGTACTAGTGTAGGAGTGTAGTCTTTATTACCACAGCAGGAAGCAAAAGCTACAAATCAAATACTAAGTTTAAGTGGCACAAAATGAAATAGTTTCAGATAATATGGTTGATTGAAGGTTTTGGATGTGAAACCTTCAATATAGAGAGATTGGGCACTAGTTGATTGGCTGTTCAAAGCAAGCATACAATATATTTGCTCTGGGACACCAGTGAACAGACCTGCATGTTCCAGGATATTGAACACAGATCTGAGATCTGCAATTAAGATGATATAAGGCAGGAATGTTTAGCAAAAAGACTAGTAAGAATTGAGCTGTCTGTGATTATATCTCTTCTGTCCATTCAGATCAGTGCAGTTCGCCTACCAAGGGAGCCCAGTAACCCTGAGCGACTGAAAGGCTTCGGCTATGCTGAATTTGATGATGTAGATTCTCTGTTGCGTGCACTCAGTCTCAATGAAGAGGTGAGAACAGCGATCAGTGTTAAGTCAAGTATGTCCAGACTTTTGAATGGTTACTTTTGGTTCTGAATCAGATCACTCTTGAGTTAATGTTTAGGTATATTAATTTTTAGCATTTAGGCGCATGTTATCTGTTACAACTGTACAAATTTGAGACGCAAGCTCACAGTTGTGTAATGCACAGCAATATTTTGATATTAACCCTTCCTTTTACTCTCTTTTTAGAACCTTGGAAATCGTAGGATCCGTGTAGATATTGCTGACCAGTCCAATGAAAAAGGTTTGCGTGGACAGTGTACAGATCTGTTTCTATGCTGTATTATGCAATTGTGAACCTGTATTATTTAAAAGGCAGAGAGAAGAAACATTCACAATGCTAATTTAGCTATTTATTTTTCCTCATAAACAGAAAGAGATGAGCGGTCCATGTCAGGGAGGGACCGTAATCGTAGTGAACGAGACATGGGCCCAGACAAGACTGATTCTGACTGGCGGGCAAGGCCTAAAGGTGACGGAGATGATGGACCAAAAAGAGACGAGGCCTTTGGAGAGCGTAAGTAATTATTTAAGCCACAACTCATCTCAGTTGTTATTAAAATACTTATATACTAATATATATTTTCTATATACATCTGTACAATTTAAAAAAGTATTTAATTTTGTAATTTAATTATATTGATATCGTTATGATTCAGACCGTTACCGTGACGGCCAGCGGTGGGAAAGCGATCGTTATGACGGAGGAAGAGAGCGATACCGGGAGCGTTATGACGATAGAGACCGCAGAGACTACGACAGAGGTATACGAGACCCTTCACATCATTTTGTGCTGATAAACTTGCAGAAATATATTCCCTTTAGTGCTCGGCTTCTATATTGTCTGAAATTTGCCCATTTTAAGGTTATATGCATCTGCTTGACCAATTAACAGAAGCATTTGTTCTTGTGTGAATTTCACATTTTACTAACAGCCTTGTGAATGGAAAGTAAACATCGTCTTCAAACGTATTTGATTGAATTCTGAGTGTACCTAAATATTGTATAAAATTGGGGTAATTTAGTTTTTTACAATTCATGTAAAAGGCATGTTTGCAGACGTTTTATAAATAAAAATTCTAAACACAAGAAATGTGATGACATGTTTTATTCATCCACTGGTTAGTACAAATCTCATGTGTATCTTTTTTTATTTATTTTTCATTATCCCCTTTTTCTCCCAATTTGGAATGCCCAATTCCCACAACTTAGTAGGTCCTCGTGGTGGCACGATTACTCACCTCAATCCAGGTGGTGGAGGACAAGTCTCAGTAGCCTCCATTTCTGAGACAATCAATCCACGCATCTTATCACATGCCTCTCACATTGTGCATGACACCGCAGAGACTCGCAACATGTGGAGGCTCATGCTACTCTACACGATCCATGCACAACTTACCACACGCCCCACTGAGAATGAGAACCACTAATCACTACCACAAGGAAGTTACTCCATGTGACTCTATCCTCCATAGCAACTGGGCCAATTTGGTTGCTTAGGAGACCTGGCTGGAGTCACTCAGCACAGCCTGGATTCAAACTAATTTGTTTTTGAATCGGACTACACCGGATGCGTCAAATGTTTTGAAATATTACAAAAATGTTTCCAAATATACTTCCTATGAAATCGAAGATCTAATGGGTGTGACGTCATTTAGAACAAAATCTGGCCAAAATGACAGTTTTTGTGTTCATTTCGGTGGTTCGTAACAGCTCACCTGGGCAAACATTTAGGAAAACTTCTAACCGGCTGCTAAACACCTTCTTACTGCCATTGGTCCACATCATCAGTAGGTGTAGCATTAATAGCGAGCTGGTGCAAATTTACCTATGATCGTTCTTGTAGAGAAAGCAGTGGGAGTATGAATGTTCAGGAACAGTATACCATTGCTCGGCTGCTTAGAACTTATTTTTACCTCTGAACGAAGAGCAAATAAGAACTTCTCCGGAAGTATATTGAGGCCTTATATTCACTCGTTTGGGAATCAAATGATATTGGATGCTCTGCGTGTTTCACGCTGTAGGTTCAAAACTACCGGCTCATAAGTGTCATTTGTTCAGGAATTAGAATGCTCTGTGTGTGCTGCATGTTTTATGCTGTAGATTTAGTAGGGGGCAGCGAGGCCTCTGAAATGCGCTGCAGGAAACACTAGCCACTTTTCCACCATCTGGCCAGTGTGAGCCAGGGCAATCAACTGGTCAGCTGGGGCCAATAGCCTCGGACCTCGAGCAGTGAGACCTAAATCAATCTGCATTTCCACCATCGGGCCAATAGCCCCGCGGAGTTGCATTAAACCTGCCCTTCACAAGCTGCCCTGGTGCCAATGTCACACACCCAGCCAATTTCACAAGCAAGAGAGAAACTCAAGCTGAGCTATCAGACTCTGGAGACTAGCTAGCCCTTGAAAAAATGTTTTTTTGTTTTTCCAAAACCTATACCATTTGCGCTGGGTACACAATTTGGAAAGTTCAGCAACAATATACTTAATCGTGTCTTCGTTCATCAGATGCTGTCCATCTGATGTTGCACATTTTCATCAGCCCAAATATTAAGAAGAGCCCAGATTTCATCTGCTGACCTGTACTGACGGTTCTCCATCTGTTAAGGGAAGCTGGTAGCTAGATATGAAAAATTGGGAAAGGAGTATCTTGTTGCTGAAACCTCTGACCTTACTCAGCGAAACTCCACCTTTCACATTGACCCCACCTCATTCGCCAGTGGCCTTTTTTGGCCCAAGGGTAATCGGTGCCCCAAGGAAGCCCCAAGGAGGCACGATAAAGCCCTGGAAGTGACAGTGGGAATGCAACTTGCCCTGGCACACACTAGAACACCCTCATTTGGCCCGATAGTGGAAACGCAGCTAGAGTCACAGTATTTTAGTACAGTGTTCAGTACGTATCAGATGAAAATTAAACGTGTGAGAACTGTTAATGGAACCGAAAATCAAACGGTTCTGGTATAATAAAAAAAAAATGGAACCGGTTCTAGGTTCCCAACCCTTTACATTGGTTTGACCACTTGTTTGTTTATATTTTGTCATTATTTCAGGCTACGATTCTCGCAGTGGGGGGCGTAAGCCTTTTGGAAGTGGTTTTCGCCGCGACTACGATGACCGACGAGAAGACTTTCGTGGCAGCGGAGATCGCTATGGTGACCGTGAAGATAGATTTGAGAGACGGGAAGAGAAGCGTGAGGACAGAGGTGGGCTGACGTTTCGACCATTGACTGGGTCACTTCAGTAACAGATGCTGCAGAAGTCTCTTATCAGGTGGTTTAAACGGACTGTACTGCATCCATGTTCAGGTCCCCTTCAGAGGCCCAAGCTGAATCTGAAGCCCCGCAGTGTTCCCAAAGAAGAAGAGCAGAGCAGCGCTCCATCACTCCCGTCAGGACGAGCCGCATCCATCTTTGGAGGTGCCAAACCAGTGGACACGGCCGCTAAAGAGAGAGAGGTGGAGGAGAGACTGAAGAAAGAGCAGGAGAGACTGCAGAGGCAACTGGAAGAGGACAAGAACAGAGGACCTGATCGCAAGCCCAGAGAAAGGTACACCATACACAGATTACACTCCACAGAGCATTATCAAAAAAAAAGCAACAAACTTTATATCTAAATCAATACTTTTTAAAGTATTCTCTTAAAAGAACTCTTAAAAAAACTATATCATAGCAGGGCTCCAGACTGTGACTTAAATGTGACAAAAATTATTTATTGTGACTATAATTTAAAGTCTAGTTGCCATTGGTGACAGTCAGGGTTGTGTGCGCACATATGCGGTTTCATCAGATATCATCTTGTGATTTATTGAATACATCTTTAGAGTGTGCGCCAGTGTATCTCTTGCCTCTTTTCACCCATTCTGTTTCTGATGAGCTCGCTGCACTGCAACAAACCCATCGCTAGAGAATCGTGTCCAAATGACTCTTTTGAACCGGAACTTTTTCATGAATCACCAGAAAAGAACTGGGGGTTTGAACTCAGGAGCTCAGGTTAGCTCAAGGTGGTTTGTCAGCGAATCATCCATCAATGAGGTCGTGCAGACATTTCAATATAAGAGTACAATGTGTATGTTGGGCCTCTTTATAATTAAAAGTCCTGTATCATATATATATATATATATTAGGGCTGTCAATCGATTAAAATATTTAATCGCATGATTGTCATGAGTTAACTCGCGATTAATCGCACATTTTTATCAGTTCTAAATGTACCTTAAATTAATACTTTTCAAGTTTTGAATACATTAATCAACATGGGTGTGGACAAATATGGATGCTTTATGCAAATGCATGTTTATTATTAGTGAAACCATACTCAACATAGCATGAAGACTAGACATCTATCAAAGGTCATATATGTTTTTCAAAGAACTTTGTTCATGTCTATTAAACACATGGGGAAAAGAATATAGAAAAACCACAGGTTCCCATTATTTCTCTTTCTTTGCACTGAGCCAGTTGCTCAAACAGACGAGCCTGTTTACATTTTCAGATGACAGGGCAGCTCGCTTTTTCTGAACAATATTTTAAACTCGACGTGCTGCGGTGATAACTTAATTCACATCGACAATAAATGCAGACAACATTTGTCTTGTCGACAGAACCATCAGACATCGTTTTGTATATGAATTTTCCGTTCAGAAGACCCAATTTTCTTTCTCCATTTCTGTTTGCTGCGGAATTCTTTACATCTATCACTTTACGTGCATCTCTAACTCTCCAACTACGGGCTAGGCCACGGGTCAAACAGATATTGCGCGTTGCGTTAATCGCGCGTTAAAAAAATTAGTGCCGTTAAAATGAATTTTAGTTAATGCGTTATTAACGCGCTAATTTTGACAGCCCTAATATATATATATATTTACATATGAGATCAAGATTTTGACACTGAGGGCAATTGAGGAACTTCTTCATAATTGTTACACAAGGTGTAAACATTCATTGATGCTCAAGAAGACAACAAGCTACTATATGCATACTATAATTTATGTAATTATCTGTAATGTACATAACCGTTCAAAAGTTTGGGATCATTTGCCTGAAATGTTTGTAGTACATGTCTGCATGTTCTAGGCAAAGGGTGACTACTTCAAAGATGCTAAAATATAACACAATTTTGATTTATTTTGGATTTTGTTGTCACAACATAATTCCCGTAGTTCCATTTATATTATTCCATAGTTTTGATGACTTTATTATTATTGTAAAATGTGAAGAAAAAAATAAAATAAAGAATGAGTAAGTGACCCTAAACTTTAGAACTGTAGTGTAGATTGTGAAGAGCAGTGCTAAATAAAAAAATCTTTTGTCTTATATAAAGGCAATACAAACTTATCTTCTCAACTATGGACTGTATACTATTTATTAAACATCCGATTAATGAGCTATCAGCTGTCTTTGGCTTTATATCTTGTTTCTGAACAGCAATCTAAATCGAGCAATTCTGTGATTTGGCGACTGATAACATCCATTTGGCTCTTTAATGTTTCAGTTTAGGAGCCAATGGCTGCATCACAGGTTTGCTTTTTGCTAAAAATTAACTATCCAAAGACATAAGTTGTCATGATGCCAGCAATTCAGTGCCATCGGAACTTGACTATTCTTGATAACAGTTTCATTTTTCCACTCCTTTATTTAAAACATTTTCATTAAGAATTAAACTAAAACAATGCGTATAGATTCCAACAGTATTTTAATTTGTGGCTCTTGACACTTCACCATTTTGACTAGCCTATTTTAATGTTTTGTTTTTTTAGATATGTTATTAGGGCTGTCAATCCAATGCACATTTTAATTGAATTATTAAATTACATTCGGATTTAATTAATCAAATGACTTGAATATATTAGTATTTTCTTATAAAAGTCCCCAAAATAAAGATCCATCCATCCATCCATCCATCGTCAACCGCTTATCCTGCGTACAGGGTCGCGGGGGGCTGGAGCCTATCCCAGCTAACATTGGGCGAAAGGCGGGGTACACCCTGGACAGGTCGCCAGTCCATCGCAGGGCCACACATATACAGACACACACTCACACTCACATTCACACCTAGGGCAATTTTTTGGAGACACCAATTAACCTAACCTGCATGTCTTTGGATGGTGGGAGGAAGCCGGAGAACCCGGAGAGAACCCACGCAGACAACATGCAAACTCCACACAGAATGGCCGGGGCAAAATAAAGATCATTTAATATAATAAATAATTTGTAATAATTCAAATAATCATAAATATAATTAATAATTTATATCATAATGAAAATATTGCCTTATTAATGCAGACGAGTAGCACTGATTAGACAATACAAAAAGTGATTGATTCCATTTTGTATTTGCCCTTATGAAAATTTGACCAAGCATGGATGTTCACATGTGTAACATGATTTCTAAAAAACAAACTATGGCATATTTGTTATAAAAAGCATTACCCTAAACACATGAACTATAAATACAAAATATAAACATTTAGTAACTCTCATATTTGTATCAAAAACATATTCCTTCGCTCCCATTATGTAGCCTGTTATAAATGTAATTTAGCTGTAGTTGTGATATGATCATATTTATTCTGAATATATTTCTTCCTAAAGTATGATAGTTAATACAGTTAGGGTTACTATAGTAAATTCAAGGTAATTTGTTTTTAAGGGTGGTGATGTTTGAAAGGTCTATGTCTGTGCATGTCGCAGTGATTTCTCCTGTTTATCTTGTTAAAGCTGTTTGAATGTCGGCTGTTTAATATGGTTCTAACTAGTTTACTCACTGAAGGTTTTCAAAGAGGTTTACACTAGAGAATTCTTTGATCTTAAAAAAAGTATATCATCGCAGGGCACCAAACTGCGACAAAAATGGTTGCCAATGCGACCAAAAATGATTAATTGTGACAATAATTTAAAAACTGATCTGCTCTCCGTGAGTTAACGCACCTGCTCTTTGCTTGTGCTGGTCTGTTCATTAAGCCCTGCTGATATTAATGGGTTTGGTAGCCGATAGTGGCGTTTCGTTCGGCTTTTGATGTGTGTGCAGTTTAATGTTGGGTTGCAGAAAACAGCAGCACATAAACAGGGAGAGAGAGAGAGAGAGAGAGGGAGAGAGAGAGAGAGAGAGAGAGAGAGAGAGAGGGATCCAAAACTGTAGCCACACCTGTGCAGCCTATAACAAAATGTAGACGTGCCTATGAGAAAAATGGTTGTGACCATTTAGTTGCAGTCTGGAGCTTAGCTGGCCTAAAGTCCACAGGAATACGTTTTCAGTTGAGTTCGTGAATCTGTCCTGTTCTTACAGGACTCTTACTTTTTGTATGCACTATTTTTGGATGTCGGTTAATGCACATATGTGTAGGAAGTATCTCACTTTCAGCGCCATAAATGCAGCATATTTAGGAATCTGTCAAGAATTTACATCCGGGTCAGGGGGTATAATTAATTGCATTAATTTGTTTAACAACTTTATGTATATATTTAATGGCACTAAATTAATAGGGATGGGTAAAACGATGCATTGTGATCTTCAATTAAACGATCATGATATTAATTCTTAAAACCCACCATTGATAATTTACTCTTTGCACAAACCTCTATACAATAGAAGGAAAGCATTTGCAACCAAATTTCACACTTTGCGACTAAAAATGTATATATCTGGCAACTGGCTGGTAAATGTTCAGATTTCACTCACCTGTGATTGTGTAGTATAGTGGTGGAGTATTGAGCAGAGACAGCCTTTCACTGTGTGTTGAGAGTAAAAGTTGTTCTGTGCTATGCTTGTCCAAAGATGAGGTCCAGGTGACTCTTTTAAAGGGGTCATGAAATAGAGAACCAAATGTTCCTTGATATTTAGACATATGAGGTAACTACTAAAAAAACATACTGTAAATTTCAGAACTCAAAACTTCCTCCTCATTTATAGTTGCGAGCCTGCTGAAACGTCTCGTTTTTAAATCTATCTGTTTGTGACATCACAAGACATTTCTCAGTTGTATTTACACATCCCACAACATGCGTCATCGCACCCTTGGCCACTGGTGCGCAGTTCAAGTCAAGAGAGCAGCCCTCCATGGCTAACTATTCCAAACATAACACCCGACGGGAACCTTTTGAACTATGTTGGATTATTTTTAAATATAGTCATGCACTAGACAGACATCTTTGACCGCTTGATACATAGCTTGTGCCGCTTTTAAAAGACGCGGTGTCAAGTTACAACTCTGAAAGGGAGAAGCAACTCTCTTTTATTCAGGTGCTGCCTGTGTTTCTTTGAGCACAAACACGTCATGGACGCGTTCTTTCACCCATCTGCGCTATTTTTAATTGTTGGTGTATGTAAACATTAGACGTCTTTGACGATGGACGTCTTCGATCGTTTCTGTGTGTTTCTGGTGATGCACGCCTTAAGTATATGCATAATTTCACCGTTCTTTGGACTATGCATGTGCGTTTTTCCAGCTCATATCAGCATGGATTGCTTGTGATCAGACAAAATACGATTCAAGTATAAACACACTTCAAAAACATAATTACACCATTTCATTCATGAATATTTCAAACTTCATGACTGTTTGATGGTTTATGCGCTGAGTGTTAACAGTTGAGCTTGAGATGAACATATTCAATATTAACACATTCAGATGCAATGTGTTGGATGTGCGTTATGTGTAAACCTTGCAATTTTGTTTTATAATGTTCTTCCGATTGACTTTGCTGAATTTGAGGGGCTGCATGAAGTTAGCCAATCATAACAGTGTCCGTTTACGCTAAAGTTTTAAGGAGATGCTAAGGCCAAAACAGAGCGTTTCAGACAGAGGGACAGAAAAATGGTGGAAAATTATCATATATATTACTAAATTGTGACTGTTTTGGGGCAAAAAACTTAAAACCGGATAATGGGAAGATAATAAAATAAAATGAAATAAAAACAGTACTTCATGAACCCTTTAATACCATTTCTGTTCTTTACTGTCAATTGTTTAGCAAAAACAACAAAAAAATAAACATTTACTTCTAGTCAAGCATGGATGAAATAAAGCCATTTGAGTCTTGTTAACATGTGCTCACGGTTTTCTTAAAGAGACAGTGCCGTATTTTCGCACGTGCTCAACAAATCAATCAAAATACTTATTACAAATTATGCAATTAAACAATAAACATGCAACAAAATATAATATATGCAATATAATATCATATTTATTGATTGAATACAAGGATTTGTTATTTTTACAAAAGCTAAAATATATCCCAAATTATGGAAAACTAATCAAATATAATTTGTAAAATGTATGTTTTCATAATGTACCTAGTTAGAAGGTCCCCTCTATAGTTAACAGCATTAGCTGGGAGATCATTTCTATCATATATAAGCAATATAGGCATTATAACTGAAAAATACCCTTATGAATCGATTTCTAATTAAGAGCTTGAATCAGAATTAAACCAGTAAATCTGTATCAAAACCCAGCCCTTTAAATTTCATTTAAATTTCAAGGTCAGTCATACAGTACCTGGGTTTCATTAAACCAGTCCTACTATGGTGAAGGATTGGCTCATTAATATTAATTGAGTATTGTGATGTTGACTCTGGTAAGTGGGTGCTACTTATGACAGTCGACTAAAAAGGGGGTTGTAAACTCTCTTTGCATGCCAAGGACTCCCCAAAAGATGACCCACTTTTGAGTGACCACTGTCCAAAAATGTAAAGGCAGTTCTTCATGTAAAAAAGTATGTAAATTGTGTATATATAAAATTGAATCTGTCATCATGGATGTTGCCTTTAACTCCAATATAAAGTCAAAGCAGTTCTGACATGATAAATGAAAGATGGAGACTTTTCTGTATTTTAATTTTTTTATGAACACTCATGCTCACACAGGCATCCCAGCTGGCGTAGTGAGGACCAAGCAACCGAGCGCTCACGAACAGGAAGTGAGTCTTCACAAACTGGAAACACATCAAGCAGGGGTAAGTGATCACTGACCTGTCTTTTGGTTGCCTTCTCATGTGCAAAAGACTTGGTTGTCTTTTAATTAATAAACAATGCATATATCTTTCATTATTCTGTGATTATCAATTTCTACAAAAACACTTCACCAGATTTCAATAATTCTTTCATCTTTGTCAGGGCCGGGAAAGCGTAGGGAAAGTGAACGTTCTGTGGAAAACGAGGTTTTCAGCCGTGATGAGGAGCCACCCTGCCATGGAAGCCAGATTTTCTCCTCCAAACAGGAGGTTCTGCCACTAAAGGTTGTTCCAGCTCCTCCACCTAAGGAGAACGTTTGGGCAAAGAGAAGCACCATGAGTGCAGGATCCAGTGAAAGTGACACTAAACCTGCTGTCTCTCCCAGCAGCAGTGCTCCTCCAAAAAGGTTTCTGTCTCATTGAAATAATATTAGACACATATGGTATCACTCTTATTTATTTTTTTATTATTCAATGATTGTTTCAGTATTATATCAGTATAAGACAAACAGAATTATAGAATTCTTCTGAAGAATAGAGTTTTTCTGAATTTAGTCTTTTTAATATGCTTTATTTTTCAGTTCAACAAGCTCAGCTGAAGTTGCTCAGAGAAGTAAAGGTAAGACTTATGGATGTACAAATCCACCGAGGTATGAAAGTGATACTGGTGAAGGTGTTGATGACAAAGTCAGGGCCATCATTTAACTTCACGGGACCTGGGACTAAAATCTTTATGGTTGGCCCCTTTCATTTGCCCAATGAGTATGCTAAACAATAGTGAACCTTAATGGTGACAATGTTCCCGTGCAGTTAGTCCCACAAACAACAACACTGGATCAATTCAGTCCACACATCCCATTATCACAAATAACTGAAAACCCCTCATAACATCACCACAGATTGATGTCAGGACAAACTGGTGCTTTGTGTTTATCCTGAAAGCTTGAACAGGGCTAGAAAAAATGTCCTGAAAACATCTGAAAACAAAGCTTATATAAAAACCATTCCAAAATAAGACATTTTTCTAGGATATAGCTGAATGAAGCTCCTTCCTTTAGAGAGCAGTCCATAGTCTCCACTGCTGAACACTGGGCTCTCCTTGCAGATGAAAACAAAGCAGATGGGGTGCGCCAGGATCGGGGCTCCTCATGGGGTCGTGGCGGGGCCTCAGGCTCTGGAGCAGGCAGGGGGCGTGGAGACGCAGCCAGCCGAGACCGAAGGAAGGAGACAGACAGGTTAACCACTCTTTTGCAACCCTACTGCTCAAAAGAGGAGTGTAGAGGAGTGTAGTAGTGTATCTCAGTAAGGATTTATTCAGTGCTTTGCCATCTTGAGAATTTAAGATTCTAACTTTTTTGAGACTTATTCAGAGTATTTTAGTTTCTTAATGGGTGATGGGACAGATGTGAATTTGTCTGTAATGGCCTCTAGAATACTGTGTCCAATTGCATCTTTCCAAACTCAAAAACAAAATTCATATCCTTTTCCTTGATCTTTTGAAATAGTTTGATGTACTGTAGGGCTGGGCGATAAAATGCTATTGATATTTATCAAAGAAAGTGCATTTTCGATATTGATGATTAACTTTTGAGTAAATTTCTATATTTAATCGATGTTCTACATCTAGACCAGTGGTTCCCAACCCTGTTCCCGGAGGCCCCCCCAACACTACACATTTTGGATCTAATCAAACACACCTGATTCAACTCATCCGCTCAATGGTGGAGAATCCAAGACCTGAATTGGGTGTGTCAGAAAAGGGAGATATAAAAAAATGTGCTGTGTTGTGGGGGGCCTCCAGGAACAGGGTTGGGACCCACTGATTCAAGCTAAAAATGCAAAGCAGTTCGGCAACGTTATACAGTTGAACATACACTTAGGTTGAAGTTATTACTAAAAAACTTTTTTTTTTTTAACCACTCCACAGATTTGATATTAGCAAACTATAGTTTTGGCAAGTCATTTAGGACATCTGCTTTGTGCATGACATGAGTTGTTTTTCCAACAATTATTTACAGACAGATTGTTTCACTTTTCATTGACTATATCACAATTCCAGTGGGTCAGACGTTTACATACACCAAGTTAACTGTGCCTTTATGCCGCTTGGAAAATTCCAGAATATTAAGTCAAACCTTTAGACAATTAGTTTCTGACAGGAGGATTGGAGGTGTACCTGTGGATGTATTTTGAGGCCTACCTTCAAACTCAGTGCCTCTTTGCTTGACATCATGGGATAATCAAAAGAAATCAGCGAAGACCTCAGAAAAAAAATTGTGGACCTCCACAAGTATGGTTCATCCATGGGAGCAATTTTCAAACACCTGAAGGTACCATGTTCATCTGTGCAAACAATAGTACACAAGTATAAACACCACGCAGCCATCCAGGAAGGAGACGCATTCTGTCTCCTAGAGATTAACGTAGTTTGGTACAAGTAGTGCAAATCAATCCCAGAACAACAGCAAAGGACCTTGTGAAGATGCTGGAGGAAACAGGAAGACAATTATCTATATCCACAGTTATTCAAGTCCTATATTGACATAACTTGAAAGAAGCCACTGCTCCAAATATGCCATAAAAAATCCAGACTAGATTTTGCAAGTGTACATGGGGACAAAGATCTTACTTTTTGGAGAAATGTCCTCTGGTCTATTGAAACAAAAATGTAACTGTTTGGCCACAATGACCATCGTTATGTTTGGAGGAAAAAGGGCAAGGCTTGCAAGCCGAAGAACACCTTCACAACCATGAAGCATGGGGGTGGCAGCATCATGTTGTGGGGGTGCGTTGCTCCAGGAGGGACTGGTGCACTTCACAAAATAGATGACATCATGAAGGAAAATGATCTGGATATATTGAAGCAACATCTCAAGATATCAGCCAGGAAGTTAAAGCTCAGTCACAAATGGGTCTTCCAAATGGATGATGACCCCAAGAATACCACCAAAGTTGTGTCAAAATAGCTTAAGGACAATAATGTCAAGGTATTGGAGTGGCCACCACAAAGCCCTGACCTTGATCCGATAAAAAATGTGTGGTCAGAACTGAAAAATCGTGTGCGAGCAAGGTAGGGCTGCCCCCGACCAAATATTTTCCTAGTCGACTAGTTGGCATTAGTTTAAGCCATTAGTCGACTAGTTGTCGCATAATTACTTAAATACATATTTTTTGGGCAGCATCAGAAAATGGAGAGTTCCAGGGCTGAGAAAGAATTTTATAAGTAACATTGCTAACATTGTTCTACATTACAGAGAAATACTAAACTGTAACAATTAGCCTTTAAAATATCAATTTTACATGTGCACGCACGTAGCGAGTCGCTGCGACACTGGCAAAAGCAGTAATAATTCTGAATGTGTCAGGAAAAACCAGCAACCTGTGCCTAATGCCCCATCCTAATGTGCCTAATGCCCCGTCTGCCGGTAGGTCATCCCCGTATACCTGGAAGGGGAGGGAAACAAAACAAATGTGGCACCTACACGCTGTTACAGCGATCGTGCTAAATTAACAAAAACATGTTAAAAAGGAGAGGGAAAGGCCAAAACGAGCGGCAGTGGGAGAGAGAGAGAAAAAAATACACTTACTCGCAGTTCTCCGATACACCGTAGCTTGGTCCTCGGCCACTCCTCTAACCTCTAATTAACTACAACCGTGCCTATCCAGACGGATCGGAGGCAGACCTCCGGCCCCTGGTGGACGGAACGCCCCACCGTGTTTTTGGTGGACAGTTGGGGTCTCCCCCGCCCCTGGCAGCATTAACTGCTCCAGGCAGTTCATTGGGAGCCCCTCCTCCCCTTGCGGTCCGCGGACGTTCCTCCGCTTCCGGGCTGCCGAGCTTCTCCGGAGGATGGCCGCGGAGGATGGCTGCTCCATTGGGGTGGACGGTAGTGGCGAGGACTCTACTACGCCGCATCCCTCCTCCTTCCCAGATTTCGGCACCAGTGTAAAGGGATTCATGAAAAGGAGGAGGCGACAACTGGATTAACAATATAAATATAAATTATATTTAATTAAATAAAAAGACAAACACACAAATTGTCGGACAGCTGCCTGTAAATCTCTCTCTCTCTGACCCACTGCAGTCTCCAGTCTGCTTTTATCCCACTCTGAGGCTTGATTAGCCTGATTAGGGGCTGGGTGTGTAGCATCACGACCCGGCCCCGCCCTCCGCTCTGTCACAGCTGGCCAATTGGTTCCCATAATTAGTGGATGGGTGAGGCGGGAACTAACTACAGCCTCAATATAATGCTTTTGATCCCGGAATAGAATGGTGACAGTCACTTCAGGTTAATCATGAATATCCCTGTGCAACCACCTCATCCTCACCTGATTTTTTTTTATATCCAATGGCCACTTTTGAACCAAGCATTGATGAATGGAGGTTTGAATCCACCAAGGCTTGGTATGGACCCACTCCACCATCCCCCTCGGTAGCCAGGAGATGAATTGTTCAAGTACCACAAGGTTGATGACATCGTCGACGGTGCTCTTCTCCTTAGCCAGTACCCACCACCAGCAGGCATCTCTGAGCTGTTGTGCAATATCGAATGGGCGGCTGACCTCGCTCAGTGTCAGGGAACCGCTTTCGGTGTTCTTCTGTACTGCGGCCAACCAGTTGCAGGATGACTTTCTTCAAATGGGTGTTGTCTAGGAGGGTGGCAACCGGCTGTTGTTGTGCCACGTGCTGGGCTTCCACGGTCAGCAACAGCAGGGGATGAACCATCTGTTGCGCTGGGGCAATTTTAGGGCCTTGGCCTTGTGTTCAAACAGCTCCAGGTAGGCCTCCGTGTCGTCCTGAGCCCCCATGTTGTCGAGCATCACGTGGGGGTTCGCTGCTGCCGTGGTAACGGCAGTTGTTATGCCGCATGCTGGGCTTCCCTGGTCAGCAACGGCAGGAGATGAACCGTCCGTTGCACCAGGGCAATTTTAGGGCTGTTGTCAAGCATCACGTGGAGGTTCACAGCCATTTACCCCTGGCGGAGGCCCCCCTCCTGGGGTAACAGGCTCCGCAAGACCTGCTGGTTGGGCGCGAAGGATCATCTTGAACCATTGTTGCTGCTCCTTCTGCAGCTCCATGAGGGCCTGGTGGATGCCAGCGAGGGATCGGAAGACCTCTTCCAGGGGTGAGAACGACTCCATAGCTCCATCCCTCCTCCTTTCCCTGGTTTTGGCACCAGTGTTGCAGGGTTCATTGTTGTAGTGATAAAGGAGGAAGCGGGAGCCGGTTGAATCAGCCCACGAGCGTCAATAGAAACAAAATGGAAATTTATTTTCAGCATAAACTAAACAAAATCCTGCTTTTCATCTTAAACAACACACTCTCTGTAAATGAACACGTGGTCTCTGGTGTGTGCCTCACCTCTCTCTGTGGACTGGGCTGCTTTTATCTCCCCTATTTCTCACTGCAAACACAGAACAACTAATTAGCCACAATTCACCCCAGCTGGAAAGCCTTACCGCTTTCCCTCAGACGATCGCTCAACCGCACCCCCACCTCCACAGTGATGTTTATTAGCAAATGGCAATCCAATTTATGTATTAACGGCAGTTACTGAGCTGGAGTGTGGAGGGTCACAAAGGCTTTCAGTGGAGCCAAATGTCTGCTGAAGACGATGAAATTTGAGAAATTTAATCAAAAAGAGGTCACACCTTATGTAAGATTAAATACTAAACAGAGCATATTTTAAAAGCTAGCTTACCCACTGGAGTATACTTGTAAACAAACAAGTTACGATTACATTCATTCTTGAGGTGTAACAAACATCCCTTTTCTCCCCATAAATGGTATGAAATATATCGTGATAAATATCAATGTCGAGCTATTTGAAAAAAACTAAAAATTATATCATGTTAATATTTTTTTTTTACAATTATGGATACAATATGCTTTTTTTTAATCGTTATATATATTTTTTTTATTTCTGGAAATCATCTCGCGCCCCCCTACTTTGGGAACCACTGTCCTATTTTATGACAATGTAATGCAGTCTTTGTAAACTCTTTTCGACCCAACTGCAAGCCTACTGCCTGTGAGTAAGAGCTGTTATTTATTTTGAAAGTTAATTTCACAAGATATCGTGCCTTAGTTAATAACGTGTGTCGTGGTTGCAAATAACTAAAAATTGCAACTCACTTCCATTTATCCACAAAATAATTTGCAAGATCAAAATGCTCCGTGCATAAATTTTCTTATTATGCACAGAGAATTTTGATCTTGCATTTGCACATATGAACCGATAAAGAACACTTAGAATGTTTTCCCTTAAGCCTAGTGTACACTGCACGATTCAAGCTCCTTTGATGTTTTGAGTCTGCGCTGAGAAGTCTCAGGTCTCGATGGTCTTGTAGTGTGCACACTCTTGCAACAAGTCCAGATAAGTCCAAACACCTGATCTGACTTCAAACCAGCTTGATATCTAGACGTCTTGTCGTCAGTTTTGCACACTGTCCCGACGAGCAAGAGACCGTCAAATGAGTATCAGCCAATGAAATACAGATAGAACATAAGAGGAGAGCAAAGGATTGGGAAGCAGGAGACAAAAATAATTATTAGAAAATAAACATCGCCTACATGTTCTTACCCTCAGTCTTTATTATTTTCAGCTGTTTTTCTTTTTTTTATTTGCAAATAAGTGTGAAACCAGGCGAGAGCCATTCTTTCAAGTGTTTGTTGAAGAATAAACTGCGCAAGTTTGTATATAATACATACGACTACGAAATAAGACTCCAGTCGACAAATATAGTTCTTCTGAACCCAAACGATTGATTATTTTTAGAAACAAAACAATACTTATATATTTTTAACTACAAATGTTTACTTCCGAACATCTCTGTGACGCGTGCTCATGAGTGGTACGACGTAAGCTTGTTGGTATGGTCACGCGTCACATGGAGATATAAAATACAAAATAATAATACAAAAAAAAAAAAACTTTACTGCGGTAAATAACCGTCCTTTATTTCGGAGCAATGTGGCACAAGTCTACTGGTGCTTTTTCTTTAGCTAAATATATAGGTTATATGACTGTCAGGAATTCAAGCCACACAAGTTGTAGTTAGTGAAACCAAGTCCGAGAGCGTTTACTGGGTTTTACAGGTTTACACAGTGGTACAGGTTATATCACAGAAGAGAAGCTTCACAAACTAAAGAAGAGGTAACAGGCATATCAACAGGGTAAGCACTAAACAGATATCAACGAAGATCAAGAGCAAATACAGACAGGTAAATAAACACTGCAAGTCCTTTGTGTGAGACTAGACAGTGAAGTGGCGAGTTATTTATGCAGGCAGTGATGAGCGAGTGAATTGAGTGCAGGTGCGGTGAATTAGAAATTGGGTGATTGGAAAGTTTTCACACATACCAGAGTTCGCTGGAAAAACTGCACGAGCACATCCGATGAATTCAGATATCAACCCTTTGTTTCTTTCAATAGTATGAAATCCTCAGGAGTAAAATGTTCACTGCGCACCCTCCAATATTTGAGAGAATGTAGGGGTGTACTGATATTCAGGTTCAGAGCTTCAATCGCTCATGTTCATGTATAGGCAATCGATGAAAAGTTCATATTTTTCTCGACGTGCATTTTCATTGGGGTTTCTGAAGGTTGAAGCATACAGGATACACGCGCCAAATGACCAACATTTGAACAATACAAATCTACAACAAAGACAATTAAACTTTTGTACAGCTCTCTTTCGCTTGTAAAGAATGACGTGCTTCCTGACTCCTCCACGTGACGCGTGACCTTAACAATGAGCTTACGTCATCCCTCTTATGAGCGCGTGTCACATGTACGAGATGAACGAAAGCGAACATTTGTAGTTAAAAAGTACGTAAGTGTTGTTTTGTTTCTAAAAGCAATCAATTGTTTGGGTTCAGAAGAACTTTATTTGTCGACCGTCAAAAATAGAGTACATTCGCTTGCATCGTTTAAAGGAGGGGGCCTGAACTTAAATCCTAAAAATCTTAAAGATACATCTTGGATGGCCTAGGGTTAGGGATGGTGTAAATTATTAGCAACTTTTCATTTTTGGGTGAACTATTCCTTTAAGGACAACAAAGTCAAGATATTGGAGTGGCCACCACAAAGCCCTGACCTCAATCCGATAGAAAATTTGTTGGCAGAACTGAAAAAGTGTGTGTGAGCAAGGAGGCCTACAAACCTGACTCAGTTACACCAGTTCTGTCTGGAGGAATGGGCCAAAATTCCAGAATCGTATTGCGAGAAGCTTGTGGAAGGCTACCCAAAACATTTAACCCAAGTTAAACAATTTAATGGCAATGCTACAAATACTAACAAAACGTATGTAAACTTCTGACCTACTGGGAATGTGATGAAAGAAATAAAAGTTGGAATAAATAATTATCTCTACTATTATTCTGACGTTTCACATTCTTAAAATAGTGATATTTACTGACCTAAGACAGGGAATGTTTTCTAAGATTAAATATCAGGAATTGTGAAAAAACTAGAGTTTAAATGTATTTGGCTTATGTGTATGTAAACATACATACATATATATATATATACACACACACACACACACTACCAGCCAAAAGTTTAATTTATTTTGAAAACCATACTTCGATTTTAAGTGGATCCCGTGGGGACAAAATGGGGAACTAAAAATGTATAATGATCCCGGTTTTTGTTTGTACAGCTCATCACTAGCTAAATCATATGCTTAATTTTTAAACAGTCTTGACAGACAGAAATGGTCTCGCACTTGGTTTCACTGCTTATTCTTCCACATAAGCAGTGTTTGCTTCTGCAAATATTTGGACATCTCTGGAAAAGATGCATTTGGTCTCAGAAGCTAATGAAAGGGTGCAAGATGACTCCAGAGCATGGGTGTAGATCTCATTTCAACTGGATCTTTTCAATTATTGATTGTAATATTGAACGTCTTTTCCCAAAGTTGAGGGGGACGTCCTCCCATCCCCCTTGGGATCTACGTCCCTGCTCCAGAGTCTTTTTAATGAGTGTAGGTATGTATGTGAGACTCTGTCTCCCTCTGTTGTGCGTTGCTTGTAGAAAGGATGCAAGAAGAGAGCGAGATCTCAGACCAGCACCAGAGCCAAAGAAATTTGAGGAGCCTTCCGGCCCTGTGAGTGACAGAGCTCTCTCAACACTCTCTCTGGGTGTGATCCCATGATCCTTGGTCCCCTGTATTCTTTCTTGTTTTTTTTTTTCTTCTTCTTTTTCCTCAGATATCCTTTCATTTATAGAGTTTGTGTTGTGGTTTTCTTTAAATAGGCCATGTGTGGAAAGTGGAGATTGCAATGTTTTTTTGAGACTATTTGGCTCATCAGGGGGCTTTCCACCGGCATGGTTTACGTGGCTAGCCAGGTATGGTATTTTAGTTTGTGTCAACCCCGGGTTTTAGGTACCACGAAATCGGGACACCATGTTAACTTGCGCACCACAATCATGGCTAACCTGCTATTTAGCAGGTTTTATTCTGGGTAACAGACTGCTTACAGACACTGAACCAATCAGCTGTGAGTAAAGTGACATCTCTGTCACAATGAAGTCACTCCCCTGTGTCTTTTAAAGCACACATTTAATGAAAAGCATAGAAATCCACAAAATCAACTCTTCATGCTAAATTACTTATTTGAGAGTAAATACATATTTTCGGCAGAGGGAGTCTTTTATTTCATTTAAATACACTATAATTGTTATTCATTTACAGACTAGCCATAAAATATAAAATATCTCTAAGAATATAAACATTACATAATTATAGGCTATCTATAAAACCGCTAGTAAGATCCTGTAACTGTGAGTTTGTTCAACTAGCTTCATGGTGGTACATCTGCCTTTACGTTAGGTTCCATCTGTATATTAATCATGACTGACCTTTTTAAATAAGCGTAGAAAAAAAAAGAGTTTTGGAAGAGAGTTTTGCAGCAGTCAGAATTAACCAGTTTATGGGGCAGATTGACTATCTCAGACAGGCATCTTAAAATGAGCCAGGTGTTAAAAAAACATTTTCATGTTCATTAGTAGGGCTGCAGAATTCATCTAAATAAAATCCAAAACGAGATATGGCAATGTGCGATTTAATTAAATAAATTCATAGTTCACACACACTGCCTGCTTCAAAGTTTACATGCACTGCTCTGTCCTGTCTGTATACATGTTCTCAGAGCATGCGTGAGGCTCACAGTATTTTATGTTACAGAGCTGTTCTAACTTTCAATCGGACCTGCAGCGCTTCAATAGCGGGGTTTCCCTTTACATAAAACTCTGGGATTCCCTTAGTGTATAAGAGCATATATGCAAACCTAAGGGACTGTTGATATTTTACAGTGGTGTTTATAAATGGGTATAGTTTATAGTGTTTGTGCTTTTCTCACTGTAGTCCCAGAAATGCTGAATTCTTCCCACATTTTTGAATTGTTGTTGGGCTCCATCCTATGGCGTTTGTTATTTGGTCTGTTCCACGCACATGCGCATTCTTCAAAAACCTGTCTACATGCACTTAAGTAAACATTTTATTCCATTTGCAGTAAAAAAGTGGTGGCTCAGCGGTTAAGGCTCTGGGTTACTGACCGAAAGGTCAGAGGTTCAAGCCCCAGCACCAGCAAGATACCACTGTTGGGCCCCTTGAACAAGGCCCTTGACCCTATTTGCTCCAGGGGTGCTGTTTCATGGCTGACCCTGTGCTCTGACCCCAGCTTAGTTGGGAAGTAGTTAGTACAGCTCTGTACCTGTACTCTGCACAATGACAATAAAGACAAAAAATCTTAATCTTAATGTGGTCATGTAAACACATAAGCGTTGTTCTAGCAGGTTTTTGAAGAGTGCGCATGTGCTTAAACCGGATAACAAACGTCATAGGATGGAGCAACAGCAAGTTAATAAAGCTGAAAGAATTCAGCCTTTCTGGGAATACAATGGGAAAAGCACATACACTATAAACTTTACCCATTCATGCACACCAATGTAAAATAGCAACGGTCCCTCATATGCGCTCATACATTGGATACACTCTGAGATTTATTTAAAAGGGGAAATCCCACTATTGCAGCTCAATTCCGTAGCAGGTCGCAATAGGAAATTATGGAAACAAATACAGCAACATCTCTTGAATATCTTGGGAAAAAAAGTGAGTCTTCCTCAGTTACCATGTTTGTTATTAACACAAGTGTCACAGGCAAATTACGTTGCTGTGGAGAAAGCTGCTTACTGACTGAGCCAAATGTATACGGGAGTGAAGATTACACCGCTTATCCAGTGCATGTAAACTGCAACGTTGCTCTTTCGTAATATGCCGCTTTCTCGCAATAACCCACTTTCTGGTGTCCATGTAAACATAGTCAATGGAGGAGCACATTACACAGCTGTTGTGAACTCTGCTATAAAGGTCTTTCTACAGTTGTCTGCCAAAATAAAAGCTCATCGGTTTAAAGTTCCTTGGTTTAACTGGACTGCATAGCAATGTCATTTCAAGTTAAGATTTTAATTTAGAAATATATTGCTATTATACAAATTATTACTAATATGTCCCAAGGTTCTTTTTTTTTATAGGCCTCCTTTATAAGATTTCACAGCTGTTCACATATTAAGTGATAGGCAAGGAAAACACCTTTTGTGAGAAATTGAAATCAGGAGGTTGCACTCACACCTAGGTTATTACCTTTGAACATTTTACAAAATAGTTCCTTGGTCCCTAATCTTTTTTTGGGGGGTTCTGTAGCCTTTTCCCAGTGCACAAGAATCAGTCACCTAATTGGGATCACTATCTAAATATTAGTCTGTTCACTTGAAACCAAAGAGCTAATACGGACATCAAAAACCTAACATGCTTTGCTTACGTCTCGTTATCCCTTTTTGTTTTAACAGAAATTCAGCTCAGCCAGTAAATACGCAGCCTTGCTGATGGATGGTGAGCAGAGAGATGAGGAGGAGGACGGATACTAAAAGGTGGACGGACTACGCTGATGATGGTTCAAGCGAATTACAACATTAAACCTACTGCTTTTATTTCATGCAGCTCTAAAGGACCCAAATCCACCCTCTGAGAGCAAACACACATTTTAGAGCCACCCTCTTTTACTGGACTGAACCTGAAACCTAGTGGGGAAATACAAGACTTGTTTTACAGTGAAGGAGAGAGTGTGGAATATTGAATGAATTAATTATTACTAATAAATATATGGGGTTAAATGAAATACACACATGATTGCATTGTCGCTGCTGCTCTTGCTTACATCATAAGTTGAGAGCTTTTCTCGTGAATCGTGCACGTTGAATGGCAGGAAATTTTAGTATCACTGGGAAAAGTGCCACAAGATACATGTTTTCTTGACCTTTTAGGGCTTCCTAAGCTTTCTGAAAGAACGTTTACAGCAGCTGCTTTGCTGAGATCTCTGGTCAAAAAAAGGGGGTAATAAATCTCACTAACATAATTTTATGTCTTAAATGGCCAACAGGTCTGATGATTTGTATTCAGGGAGAACTGTCGCTGGATAATGGCCAACAAACGGATCTGAACCTGTTAGTTTCAGTTTGATATTTCTCTGCACTGCTTTAGGCAAGAGTGTCCCATTTTCTCACTTTTCGTTGAAGGACTTTTTTAAAGCCACTCCTTTGGCCTGATGTGCAATAGCAATTAAAGTATTCCTCTGAATTTCAATGTTTCAGCAACAGAGTTTGCTGCTGCTTTGGGGTGAGCATATATCTAAAGGTAGTGACATGCCTTGCTTATTGATTTAAAGTGTACCATCTACAAAAACAATAAAAGACTACACTGAGACAATTATGCTTTGTATAAAGATATGAATTAAGTAAATTTCAAAAGGCTGTCATTTGATAAATTATAGAGATTTAGAGCTGAAGTGTGTAACTTCATCTGTGTACTTATCCTAGTTTAAAATGCAGAGACAACTCTAAGTAAGCCATGTATAGGTTCATTTTCTTGAAAGTTTTAAACAGTGTCTCTGTGGCACTATGAAATTTTTAAGCGACCAGTCCCATGAGTCACAACACTGACTCGACTAATCGTGTGAGTTGGAGGCGGGACTATCTGTTTGTTTGATCAACGCAGGCATGGGGCATATTCAGAATGCTATTTTGAAAACAATTGTTTTTTTAATTCCATTTGGTGGCACTATAGCAGACATTACACACTTCGACTTAAGGGATGGTCATATTACACTTTGTGAGTCATTGATTTCCATTTATACGCATGTGCATACGGAAGAGTGGGCACGCAATCTTATGCGGAGACAATTCATCTTGTGCAAAAAAAAAATCCAAATATCAAAGCACCATGGTTTGCGGTGTTGCAGGAAATTGAAATAGTCTATTTTCTTATTGTGAATTTATTTATAATGCATTATTAATATAGTTATAATGTCACACAATAGCGCTGTTGCTCCGTACATTCTTTATATACAACAGTTTAACAAACAAGTGATAATATGAAATATCATATTAGACAAAAATCCAGTTAGTGTAATTTTTATTTATTTAAAGAAGTCAAAGCATCAAAGACAACGTCACTCTCTGCATTGCTCAAAATACTCATGTTTTGCACTAGTGGTCTTCGTAAACTAATCAATGTTTTTGAAGGAATAATTTAAGTAAACAAATCATTGTCGTTCACTTCCATTGTTTTGAACATGACTGACAAATCAGTCAATGATTAAAATGCCCATAACATAAAATATTGTAATTTGTCGCCACCTACTGGAGTAAATTTGCAATCTTCAGGAATTTTCACATAACAAATCAGTAAAATAAATCAAAAGGTCGATGAATTTGAATCCCCACCACTATTTGGAAAGTGTTGCAGTGCTGCTGACTATATATGCACTGATTAGCCAAAACAATAACCACCTGCCTAATATGCTGTTGGTCCTATTCGTGCTGCAAAAACAGTGCCAAACTTCCGAAGCATGGACTCTACAAGATCCCTGAAGGTGTCCTGTGGTATCTGGCACAAAGACAGCAGATCCTTCAAGTCGTGTAAGTTGCGAGGTGGAGCCGCTGTGGATCGGAGTTGTTGGTCAAGCACATCCCTCAGATGGGGATCTGGGGAATTGTGAGGCCAAGGCAAACTCTTTATCATGTTCCTCAAACCATTCCCCAACAATGTGTGCATTATCCTGCTGAATAAGGCCACTACAATCTGTGAATAGCGTTGCCATAAAGGGGTGTACCTGGTCTGCAACAATGTTTAGGTTGGTGGCACGTGTCAAATTGATGTCCACATGAATGGCCGGATCAAGGGTTTCCCAGCAGAACATTGCACAGAGCATCGCAGCTCCATATGCAGCAGGGTGCAATGAACTGTGTTGACACCTTCCTCCCATAACCATCATTAAAAGTTTCTTTGACTTGTGCCACAGTAGACCTTCTGTCGGTACGGTACGGACCAGACAGGATAGACTTCGTTGCCCTCACGCATCAATGAGCATTGGGCGCCCAACACACTGTCACTGGTTCATGGTTTGTCCCTCCTCGTACCACTGTTTGTAGGTACTAACTACTGCTGACTGGAAGCACCCCACAAGCCTTTGACCCAGTCATCTGGCCATAACAATTTGGCCATTGTCAAAGTCGCTCAAATCTTTACTCCTACGTATTTCTTGTGCATTTAACACATTTATTATGATAAATGATTGTTCGCTTACCATCTAAACTACACAGACCTTGACATGTGAACTTGTTAGATGATCAGCGTTATTCACTTCACCTGTGAGTGGCCATAATGTTTGGCTCATCAGTTTTTATAAATATATAGATATATACCCAACACTGTGACCTACCTTTGCCGTTGTTGCTGAGTGGTTTAAATGGTCCAGTTTGTTAATCTCATTGTCAGTAGCCTTCCGAACTGACATTTTTGAAAGACAAATAACTGTTGCAAAGTCCCTAGCTTTATTATAGATACGGTGTCTCCAGGACCATTGTCATGCTTTGTCAAATGTCACCAGATGTTCAGTCAAGTTTTGGCATGCCACGTGTTCAAAGGATCAACAGCCTTGATGCTACAAGGCGTGACGTCTGCAACAAACCGTTCACTAGTGCTTAGTAGTTGTGTGAACATCCTGGAAATGAGTCTGAGGGAGTGAGGGGTTGTGACAATTCTCATTTCCCATGGACATTCCAGAGGAATCAGGTTTCATTAACCCAAGCATTATAAAGATAATATTAAATAGGGAATGCTTAATTAATCCAACAGGATGTAAATAATTTATTTTACAGTTCACCCTGAAGGGTAACTGAGCACTTTGTTCAAAAGAAAGGTCTTAAGGAAGGTATGAAAAATACAAGTTTGTTATTTCAAGAGACACTGAAGACTGTCCTAGCAAAGATTGCTTCTCAGATCAATTTCTACCTTCTTGAAGTTGTGCCTTAGTCAATGAAAATTCTATTCCACATATGCTGTGCATCCACTTCACACCCCCTTCAGCCCTTGACCTTCTGCTGGATTGAGGCCAAAGAATTTGCCCTTAACCCCAGACATACAGGCCTCATTAACAGAGCCCAGGCCCCAAAGGGTCATCTCTGTTCTTCGTACAGCAACCCTGACAGGAAGCAGACAGGGCTGTGGGATGCGGATGAGAAAACAGGAACCCAATGTTCTCAGAACATTTGTACATGTTGTGTATCTGACATTTGCTCAGCATCTCCGTTTCTGCCTCATATCATTCTACTCTGATCTATGAAGGTTCTCCTATAGATGGCTTAAAAACATCATTGTAATTAGCATTCAGTAGATGAGTGTATTGGTCCACATTCAAAGTATATAAAAGTATATCGTTGATATATGATCTCACTGTGCATAATTCACCAGTGTATGTGATTCAAATCGAAATATAATAACAATTGTAATTGATTTGTAATAACTAGTGCTGGGCGAAATGGCCAAAAAATATATACTTTAGGATTTAGTCCTACATAAGGTGTGTGACCACTTTTTGATGAAATGTCATCGTCTTCAGCAGATGTTTGACTCCACTGAAAGACTTTATTGTGACGCTTCACACTCCAACTCAGTAGTTAGCGACAATGCGCCGTAAGCTGGATTGCCTGATGTCAGAGTTTTTGTTGTGTTCAGTCGATAGCTTTATTGCATTGTCAATGCTGTCTTGTCTGGTACACAATGATATCATATTAGTCAGAAAGCTAGGTGCTAGCTTTCAGCTACTTTGCCTTATTACTGTTTTACATGACAACAGGGCTATAGATCTGTCCCAAATGACACACTAGATGTAGCCGCTAGCCAGCTACATTTTGTTTGTTTTTTTGGCCGCTAGTTAGCTAATAATTCCTAATTGGCTGGTTTAATGACTGCTCAGTTAGTTGTGTATAACTTTGGCGAACCACTTGCGTTTTTAGCTACACACTCCTGATCCAATTGTCTATATAGAACATAGGCTAAATATAAAAAAAGACTCAAAGGTTTATCATCAATATCGAGGATTTTTTTTCCTGATAAATATCAATATCGTTTCATCACCATTCCCTACTCTGAACCAAGTTTTCTTATTGGCTTATGTCACCAAGGTCCTCCAAAGTTAACCAACTGTTGACAGAGATGTTTCCGGAGGAAAGCACCACAGTCCTCTACAACTGATTGAAAACTCTAGCAAAGGAACATACATTTTTCACATTTCCCAATTTATAAAATCAATGGAATCAATTAATGGAATGTCAAGTTTTAGTTTAAAATACAGAATTTCGAAGATAAAAGTGGTTGCAAATGTCATTTTAATTTGTTTAATCATAAAAACATCCTTTGGGTTCTGGAAACAGCATGGCGATGTCAACTTGCATACAGTAGAATGTTTATCGTAGCATCTCATCATCTGACACTCTGTTGTTTCTTGTGAGACATTTATTGTTTAAAAGCCACTATTAATAACTAAATATCACATATCCTATTTTGTTCACTTCCATCAGAGCACAACGTATCTTTTGTCTTCTACTTTAAAGTGACACAGGGTGTTGATGTCTATTTTTTTCCTTTCCTTCCTGGCACTCTGGTCTTGTTTCCAGGCATTTCAGATGTAGTGAGCTGCCAAGTTTCCCTCGGACTGCAAGACCATAATGCCAACTGAAAAAAAGATGTTGATAGTTAAGAAACAAATATTGTTCTTTCAGTCTGGCAGTGTTTAACAGAACAGCACATGTAAACATTTTTTTCTGATAACTTACACTAGTATACTGGAAGCACTAAAGAGAACATTCTACTTGTTTTTGTTTTTTTTGTTATACTGTACTGAATTGACCAGAGGTTTAACACCTGATTGCTCTTGTCTTGGGACAAACAAACAGGTTAATCAAGTTCACTTGGTAAACACTTAACCTTGATAACATGTTTTGTGGCCCCAAATTGGCAGCAGCATTTAGTCTACTGCAGTAACCACCAGGTCGCAGCCTTATCGTAAAAGTCTATGATTTTTGGAAGCTCTGGCAGAAGTTAAATACAAACATGGTAAGGTAACTTGATTTACTTTTGTGTTTGAGACAACTTGTTGTGTGGTTAAATGCCTGGAGAGTATTGCTTTTTTTGTCCTTGGTGTGTGGTGCAACATTTCTTAGAATTTGGCAAGATTTCCCACTCTTCCCTGTTTGTGAATAGTGACGAAATTATGGTCCTTAGAATCTCGGACCCACCCTAGTTTAGGCTCAATTGGTTTCATTCTCAGTCAACAAGCTCTAGAGTGTAGATGTCTAAATAAAAACCAAACCAAATGCTGGAAGATTGCAGAACAAATGTGAAAACTGACCACTTGTTTAGGTGGAGACTGTGAAATACAATGTGGTAAATGTGGAAATTTTCTTGTATATTCTGAGGGTGTTTAGGTGATTGCTTTCTGTAAACAATAGTTGGCTTTTAAAAAATGTCTCCCAAATGCCCTCTGTAGGTGGGATGTGTTGTGAGGTCATCAGCTGTCCAACTCTAGCTTTGATCCCAAGGGGATTTATATCAGTTCAGGCTTTACGAAATACACTGGAGTCAAATGGCTGCTTCAAATGAAACAGGCTTGGAGTTCTTCCATGAAAGTGTTCTTAGGGTAGGAAAGTAAGAATAAGGATTGCTTTGGTGAGATACAGTTACTATTCCTTTATGCCTATGGACACTTTTGACAGAGAAACCAAAAACGCTATTTCAGTTAATAATAAGTAAAATAATATTTTCTGTAGTTAATCATAGTGACATGGAGCAGATTTTTACTTATCCTATAAGTCAATGTGTGATTTGTGGCATTTTCCTTCCTGTGCAATAATGCATGCCTATTGGCCTGTCACAGGTGCACTAAAGTGCCCAAGAAGCATGTACATGAATATTTTAAGAATTGCTATAAACTATGAGAAAGTTTAAGGAGCTGCTATAACCCATCTGAAAAGAATTATAGTAAATTGGGAATCACAAAAGGATCTCATGGTGGTATCCTCTTTTTCAGAATGATATTCTTGTATGTAAATTAATTATTACATGTAAAAATCAAAATGTTTAACATGAAATGTGTGCACTATTATCTTCAAGTGATGTGCAAGCATCATTGTTACTATTGCTCATACTTAGGGTTAGGGATTTAATCAAACCCCTTACCCTTAGTACAGAAATTAGTTATAATATAGATGGTATGTTGTAAACACTTGGGTATTGGTACATATATTATGTTGTCTAACGTTTCCTAAATTACTTAAAGCGTTTTGATTTTATGTTGTTTTTATCTGCAATTGCTTATAGGTCTTTGCTTAGTGGCCAATCCAAGACTGTTTATTTGAAAACGTTGTCTCAAGGGTTCACTTAGATTCCCATCTGTCCTTTTAAGGTCTGTGTAGTCTTTGTTACCCTGTTCTATTTCGAGCAGTCTCATCATATTTTTGGTTCTTACACAACTCTTCATATTTCTTCCTTCATCCTCTCCATTTCTTTTTGAGCAATCAGAATAAGAGATAAGAGTCCAGACAGACATATGTAGTTTCCTATGTAAATCCTCCCCTTTTCACTCAGTTCATATTTAATCTTATCTGTATAGTGTGGTCTCTCTCTCCGTCCTCTAGCCAGTCTTTTCCCCTACTTTAAAAACCATCACACCATTACCAGACAGTGAGTATTATGTCTGCAAATGCAGGGAGCCAAAAAGTGCTCAGCATCTGTTGGCAGCTGGCTGAGTTTTTTGTTGATAGCGTTTTGAGTATTTAGTTGCAGCAATCACTTCGGGTGTTAAAAGATGCATCTGAGGAGTCTCAGAGGGGACGGGAAGGTAGGCTCGTCAACTTCATGTGGTGCCAGAGTCACTGTAGAATATAGTGTGGATATCAGACTGAAAACATTTCCTAAGGATAAGTTCATGTATCGCTTGATTTTCTGTTTAGGTAATATGACGTGTTCCTCTTAAATATGTATGGCTTTGGGTTTTTGTTTTTATATCCATTTTCTTGCACTTAGTTTGACTAGTTTTGTTAAAGTCCTCTCAATGAAATTAGATATCCCTATTAAATATTCATGTTGATTTATAGGTGAAGAGTGCAAATTTGTTTGTGTGAAAATATGGAATTGCAGTCTTTAATTAGAGCGGCCCCACATTGCAACATTGGTTAGACCAATGGTGTGAGATTGGGGTGTTTGCATGAACAGAGGTAGATGGGGTGTGTTTAGGATACTTGTTCTGAAAATCCTTAGGTGTGCTTGCCAAGGCAAGCATCACTATTACTAATGCTATTACTTAGTGTTGTGGATTTGAACAAACTCCTAACCCTAAGTATTACATTTTGGCACATAACTCACCCTGCACTCTTTCGTGCTGCATACATGAATGACACCAAGTCATTTGGCTTGTTGAGAAGGGGTGTGCTTTTACTTTTCTAAGCAATCAGACTTGGACTTTTTGTCTGGCAGATGATTAAACAAGGAGAAACATCCCTGAGGTTTACATTATAGGAGGGACTCAAGCCAGAATATAGGGACCAGAATAGCATAGAGATTTGGGGAATTTTTGTTTGTTTCCAAAATTTTCAAACTGATGTGGTTTTTAGGCACGTCTCATGTGTAGCTGTAAACTATTTGGTTGGTGCACACCTCTAACATGGAAGACAGGCTGTACATTTTAGAAAAGCTGGGAGAATCATTTCTCTGTACCTGATAAAGTTGTTAAAGGAGCACTGTTTCTTGGCTAAGAATTGCCTTATGTCTGAATGCAAAAGAGAAAAAGAACAGGAAAAGGGAGGGAAACTGGGGGGGGGGTGTTTTTTTGCCTTAAAAGGGGTGAGGTTTAATAGCACCACAGGCCATACTGTCACCCTCTCCCCTCTTCTCCATGCCTTATCCTCCTTTGAGAAAAGTAAGTGAACCTAAAGAATACTAAAAATATGCAGCTAAAATAGATCTTATAGAGGAAGAATTAGAGTTATCCTTGTGTCGCAGTTGACTCTTGGAGGCCTTGTCTGGGTAGATCAGCACAGAATAAAGCTCTGTGTAAGATTATTCTGTTCACACAGGGTCTCAGTTACAATGCTTAAGCCCAGCAGCTACGGATCAATGCTGCCAACTTGCATACCATCTCAGCCCCAAACCCTGCAGAGCTGCGGTTTCCCTCGCTTCCCAGCAATGGTTGTTGTGATCTGATACGCCATTTCATTACCTGGTGGATAGTGGTGGTTTCAGTCAGCCTTCACAAGAATACTGGGAAAAATGTAAAAGGAAAAAGAAGTGAAATGGGAAATGGATGATTTAGTGTGATGTTAGCATGAGAATCCCTGTGGAGGAAGGAAGATCTGTAAGCATTGTATGTTCTGTACTGTGGCTCGCTAGATTTTGTTTCTTCTCCTTCTGTACCACATAGGAGAGAGGAGACAAGAGACTACCTATTTGATTTATTGGAATACTTGATTCTGATTCTAAAATGTTAAGAATATGTGAGTGGTGCTTGCCCATGCAAAACTTTGCTGTTTTGGGTTGTTGACCAGGACATTGCTATGTGCTTGCTAAGATTTTATGAGTGTTTTTAGCATATTGCTTTTAGTGTGTCATTGGTTGTTGTCAGGACGTTGCTATGCATTCACTAAAAGTGCTTTTCCACCAGCAAGCCGAACGGTTCTGAGCATGTTGAGTAAAGATACCAGTACTATTTCCATTTGAGCCTGGTTCAGGATATTTGATTGCAAACTATTCCAAATCTGGATTTCTCAGCACAGTTAGCTCAACCTACTCAGGAAAAAGAACAGTGCTAATGAAACACCTTAAGTACATGGTGAATCACGATTAGTCACATGCAGAGTCAGTCTATTATAATTCTGATTTTGCAGTGCCATGATGGGAAAATAATCTGTTTATATGCCAGCAAGCCTGGATAAGTAAAAAATTGCATGATTTAGCAACAGTACCCTGCAGCCTAAGGTGTTCTGAGTGGTTTTTAACTTGTTGCTATGTAGTTGCTAGTTTATTCTGGGTGGTTGCTAGGGCATTGCTAGGTGGTTAATTACTGGCTCAGTCAAAAGTTACCAGCCCCAAGTCTCTGATATTCTGGCTCCTAGAAATGGCTCCAGTTTCTCCTTCAGTGTTAATTAATGGGATTTGTTAGAAAAATAATAGCTCCAAGGTCAACAAGCAACACTATTTGAGGCATCATTTATGTCCAGAGCACAAATAAAGTGGGATGAGTTCACACTGAAATGTAATTCTTCCCTAAATTTGAGCAATGAGCCACTAATATTTAATAGATTCATCTCAGGTTAGCAGGTAGAAATGAATTCAACATGTGTCTGTGTATATTCTGGAAGACGTAGAGCACTTGAGCACAATAGTGTGTGTGTTTGAGAAAGTAGGGGGGTGGGGGCAGATATCCTCTGGATATGCCTTGCGAGTTATGTACATCTGGTTGACGGTACGTTTGCTGGTTTCAGAGTGCTAATAGATATTTGATTTAATAGGTATATTCTCAACTTTGTTTACACGTGTGAGACAGATGAGAGTCAACTGGCGAACATGTGTGTGTGTTTGAATGAGAGCCAGGAAAAGGGGAAGGGCTTCGAGTGAGTGGACAAAAACAGCTACTCTTGTGTGTTCGGGAAGCCTCAGCCAGAGAGAGGGAATCAGGAGAGAGACGGACCAGCACGGTCCAGATCTCTATATGGGTTGTGCCCTGAGTGCAGATAGCTGCGGGGATGAGCCAGATCCAGTGCCCATGAGAGGGTCTTTAAGGAGGGAGAGAGCTGAGTCCAAGGGAACCATGAGGCTGACTAAGGTGGGTTACCTAAGAGAGTTATTTACAAGTGATGAGTTTGGATGCTGCATGCTACCATATGACTTATTTGTTTTGAGCCGATTTGGTCAAGATTTGGTGAAATCTCAAGATTTGGTGAAATCCATGTGTGAGACCTGGGTTTGTTGCTGTGTTATGGTCCAATCTGAAGTTTCATAACTTGTTGTTGAAGCGGTGGAGGCACTCACTTGTAGAGCAGACAGCATCTGAGTTGATGCACTTGTAAGTAATGCATGTTGTTCATTTACATACTTGTTAAACTGGGTTTAGAAGTGCTATTTGTGCTTGTCATATTTTTTCTTGCTTTTATAACATTATAAAACTTGATTTTCCAAAAAATGTGAATGTTTTTTGCACATGCAAAAACAGGGTTAGGGTGTTGTTGGTAGTTACCAGGGGATTGCTATGCAATTGTTAGCCAATTATGGATGATTTTTAGGGTGCTGCTTGTTGGTTGCTAGGGTGTTCATGGTGGTTGCTTTGGTGGTGTTAAGTGGTTGCTAGTTGGTTGCTTGTTGTCCCAAGTTAAGAGTCCACTCTTTATGATATTCTGAATCACCCATTTTAAAATTGTATGTCTGATGGAAAGAGTTATATCACACATCTCTTACTGTTCATGTCTTTAGCACAAATGGTGTGGGGCAAATTATATGTAACAGTTAATTACTAATTGGGCATTATTTAACTATATGGAAGTCTGGTGATTTCTTCTATAAAGATGAAAATGTTTTTTCTGGCATTGAGTAACCATGTCTGCCTGATTGTTGACATCAACATAGAAGGGCTGGAAAACTTGAGGAGGGCTTGATTGTGTGCATACATGCCTCAGAGTGAAAGTCTATAATGGTCTGATCCCTAAGGCTTGTTCACGTGTAGTGCAGCGTGGGAACTTTGAGCCCATGATGTCACAAATGCCTGGGAATCATTATACATTTGATGTGTGTGTGAGTGAGTGAGCATATTCAAATCTCAATGTTCTCTCTGCTCTTGGTCAAATTTATACAGTCATGCCAATTTCATATTTTGCTGTGGCTCTGTCATCGGTGCCCATACACACACATTAAAGTGTCCTTCCTAAATATCTTCCTTTCCCAGTTTTGTCACTGTGGGATTGCAAAAGAGTTTATCCATGGTCCTGTTGATATTTTAATAGCAAAGCATGCACAAGGCTGTGGTTTATTTTGAATGCTTCCTCCTACTACTGTAACCATAATGTTTATTTTTACAGACATTTTTCTTTTTAATACCAGACCAGTTACTTTTCTTTTCTGTTGGTCCAGTGTTGAATGGTAATAGCCTACATCAGTATATGATCATGTCACAAAGAAAAGGAGTGTGGTCTGCTCTATGAGACACTAATGAAACACCAGTTTTTGATGATATCTAACCAATCTGATATTTTGCTGATGCTTTTAAAGAAAATGATGGTGCCCTTAGGACAGGGAGACTCCCCTTGAAGCAACCAAGGGTAGGTGTCTTTCTCAAGGGCACAATGGTGATTGCACATGGATCGAAACTTGCAACTTACAACCTTTTGGATACCAGCCCAGACCTTTAAACACTAGGCTACACCCATGCATTACTAACTCCTCACACCAAATCAATTATTGTGCCCTTGTATTACAGATCGTATTAGTCATTGCTTGTGGTTATTTACTGTCTGTTGTGAATAAACAAAGAGAGGCCTGACTGAGAGAACTTGTCTAGATCCTACATTAATTGAGCTGCTATTGTCTTGTTGTGACAAACATTGAGGCTGCATTCCCGTCTCTGCCTTAAAGCCTCTGCATACTTCCTACAAAATTGAAGAACAAATGGGTGTGACATCATTTAGAACAAAATCTTTCCAAAAAGAGGGTGTTTAGCAGTTAATTTTGGTGGTTCGTAACCGCTCGTCTGGGCAAACTTTTATTAAAAAATTCTTACAGGCTGCTAAACACCTTCCTACTGCCATTGGCCCATGTCATCAGTAGGTGTGACCTGGTCAAAGTAGCTCCACCTACTAGCAAATTCCCTTTCAGTCATTTAAGATCAGTCAACATGAACACACTGGCGAGCAGTTATTAGCGAGCTGGTGGAAATTTACCTACATCTGTTACCTATGATCATTCACGTAGAGACATATTCCAAGACCATGTTGTTGTTTTTTTATTTAATTAGTCTACAAAGGAATCAAATCCACTCAAACATTCTTTAGTGCCCATGCACTCATGCCATCTGCAGCCTATCATCATTCTTTTGTCTATTCTACCCATGAACATTTTTTATACACCCATCTTTGCAGTAGTATAAGTGTCATCATAAGTTACAATAACAGAGTTTAATCAGTGCATATTATGGCAGCGTATAGCTTGTTAGCACATAAGCATCATGAATTCAGAATGTAAACAAGTCAAATTACAAAATATCTACTGCATATATTTAAATCATTGAGTAGTTAAAACAGCTTATTTTACTGATCTCGTGTGAATTCTACTCATATAATGAGGCATGAAGTCATTGATAGCACATTTTTATGTCAATAGTTGATGTTTTACATGTAGTCTTGAGCGTCCTTATATTTAAATGATCCTCTAAATGCCTCCCACAGCGGTGTGGCGGATGTCTGAATGTTATCCAGTCATATTCACATCGTATGTCATTGCTCAGATGTTTTGAACTTCTTTTTACCTCTAAATGAAGAAGAACTTCTCCGTAAGTGCGCTGAGGCCTTTAGTATTCTGTTTAGTCACATTTGTCTCCTGACTATTTTAAGTTGTTGGTCATTCTTATTTGTTTCTAAGAGAGAGCTATTGTTTTGGATGATTGAGGACTTTGAAATTGAACAGATCTTGGGTTTGAAGAGTATGAACTTCGGCTAAATCTAGGGTTTATATGTGGAATAAAAAAATTAAATTATTTTACATTATAGTATAATGAAATAACTAGATTTTTACATTTAATGAAGAAAATGTGAGTGGTGCTTAAACTTGAGGTGCATCCCAAACCGTACAGTTCTGCACTATTCTACATCATTTTGTAGTATAAATAGTGCGAGTAGTATGTTTACGTTGAAAATGCAACAAAAAGAAGTGCACTACGAGTACCTGGATGATGCACTTCTTCAGTGTGGAATGTTGGAAACTTTGTGTACTCTGCCCTCACGGCTTTCTCTATGTAGCTGAAGGGGCAGAGTTATCTGGCTATGTTGCTTGTCTGACAAAACAATTGTTTACAAAATGGAGAATATGGCAACTATCGAAATTTTAGTGAAGAAAGCACCTTAAAAATGGGAGTTGAATGTTTTACCATTACCCACGCTGAGTGAATATGTTGATTATTTTAGATATAAGTGTTAAACTGAATGGCAATATATCACATGTGTTTGAAACGTCACTTACTGTGTAGTAATAATAATTTTTATGTGTTCCATTTGGGATGATAGTACACTGAAAATGTGTACACTACATGGTTGAGTGCATAGTATATTCTGTAAGCACATGGTGTATAGTGCATCATTTGGGATATAGCTTTGCTTTCACAATGCTTTTGAATTCTGGGTAGTTGCCAGGTTGTTGCTATGTGATTGCTAAGGTGTCTTGATTGGTTTTAGCTTGTTCCTGTGCAAAAGTCAAAAGGGCCCACCACAAAACTTCCCTTACAAAAGATCCCTTTTTCGATGCAAGACTATGGGAATTTTTGGCCCATTTTATCCACCAGGCATAAATATTAAGTCAAGATCACTTAGAGAATTATTAGTACACCTCTCCTCAGCAAGCTGCACAATTTGATGTACCTGTAGCATTCACAAAATGGTGCTAGGTGAATTGTTTGCTGCACTTTAATACTTAAGAGTGTTTATTGTACTATATTATATACTGCCTTGCCAAAAACAATTGCATACTCTAATATTTCATTGGACCGCCTTTAGCTTTGATTATGGCATGCATTTGTCATGACATTGTTTTGACAAACTTATGTAACGTCACAACGTTTATTTCCATCCAGAGTTGCATACATTTTTTACTGAGATCTTGTATTGATGATGGGAGAGTGGAACCACTCTGTAAAGTCTTCTCCAGCACATCCCAAAGACTTTCAGTGGGGTTAAGGTCAGAACTCTGCAGTGGCCAATTCATGTGTGATAATGATTCCTCATGCTCCCTGAACCACTCTTTCACAATTTGAGCCGATTGTCGTCTTGGAATATGCCTGTGGTGTCAGGAGAGAAAAGATCCATTGATGGGATAACCTGGTCATTCAGTACATTCAGGTAGTCAGCTGACTTGCAATCTTTATGCTCCCTATCAAATTGAAGTCGTTATTTCCAATTAGCCTTAGTAACAAGTGGCTTTCTTGTGGCCACACAGATGTTTAGTCCCAATCATGTATGTTCCTGTTGCATTGTGCTTGTGGAAATGCTCTTATTTTCACTATTAAACATAGCTGTGAATTCTGTCTACTGTCAATTTTTTACGATGTGACTTCACACATTTTAATGATCTCTGACCACATTTATTCCGCAAAGCTGACTGTTCACCACTATCCTTCCAGGTTTTAATAATGTGTTGGACAGTTATTAACCCAATTCCAGTGATTTCAGCAATCTCCTTTGTTGTTTTCTTTGCTTGATGCACGGCAATAATTTGCCCATTCTAATAACACAGTAACATCTTTTCCACAACCACGGGATTTGTCTTCCAACATGGTTGTTTAAGATATGAGAAGCTACACACTGCATCAGTTAGGGTTATAATAATTGTTGCCAGCTGAAACGTATTAATCACTGCAATAATCATCCAATCATAGGCTCTTAAATATCTGCTTGTTTAAATCTAAATGGTGCCTGTTTTTTTTTGGACAGGCAATGTATTTGTATGATAATGGTCAGATTTTTTAAAAAATTTGGTGGATGTCTGTTCTGTTTATGCACTTTTTTTTTGGTAGATGGCTTGTCTAAGTGTGTTTAAAAAAATACACTAATTATCAATTCATTAGTGCTGTAAAGAATTTGCAATGCAAAATTTGTGTTATGCTTTTTGGTCTCATTTCCCAAATACTGATGATTCTTAGTACTGGACTAATCTAATAATCTTCACTGAAGAATTTCTATTCAGAGCATCAATTGAGTCCATTATCAGTCCTAATCATTAGAAAACTGCAGCACATTATGGCAGATTTAAGTTTCCAATCTCTCAGCAATGTGAAACCACTGCAGTAAAACTCAAACTATGCTCTTTGTTTATGCTCTCCGGGACTTATGGTATATTCCTGGAATATCCATGGAATGACAACAACTTTAACAAGTGCTAGTTTACTGCAGCCATAATCCACAGGCATCCACTATAAACACCACACAGGGAAAGGCCTGGTCAATGTATAAATAGGCTCTGTTTTTCCCACAGCTAAAAAACACACACTCAGGCATGCTGGCTGTATAAGACATAGGCACATATATATGTTTCTTTTACCACTGAAACCAACACACTCTTCCCTCAATGTTTGTACTATGGATATGAATGATACCTTAAATTGGCTTTTGGATTGTGGATGGATTATAAATGATTGAACTCACCAATTTATCCTGGTAGACATAAGCCATTACCACTTACATTTTCCTTTGAAAATGTAAAAATCTAGTTTGTTTCAAAATAAATGTTTCTAGTCTTTTGCTTGTACTAATACACATATTCTCTGGGTGGCATGACCAGTCATCAGGGTATTTACTCTGACAGAATGAGGATGATGTGTGGCAAGAGAACACAAGAAAAATCGTGTTAACTGTATTTGTGCATGGAGGAATGTGAACTGGAAATACCTGAACGGAAAAGAAAAGCCATCCCTATCCTTTTAGTGCCTCTCCATCAAAGCACTGTTGCTCTCAGGTCATAAAAACAAATCTCTGAAATCTCTGTGCATTGTTTTCTTTCCTTCACCGTTCATAATTCTGTCCTGACATCTGCCCACTGCAGTGATTGTGGAGTACTGTAAATGTTTTGGGAATGAGAAGAGGGATATGATTCAGTATAAAAACTCTTTGTAAATATCAGGGGGTTTGTTCAACTAGAGGCCCTTTTATGTCCTAGGGGTTGATTTTTATAAAAACTAACAGAACTTTTTTCATTGTGTTACCCTGCTGAATAAAATAAATCTTAAACCAGCCTAGTTGATTTGCTGGTCTTAGCTCCTTTAAGATTTTCTTAGCTTTTTAATATTGTCTTAGCTGGTTTAAGCTGACCCAGGCTGGCCAAGATGGCCTAGGTGGTCTCTAGCTTGGTCAAGCTGGTGGTCAGCTGGGTTAGCTGGGAGGCTATCTTGTCTCCAAGCCTGACCAGCTGAAAATTTCCTAAAGCCTCTCTAAAACCTGCCAAAACCAGGTGTAGAGTGGAGGAGGGCCGGGCTGGAATGATGCAAGCCCAGTCCCCAATCAGCCTGATGGGGAGCGTGAGGGATAAAGGTGGCTGGTGACGACAGTCCGAGAGAGAGAGAATTACGGGCAGCTGCCCTGTATGTGTTTGTGTGTGTCTTTTTATTGACTTCAATATTATTTATGTTGTTAAGCCGGTCCTCGCCTCCTCTCCCTTTAACCCCCCTACACCAGGAAACCAGCTTAGGATGGATATTTAGCAGTGAAATTAAGGTCACATTAAAACTATATTGGAAACTTTTTACCATCCCTTCATCATTTATTTTGCTATTTTTAAATGCCTTTTTAAGTATAGAAATAAGTATAACATTATAATAAACTAAACGAAGAGTTAAATAAATAGACCATTTAAAGGGATAATTCTCTCTTCATTTACTGACTCGTGCCATCCGAGGTGTGTATGACCTTCTTTCTTCTGCTGAACACAAACAAAGGTTTTTAGAAGAATATCACAGCTTTGTAGGTCCATACCCTCAAGCAAATGCATGAGAATTTTTGGGTGAACTATTCCTTTGAAAATGAATTATGTCATAATAATTTAAATACATTTTAACACAAATTATGACTATCCTTCAGCTGTGCCATCATTTCATCCAGTTAAAATGCCATTTTGTCAAATTATGCTAAAGTGTGTAAATATTCTTAGTCAGGATGCATAAAATGCTAGCTTAGAATTACCCTTTGCAAGACAAAGCATACCACAAATGTCCTAAATATATTTTCCATCACAATCATTTCCACTGCAGAATGTCATCAAACAGAATATTTTAATTTGAGATGTGGTGGAAATGTTCACGACATTTCAGAAAAAATGACCTTGATGCATGTATATCCAGTGTTGGCATTGCTATTGGACAATTAAACTAGAGCGTGAAAAGTGCATTTCATTGAGATTTTCTCAGGGCAATTAAGGGCCGAAAGTACCTATAGCACATAAAAAACACCCATTCTTGCCCAATGTCTGCTTTCTCTCGAGTCTGAGTCTTCTTCATCTCTCTACATATTTTTCTTGCCTCCATCACCTCCTCTTCTTTGATTCTCTCTACCTCCCCCCACATTCAGTCCATTCCCTTCTCTCCATCCTGCCCCTCTCTCTCTCTATCTCCATCATCTATTTCTCACCCTCCCTCAACAGCTGTATTTAATCAGCCCTTGGCTCCACTCAAACCCAATCATTCCTTTTCTCTCCCCTCCCTCCATTTCCTCTTTCTGCATGTTCTCCTCTCTCTCTCTCTCTCTCTCTCCCCCTCTCCCTCTCTCAGCATCCTCCTCTTTTTAATCATGTTTGTGTTCTCCCTTTAACAGCATTACCTCACCACTGGACAAATACATGTTCATCTACATTTATAACTTTTTTTTGTGCACTTTTTGAGGCCTAAACTCTAAACACTTCATTGTGACGCAGCCTTAGGTGTTTTCAAAATATCCTGGACTTCCTGTTTTGTTACTTTGAGTGATTTTTCTGTGCTGCATGAATACAAGTCTCTGTGCTGCAGAAACATGGCTCCATTGAATCACGGTTCCACCTCCACAGCTGGGGGTGCTTTGAGTAATGATTCTGCTCCATTTCACCCAAAACTGCTGCGACTTCTGCCTGGATTTCACCTGCATAGTGAAATCTCTTCCATTCTCTTGCCTTTTACTCTTTCTCTCTCACTTTTGTTTTTGTCACCCATGTTCTTTTACTCCCTTGATTATAATTAACAAACTGTATTTTTACATTTTATGAAGAAAAGCCATGTTGATATTGTGTTGTGGGTGGTTTCTAGATTTTGCTAGGTCGTCGCTTGGATGGTTCTGTGTGGTTTCAAGGTCGTTGCTTACTGGCCCAAGTCAAAAGAGCCCTCAATCAAGTCTCTATGATTTTGTGGTCCCTATATATGGCTTGATTCCCTCTTTCAAGGATTATTTTGGCAACAAGATCACACAGGAAATCTGCGTTTTAGGTATGAATGTATTTGCCATTGGCTAGGGTTTGGAATATAACAATGCAATCAATAGTCAACTATTTATGAAAATTTGACACGCTGTGCCTTTTACATCACATCCATTGAAAGTAGCAAGTGAAAACGCTGCTTTGATCTTGGTAATATTCCAGGTTTGGATTATGGTCATGGTTCTTGCATTTGCACAGTGCTTCACAACTGTAGTTCCAGCTTTGGCCACTAGGAGGGCAGATCTGAGATTCGGAAAACACATTTTAGCAGACAAAACTTTCAACCTGATTTTTTGTTCGATCAGTCTGTAATGGAGAGCCTTTGAATCGGTCTCAGTCAGAGAATTGTTAATGTGTTCTTAGGACTTATTTCTTGTTTCACACCCATTTTCAATATTTATTGGGGTTTTATTGTGAATTTTTTTTATCCACCCTATTTATTGGGGTTTTAACTCTATCTTCTTATGTATTAATTAAATTATATTTTATTTAAGAATGGGAAGGCAATAGACCTCTTTCATGGACTGTGATGGCGCGTTTCCGCCTTATCAGCGTAAATCACGCAATTTCTTTAAATGATACATTTTTTAAATATTGAGTGTAAATTAAAATATTATGCTTTGTGTTATATAACCCTGGAATTAGTTTAAAAAAATCAATTACTACAGCTGCGATGGGATTTCTATTACAAACGCTGAGAGGGTGACAGTAAATTTGGCATCTTAATCCTCCACTCTCTATTTGTTTCCTCTTCTGGAAAGTCATTCAAACGTAATAGTGAATTTATTATTTTGCTCTTGGAGCAAATGAATAAGTGAAAATAATATTTGCTGTGATCTCCCATTCACCACAACGGAAACTCTGGCTTCCAATGCTTGAGCCGCCTTTTCACTGTTTCCGACATTCGCATCACGACTGTCATATTTCTCGCCCTAGTGGCAGTCGTGATGAACAGTCATTTTGCTCGAGAAGCTACCAATGGTTTACCTCAAGAGTGACATTAGTGTGTGGGATTTTGTTGAGCAGATTAAATATTTATTTATCATTACTGTTATTATAGTTAGAATATTATGATAATTAACAGCAACAACAACTATAATTCAGCAAATAGGCCTACAGGAAGCAGAAATTCATAGATTTGATTTTAAATATGTAGGTTGTGCCTGTGCACAAATAAATGACACATGTACACATTTAATCACATATTTACAGTAATAAAAAAAACATTTTTGTGATATATTTTCAACGCAAACAATAATTTCTGAATAATACATTCATAACTGTCCAAACTACAGAAGTAGCAGGCGTTTAGAATAAAGTTTAGGTCAAAATCCGTTGATATTTCTCACTTCGCGCTGATTTACAGGAATGCGTCACATCCGGTCGGACGTTCGCGTACGGTCTTGTCGCACAAGTTTAAATATTTCTCCGCAGCCGAAGCTCAAATCGGATCCGAAAAAGTCGCATCCGGAGACGGTCGCAAAACCACGCAGACCCCGCGAAACTCTCCAATGACTTCCGGTCGCTCGTTTGTCGGATGCAGTAAAAAGGCGGCTTTAGGGAGGGGAGTACGTACTGCTGTTAGTACGTTTAAACGTTTTTTTTTTGTTTTTTTTTAATTTTTTTTTTATTTTTTTTTTATGTTATCTTGGTTTTATGGTCACTTTTAAACACTTATTTGTTTGTAGATTTTGGACACCAAATAATTCCCAAATTTTTGGAAAGCATTCTTTCTCTTATGTGTGATTCTCCCTGTGCCTGCTCTGGTCCCTGTCACACAGTCTGTTTTTATTTCACCTATTTAATCATCCGTCAACCGATTATCATGAATCTGATCATCAGGACCAAACGAATCAGCGTGCACAATACTCAGCAGATTCCCGAGGAATTGTGTCGTCTTTCATTCATAAAAGTTCTATGCATACCCCTATGTATGTTTGTTGCATTACATATTTAGTTAATTCTACGATGCTTTTAGATACCAATATGAGTCAAGTACACTCAGGTCCGTTTTATACATTTAACTGTTAAAATACCTTCTGAAGAATTCTGCATATAATCCTTTAAAAAGGCTGCAGATTCTGTCTGGGACTACTTAACACTTAGACAAGAAACGTCACACTTCTTCACAATATGCTGCATGTTTTGAGGTGTTGTTCATTTCTGTAGCACAAATGATGTGACATGTCACAGTACATGGTTTAATACTTTGAGGAGTAAAGAAAACTAAATAGAGATCAATTTAAACGGAGCATGTGCACATGAAAAACAGGGGAGAGGTGTACTCTTTAAACGTGTATTCTAGACAGAAACATCTCACTCTCTTTCCCTTCTGTGGTTTTGTAAACAGTATAAATTAATATCCACGTGGCTGGGTGAGTGGGATGGGACATGAATGTTCATAGTCTGCCTGACCCAGGGCCCCTCTCTACGGACCATGTGCCCTCTACATCCTGTCTACTCGCACTCTCCCACGGCCTGTGTGTCCTGCACGTCAGTCTTTGCCCTTCAGCCCTTACTCTCTCTTTTTCCTTGACTGGATTGTATACATTTTCCCACCAAAAATCAAATAAAGGCAGCATAAAAGTGATCTATTAGACTCTATCAATGATATATGGTTAAATCCATATCTTAAAAAGTTATATGATAGGTGTGGGTTAGAAACAGATCAATATAGGAATCCTTTTTTATTTTTTACTATAAATCTCCACTTTAACTTTCTACTTTTGTTTTTGGCAATTTACATTATTCATGCATATCACCACCAACATGTATCAAATAACTTCTGACGTTTATTATATTATTAATAATCATATATGGATTATTTGTATGCTCCATTTATGTGCTTTTGGAGCTTCAAAGTTCTTGCCACCATTCACTTGCACTATATGGACCAACAGAGCTTGTTCAGCAGAAGAAAGTAAGTCATTCACATCTGGGATGGCATGATGGTGAGTAAATTATGAGAGAATTTTCATTTTTGGGTGAACTTTCCATTTAATTTATACCAGATTTTCCACTGCTGTCTTTTAGCTTCATTTTCTCTCTGTCTCTCAATCTCAGCACAATCCCTCCTTTCAGAGGAAAATATGAAATGCGTGTTTTCGTACAAATGCAACTCATGTTTGCTCACATTTCACTTTTAGAATTAGTCTTCTCTTCGTAATACACAAAAATTAAGTAATTCATAGGCTATAATCTTTTAATAATTCATTTAATTTGAGAATATTTCAGAAAATATTTTAGTTATGTTTTCTGTTTATGCAGAACATGTTTCATAAACACATTACTCACTCCACATGTTACATAATGTTTGTGTGGTGGTTCTGTGCCCAGTGCTGAAAACCACATTTACTATTGACATTGGGTTTCCACAGAGCACATTTGTCACTTCAGTTTTAACATCATTAATTTTGCTCATTTGCTCATTTAATGTTTGAATGTTTACTAAATTGGTTATCAAAACACTCCTGTTTTTGGGATGATCAGTGTAGACTAGAAGAAGGTACTTGAAGGGTACATTTAATATTGCAATGTGAGCTTACATAATGCGCATTTCTAAAGCACTCTTGATTTGAAGGATGAGCTGTAACTCTACATTTGGACACTTGATGTCGCTATTGTGCTTTCCTCTGTCAAAGTGCCATTTTCATTGATCAATATTCATTGGATTGATTTTCCGTCTGCTGTCAAAGTAAGTTTTCAGGAATTAATTTAGCTGTAAAAATATGCAAATCCTTGAAAGCACTTCCCATTTTAATTTTTTTTTTTTTTTTTTTACATCTGTGCAGCAGCTTCAGGACTTTGTCAGAAAATGTTCAAATATTTCAGTATACAAAACTGGTACGGGCTATCTTAATGAACAGAAAAGTAATACCACTATTTAACTACCTGGTTTATCTTAAAGAGGACATCAGGTTTTTCTGATTTTTAAAACACCAAATATCATACTTAAAATGATTCAATGTGATGATTATATAACAATTCTTGAAAACTATGAATTATTTGGAAAATATATAATATAAATAATACATTTATATTATAATTGTTATGCACCAAACACTGACTATAATAAGAAATACATGTTGAATGCGATGCTGTAATGAAGATGTGACATATTCTAGAACGGCGCTACATTCATAAACACAGACACATCTCATTTGCATTTCATCCAATAGGGTCGAAGTTCTTCAGGATGCAGCCAATCAGAAAAGTTTGCTAGCAGGAACAACATTCCACAGTTTTCTTTTCCCTCTGTAACTCCTCCCACACAGACTATGAGTTTAGTGAGTAAAGAAAACAACTCCATCAGTGCTCGAGTGCCTCTCCATTGACTCATTGGGAATGTAGCCCACGAAATCTTTAAGGAAACCTCTTTTAGCTGGAATATTCTCCAAGAACATGATTAAGGTAGGAAATGTGCATTTAGCGTAGATCCAATATGAAATGTCCAGAGATCCTGAATATAAAAAGATGGTCACGCATGTTGTTAAAATGTCGAGGGAAGATGTGACGTGATTAGATTGCAAAGTAAATGTTATTGGAATATATTGCTGTAATATAATATGGTCTCTTTTCATAAAAACTTGTTACAGCATCCTAGATGCATGTGCGCTGACTACTGCGCAGACTTGTGTTTGTTTTCAACTGTAAAAAACAGGCAATTCGTTTTGATATAAGCTTACAACATACTGTTATTCCATATGGAAAACAAATACTCTAGTAAAAGTTTTAAGAAGATTGCACTTGTGCTGTCTTTCGTGACCACGCATGTTCTCTATCTTGACCAAGCAGAATAATACATGTCAGATAGCGTTGGGAAACCGATTCATCAGTGCGATTCGTTCGAACAAACGGTTCGTTTTAATACAAACGCTTTTTTTCTTTCTTTTTTTAAAGTAAAATAGCTTTTTATCTCTATCTTTTCACTATTTGGATATATAGATGGCATCCGTGTTGTTTTTTATTTTACAACAACATTATTATGAACATCAATCGGTGTTTCTGATTTTAATAAAAAATATAGGTATATATTTTTTAATATAAGCTATGTCCAACATTGTTGACAATATCTTATTTTTACTCATATTTATACTCTATCATAGTTTAACTCATAATCAAAGTCATCCTTACACTGCGAATTGTTTGGATCGAGTCGTTGATATGAATTAACTCAGAAGAACGATTCGCGAATCGGACATTACTAATTAGATGAAAAACAGCATGAGGTCTCTCTCTCTCTCTCTCTCTCTCTCTCTCTCTCGCTCTCTCTCTCTCTCTCTGTCTGTCTGAAGGGGCAATGATCACACGTCTTACATAACCACAAATGAAAACCTTGTATAACTCTTAAACGTTTTATCACTCTCCTAATGAAGTCTGACAAGAACTAATTTGAAGCCCCGCTTTCAGTTTGAGTGTCTATTGCTTTATGTCGTCGATGAAAGTCTGAGGGAAAACGGAGCTCTTTTTTCCCCCCTCTTCTTGCCAGGGGTTAAACTTCACAGAACAAGTGGAGCAGAAAGAAAGAGTCATCATATGACTGGTAACTAATAGTTACTGCGTCATCATGTATTAAACGCCTCACTAGAGACAAGGGCTGTGTCTCAAACTAGTGAGCTGCCTAACTAGACAGCAGATTTCTTGCGTGTTCATCTGGTACAGAAGCAACCTAGCTAGTGACATTTCTCTGTAAATTTTTAGGAAACTGCTTTAATAAAATAATGGAATGCATGTATATCTATATATGATATAGTTGCCGCCAAAATACCATAATTACTACAGTTAATGTTCTTGCAGTAAAACCACAATACATTATACATGTTTGTCATTTTGAATTCATTTCCTTTGAATTCTTTTGTGTGTTTATATATATATAAACACACAAAAGAATTCAAAGGAAATTAATATATATATATATATATATGTACCATGTAACTACAATGGTATTCTCTGAAGTTCCATGTAAATGTCATCAGTAAGTATGGTATTACATGGTATTTTTAAAGGCAATCTAGTAACTATAACTTTAGTTTTGGGTCATTATCAAAATACGGTGACAAACATGAATTTTCAGTCATGAAAAAGACTGTCAAAGAAATAGTCAAGAAACTCCCATTTAAAATGCATCATTGTATAACCTTTATTAAAAAAATGTTTTATTTTTATTTTAAATGTGCAAAAAGCAAAACAAAATAAGTCATTAATAATTTATATAATTTAAAAAAGAGTGTTTGTCTCTTGATTTCACTGGTGTTGTCAATGTTAAAAACATGCATTTTGAAAATACAAAAACATTTAAGGTCAAAGTTCAGAGGAAGAAGAGGTTGCACAAATTTGCATATAGTGGTTTTCAATCATCATGTTGAAAAAGTAGAAAATGAACAATAATTTTTCACATGGTTCATTTAAAAATGTCATTGTGTTACATTGTGTAATGTTTATGTGAAATAATTGTATTACCATAAAAAAGAGTAACTGGTACGATTTATTGATTTTAGTCTGATCAGTGGTGTCCGTTTTGTGATGCTATATACTGACACATCTTAGTAAATTCATCTTTTATCAGAATTTTATCTTGTGCTACAACCCTTGCTTCATTCTTAAAACAAAATTAAATAATCAAATAAAAAACAACAGTCATGTTGTCCTTTTATGAATAAAAATAATATCAATATGATATACAAAACTGTATCACTTAAAGGGATAGTTCACCCAGAAATGAAATTCTCTCATCATTTAGTCACTCTCATGCCATCCCAGATTTGTATGACTTCCTTTCTTCTGCAGAACACAAATTAAGATTTTTAGAAGAATATCTCAGCTCTGTTGGTCCTCACATTGCAAGTGAATGATGGCTAGAACTTTGAAGCTCCAAAAATCAGATAAAGGCAGCATACAAATAATCAATATGACTTCAGGTGTTTAAATCCATATCTTCAGAAGAGAATCACTGGACATCTTGGCATCAGTCTCCTTGGCAATCATGAGTTCAAGCTTGATTATCCTTCCTAGCGCCATCTGCACATGCGTCAAGCACTAGGCAAAGTAATTGAGCTTGAAATCATGATTGACCCATGAGTCTGCAATGGCAAAATGCATAGTCAAAAAGGTGTTATATTTTGGTCTGTTCTCACCCAGAATCAATAAGATCACTTCAAAAGACACTGATTAAACCACTTGAGTCTGATGGATTACTTTTCTGCTGCTTTACGTGATATTTTGAGCTTCAAAGTTTTGAAAAATACTGAAACTGAAACACGCTTCTAAAAATCTTAATTCATGTTCAGCAGAAGACAGAAAGTCATGCACATCTGGGATGGCATGAGGGTGAGTAAATTAGATCATTTTTATTTTTGGCTGAACTATACCTTTAAGAAAGTTAAGGAAGCATAAAATTAATGGAATTTGTTTATTAGCCTTTTGAGAAATTTGTGTATTTTTGTTTTTGCGACTTCATTAAAAAATCTTTTGGATCTTTGCATGTAGGAGCACATGCATTTTGGCCAGAATGCACATTCGGTCCTCCAACATCTCACAGCTTCCAACAGGCAAACAGTAAAAATGTGTAGAATGTTGTAAATTGTACTGAAAGTCAGTCCTTGATCTTACTGACTTTGTCTATTTATGCTTTATTTCAGTAGATTTTGTCATGATTGTGAGATCTCATTAAAGGCTTTTCAATCTATACATCTCCAAACACAGCTAAAATTAGAAGGAAATATAAGATAAGCTCTGTTTTTAATGGGTCAGTAAATCATTAATAGATAAGTAGTAAATAGATGATCTGATTTGCCACTTATATGATAATTACCTTTTGCAGTAGAGTCTCTCTCTATCTCTCTCTCTATCTCAAAACGCTGTCATTGGTCAGTGTGTACTACCTCTGCTAATATCCACCTGAATACACAGAGCGGAATACAACACACACTTTATTATATCATACTCCAGCTGTAAAGTGAATTAGAAAAGCCCTTTGGAAGAGTTCTGGGTTTGTTAAGAGACCAGTACAGTACATGTGTTACCTGGCAACATAGTATTGTCATAATTCCTGGTGTTGATTTTAGAACAGTAAAAAATGTCATTACTGTGTGTTATAAGCAATAATCAGGCTGATTTCCTTACAAGTATATTGAGCCATTTATGCATAAAACGAGTGCGGTTGCTGATTAGTGTGTTTTACTTGGTTCATTCTTAAGTTTCAAGTTTCACATCACATTAAAATCCTCAATCATAAGAGTCTGAAACCGACTGCCACAGTTAGATTAAAGTTTTTGAAACTTTACATGCATAAAAGTTCATGTAAGAGTCACACCACAGGAATTCCCTTTGAGTGATCGGACATGTGTGCGTGATAGTATTTTATCATTATACTGCATACTGTATTTATATCTGGCAGCCTAAATGTCTCCTGGCTTTCCCTTAGATTTTTCTTGGGATATATATATAGAAATATAGGAGCATGATAACATTGTGTAGAGTAAGTTCTTGATAACAATGTGCTGCTATTAGACTGCTCTGTGATTAGCACGTGAAGTCTCTGAGTGCAGTACAGAACATCAGTGACATGCCTCCAGGAGGAAGTGAAAATAATAACTTCATACATACAATTGGATGGGCAGCGTAGCTTGTCATATTCCGAGGATGCCTGGGCGGCTGGGCTGTAACCACTGTAGTCTCGCGTAACCAAATGTTTTACTTGCAGCATAAAATCAACGCAGCTTATTCTCTCCAAGAACCGTCTGCTTAGACACATCTGATCAACATGTAAAGCAACCAACCACAGTTCAGACCACAGCATTATCTGAAAAAGATATACCACAATAGTAAACCATGGAAACTTTCCAACTTCAGTAAAAGTTACCAAACTTTCAGTATAAGGTTGAAACTCGCCATGAACAGTAAACACTGAAGAAAAGTACTGATTATTTCACAGACACAATACATAAAAGATTTAATGTAAACATGCACTAGACGGACATCTCTGACCACTGCAATGCTTCTAGCTGTTTCTTTCATGACTCTCACATGAGCACCACATTTTTAGATGCTGTGTCAATTTAAAAGAACTTCATGTCTAGATACGCCTGCGTCTTTTCGTTGCACTGCATCTAGCTTTTTTTTATCGCGAGGCTGCATTCCCCCAGTATTCAGATTAGCAGTTAATCTGTATGAGGTTTTCAATAACCAATTCTTAAACATTCACATTTGTCCCCTTCAATCTTGAATAGTTGGTTAAATCCTTGCTGGGTGGAAAATTAATCCTTGAAGTGGTGCAGATTCAGACAAAGATGGATATGACAAAATTTTAAATAAGTGGCTAGATTATGCACTCAATGTGAATATTATTGGTTCAAAATGACTGTGTAATAAAAGCAGGTGCTGTTTTTTTGGTGATTGTGCCGTGCATTTGTCATATAGATATATTTGAGTAGTACAGGAAATGCGCCACACTGACTTCATCACTGGAACAGGCAGTCTCTGTTCTTCCACTGCCTGTCCCACCCTACACACACACACACACACACACACACTCTCCTAGGCTATTTCCACCCATTACACGTATAAACACACATTTGCGTTCGTACACATGGTTTGTGTTCCTTGATTTCCTGCTTTCCCCCTCAGTGTGTAGAGAGAGGGCGTTCAAATGAAATACTCCCCAGCTGAGGTACTCACTAAAAGAGGCAAGCATCACCATTGCTATTTGAACAAACCCCTAACATCCTGGTCTCATGAAAATGACATGACTGTGGCAACATTTTTGCAAAAGAAATGACGTGCTTCATTACACTTTCAGCTACAGTTTCCTAGTGAAATCTCCAGCAGGGGGCGCCAAAAGTGAGTGACAATATGGACATCATTACCCTAAACCAACACCTAAACCTAACCAATAGTGTCGTAAAGGCAAATGCAACATAAAAAGCGAATTTTGGAAGCAACAACTTCATTTTGTGTTGCTGTTATGACATTTTCGACTCACGTCTCAGCTTACGTGCTTGCCTGGACTCAAGTCTCGGTCTTCTGTATTTGAAGTCCAACAATCTATTAGGTCAAATCAAATCAAATCACTTTATTGTCACTCAACAATATACACAAGTGCAACAGTGGGTGAAAATCTTGGGTGCACTTCTGAGTAACATAGCAGTCATGACAGTGTGACTTGTGATTTTCACATGGTGGACAATAAAATGGGTGAAAAGAATTGTATTGAAGCATGAACCAGAGCCATATCTAGGGACCAGAATATCATAGAGACTTGGGCAACCACATAGCAATGACCTAAAAATTGGGTACACCTTAGCAATCATATAGCAATGCCCTGGGAATGACAAACATCATCGATGCATTGTGGTGGTGAGTTTCGCACAGAAAAGCACCACTCACAGTTTCTTAAAAAAATAAAAAAAAATTACGTTTTACAAACTGCAATTGCAGTAAATGGTAGGTTTTAAGTGCCACTGCAAATAATGGCATTATAAATGCCTCATGTGAATGTTTTGGAGTGCAAATCTAATTCCTCTGGCATTACAATCACTTTTTCAGCAAGTGTAGATTATAGCAGTTATTAATCAGCTTCTCACATACTCCCTTACTGGCTCATCACACGAAGAGATTGCTGTCCAACTAACACATCCATGGTTGGACTTATTTTTCTTCATCCAACTGCTCTATCTACTGCACATATACTTGAGTATATGTGCAGTATTCTGTGTCAGAATTCTGTTAAACACAATAAAAAAATGACTGGGTGTGGTGAGAATTTTCATGAAAGGAAAATGTCAAAATACATACTGTTGGACTTTGTTAGTAGACAAATTAAATAAACAAGTGTGTGAAAAATGTTTTCACAAGACTTTATTTTCTAGAAGTCCACAGTGCTAAAAGTGTCCCAAGTTGAAGTTTATTCAAACAGTATGAAGAAAAATAACAGTATTGTCATTTAATAAAACAAATAAAATACATTGGTAACACTTTACAATAAGCCCCATTAGTTAATGCACTGTGAAATAACATGAACTAACAATGAACAATTGTATTTTTATTAAATAGCATTAACAAAGGTTAATAAATGATGATGAAGGACCCAAAAGCAGAGAGAGAGTTCAACTTTATTAATTCAAGCAATCAAGTCAAGGCGCATCAGCGCCAACTGAAGCAAGCAGGGATGCAAAGCTGCTCCGGACTAGAGGAGAGTGTGTTCGTGAGGGGAGTGTGTGCAAGTGGAACTCTGATGAGTGTCCGTTGAAGAGAGTGAGGTGCGAACGACGCCCAGACGAATTCCCCCGAGACACGGGCAGAAGCCGAGGAATACTCCACAGTCTTGAGTATCAAGTGATGGGGCGAATGCAAGCAGACAGGTAACCGCACCTCAATCGACCAGCAGCTAACCAAAATATGAGCGATCTGTAGAAGGCTGGTGAGGTGCAAGAGAAACCAAGACAAATCTCCCAAGATGCGGGCAGATACCGAGGACTCCACCTCCACAGTCCTGGGCACATCTTGTGAGAGAGAATGCAAGAAGAAGGTATCGCTCCTCGATAGACAGGCAATCACACGCTGGAACACTATAAAAATATATTGTTAATTGTTGTTTATGATACCTAATGCATTATCTAATGTTAACGAATGGAACCTTATTGTAAAGTGTTTAAATATCTTCTTCAATGATGCCTTGCAGTATCAAATTGTAATGTTTGCCGCAATGTACACTGACATAGGCATCGGTTGGCCAATAAGAATTTCATATTCCAGTTGTGCTTTTGGAAATCCAATTTGCTGTATTCCCATTTGATTTCAAATCTACACTGCTTTTTCCAAACTCTCAAAACCCATCTTATGCATTCCTTTCTGACAAACACTCTGTCAGAGCTTTTTTCCAGTGCGTAAATGCCCATATTCTCCTGGTTTGTCTGTGATCATTTCATTTTTTTCTTTAATTGTTGTTTGTGCCTGCTCCTTTGTCCCTATGATTTGAAAAAGTAATGGGTAGCCCACCATCATTGCAGGCATATTTCTGTGCTTCTTATTTATAAGGTAAATGATGATGGGGATTGTCTCCTTGGGTCACCCTGGGCACCAGTGCCATACTCAGTGGCACAATTGTAATTGTAGGCAGATTATGGCTAAGGGCAGGTTGGAGATGTAAAAAATGGTCTAGTTTAGAGGTTGTGCCTACTTGGATTTAAACCTTAGAGGCCCATTAGGTTTTCACCACCAACTCTGCAGTGGTCCTCGGTTTTCAATTACTTTTTTAAGTTCTTCTTAAGATCTTCTTAGTTATTCAGCAACAGACGCAGGACTTTTTACAGTATGTAGAACCCCACATCATTAAGTGTCTCAATTTGAAACATTAAAAGAGTCAATTCAGTTTATGCTCTTGTTGTGCTTTCCATCCGGAGCATTTATGTACTTGAAGTTGGGCTGGAACACAGAAGGTCAGTTCACTGCAGGATATTCCACACAATTCGAGGATCTGTTGAAGCTGGAGCTATTTATGGAAGAGAAGAGAGTGCAGAGGTGAAGAATCAAGGGAAAATTGGTGCATGGGTGTGTGCGTTTCCGCCAAAATACCGACTGGCCTGCTGCCTCGTGTGTGTCTATCATTTCTATGTCTGTTTATGTCAAAATTGTCTCTTCAATTCCTCCTCTGTTCTTTCAGTTGAGTTTGAAGGGGAGGGTTGTCCTCTCTGAAAGGCTGTCCTTTTACTGGAGAGCTTCGGCACTCCGTTCTGGATAGCTAAAATTAAGTGAACAGTCCCTCCTTGTCTGTGTTCGGTGCCCTGGGGGCCGTCCATACCCAACTACCCGCTCTTAGCACAATGTTGGCTGGGTAGTAGGTGACTGTTGAAGGGTGTTGCAGTCACACCTCAGAAAGTGTCGGACCTGTAAGATGTGATTTTGTACACTTGGTTAAAGGAGGTGGGGTTGTTTGGTGCATGTAATGGCATGGTAATTTTTTTTAAATTGGTCCTTGACCTAAGTGGACTGAAGCACTGAAGAGGTAAGCTATTCATAATGTTTGTTTTACTTTATTAAGGCACACGAAAAGCTAATTTTCATGCTCATTAAGGCTAAATTAGGCCAGAATGAACAGGACAATAAATATAGTATTCTGTTGGGTGGCAGCAGTAATTTCTATTCTTTCTAAGCTTTATAGTACACTCAAATTCAAAAGTTTGGACGCTCCTTTTCATTCTTTATTAGGCTTGGGATCTATGATTTCACGCATTGATAATTAGAAAATGTTTCCAATGATTATCGTTATATATTGTCATTTAGATATAAATAGGGCTGCTCATTGCGCAATAGTCTTTATCTCTTCAAACATATTTCTTAACACTGTTTTGGTAAAGTGTAAGCGGGAGGGTAAATTAAAGTGAGTCGTGCACCGAATGCATCTGGTGGACATGGCGCATTCTAAAATTCTAAACAATTATATTTATGAAGGTACACACACACCGCCAATGCTCAGCATTACAGAGCTCAACTCGCATAGTTGTCCATTAAATTCAATCCAAATCATTATCAAAGTACATATATTATTTACTCTAGCCATCTATGAATTCTCTGTCATATGTATGTATCTTTCATAGAGCCTACACAATGTATTTTCAGTTACAGTACAAGTTGACAGCTTGAATGAAACCTCTTCAAGGCTACATACACAGAAATTACACAATTATTACTAATTGTTCAATTTGCGCAGTTATACCAGTTTTATAGACTAACCTGCAAATTCGTCAAAGTCACTTTGTTCACTCTTAAAGAACAAAAACCTTCCAAATGTTTGTGTGTATGTGACTTGAGCCACATGCACTCCATCAATGTGTCCTGTGTTGTGAGACCTGTGCCTTGTCTGCTTCTCAGTAAATGTTATATCACCCTCTTATGGTCTCCCAATGCATTATACCAGACCACATTAAACAGAAGGCCAACTGAGTGAATTGGAAAGCATGCAAATTAGGCTTCTAATTTAAATGTCGGCTAATATTAATAGTTATATTATTGGTATTGGCTTGACAGAGCTTGGATAATGATAAGGAAAAGGAAAACTTTGAGAGTGAACATGGTAAAAATGAACAGCAGATATTAGAAGAAAAGAAATCCAAGCATTAAGGAGCTGGAAAAGAGAAAAGGAAAAGTGGCTGATGATTTTAGTATGGGTGGGCTCACCAAACTGTACGAGCAGCCAAGCAAATGAACACAATCTGGCAGAGATAATCTCTCTCTCTCTCTCTCTCTCTCTCTCTCTCTCTCTCTCACACACACACACACACACACACACACACAAAACACAAGACAATCTGGCCTTTCTTTGTAATGGTGGAAGTTTAAATGAGACACTTTAATGCATAACGCATAGCTTTTGTCATGGGACATATTTACCGGGTTTGTGCTAATGTTTGAAGCAGCTGATCTTACGGCATGCTCCAAGAGAAGAAATGACATTCTCCTCTTCATATTAAGCAATTATAGTCTGCAGTATAAGAGCCAAAGTTGGACTATTAAGATTTCTCAGCTTTGCAAAAAAGTCATATAGTGAAAACAGTGGAAACGAATCTGACACTATTAACTTGTCGTTTGTACACGGAGAGTTCAGGCTACAATAATAATCCTTTTGAATATCATTTGGTATTCCACAAGGGCCACAATAACATTTACATATTTACATTTTCTGAAGAAAATGTAAGTGGCGCTTGCTCATGAAAAATTCACGGCCACGATGCTGGGTTGTTGCCAGGACATTACTATGTGGTTGCTAAGGTGTTCTGAGTGGTTTTTAGTGCATTGCTGTGTGACTGTTAGGGCATTTTTGATGGTTTCTAGGTGGTTTCTTACTGGCCAAAGAAAATGTAGGGGGCAATGCCCCCTCTAGCCCCCCGTCAGACCCAGCCATGATTTGAGGTAACATTCATGTACGTACCACAAACAGTACATGACGCAATAGTAATTGAGATGCTTGCTTGCCTTATTCACTGGTGCTAGTGATACATTGAGATGCCCATCCTACATTAAGAGAGTGATGAAAGATTGAATAAGGAAAGTGGGTGTATGTGATGGTGCCAACTCAGTGAATCCACCGTGTGCAGCAGTGGGTACAGCGCCTAACAGGCACAGGCTGCATTTCTTACCAGCTGTCCACAGAGAGAGAGAGAGAGATTGAGTGGAAAGAGAGCTATACTGGAAAAACACACATCCAAACACAAAGCAGCATTATGCTCCTCAACTGAGACGTCATACACTGTAATAACCAAACCAAACGTTCATGAAGAAAAATCAAATATGTGTAGTTATTGCTAGTGAGCTATTTTATCGTCAACTCTTTGCCACATAATACACGGTGGAGTTGTTCACTTGAATCTTTTAGATAAGTCAGAGCATTCTGAACTCTCCTGTCATTTCAAAGGAATAGGAATTCTGTCTTTATTTATTCACCCTTATATTGTTCCAAACCCTCACTTTAACCAATACTTTTATTTTTTGGGTGAACCATCCCTGAGTCCCAGCGAAGGCTGCGTCAGTTTCAGATAAAAGGATTTGGTTGAGTTTTTGTCTTCATTCTCAGCACTGAAAGATGAGTTGCTGTCCATGGGAAGACTGGCAGAGAACTGACATCCACAGGAGAGTTCAGGTTAGCGAGGAACCAACAATCGGACAGGAGATAAAACAGAATAGAATACAGCAAGAGAAGATATCTGGAGTGAACTAATGTCTGAATTGTGAGATTACACACAAAATATCGGATTACAGGAAAGTGATGAGAAAGAGGAATGAGTTAAAGGTTTTTAAGAGCCTTTTTTAAAAACACTGTTGTGTTTTCCAGGCGTGCAAAGGCGAGTCCCACGTCTTCAAAGAAAAAACCTTCAAAAAGAAGCGGCAGTGTGGGGTGTGCAGACAGAGTGTCGAGAGTTTGGGCTCCTTCTGTCGAGGTGAGTGTCATCTTTTTTCTTACTAGGACGAGCACAGACACAGAGGTCTTTTAATTATAAACATATACAAAATTCATCAGGGACTCTTATTTTCAAATGACAGAGACAGAGTCTCCTTTCCAATGCTTTACATTTAAGTATTAACCAAATTAATGTTTTTAATGCCTATATATTTACCAAATTAAGGGTTTTGTGTGTGCGTGTGTGTGTGTGTGTGTGTGTGTGTGTGTGTATATATACACACACTGATGAGCCAAAACATTATGACCACCTGTCTAATATGCTGTTGGTCCTCCACTTGCCGCCAAAACAGCGACCTGCTGAGGCATGGACTCCACAAGACCCCTGAAGGTGTCCTGTGGTATCTGGCACCAATACATTTGCAGCAGATCCTTCAAGTCCTGCAAGTTGTGAGGTGGAGCTGTCATGGATTGGACTTGATCGGACTGTCCAGCACATTCCACAGATGCTCAATTGGATTGAGATCTGGGCAATTTGAAGGCCAGAGCAACACCTTGAACTCTTCATCATGTTCCTCAAAACAGGGGCAGATTGGGAAGAAAAATCAGCCCTGGATTTTACATAGAAACTGTCCTTTTCTGCATATCGTGGCCTCTTTTGGTATATCGCGGCACCGTTTTGCGGCCCTCTTCAGCCAGTCGCGGCCCGTTCAGCATAACGCAACGGCCCTTTGTAGCTTATCGACACGTTTTGACGCTCACAAGCCCATTGTAGGTGCTTTCGACATTGGGCAGGGTTCATCATGTGCACTCTGACCGGTCTGCAGCTACTCACCCCCATACGCAGCATGTGATGAACGGTGTGACATATTCCTCCCATAACCATCATTAAACTTTTCTGTGACTTGTTCCACAGTAGACCTTCTGTTGATTTGGACCAGATGGGACAGCCTCCGTTGCCCTCTCACATCTATAAGCCTTGTTTGTGGTTTTTCCCTCGTCAGACCACTGTCAGCAGGTAATCACCACTGCTGACTGGGAGTACCGCACAAGTCTTGCCATTTCAGAGATACTGTGACTCAGTTGTCTTGCCATAAAAATGTGGCCCTTGTCAAAGTCGCTCAGGTCTTTACTCCTGCCCATTTCTCCTGCATTCAACACGTTGTCAATGAGACCTGATTGTTTGCTTACCATCTAATCTACCTAGACTTTGACACGTGGCCTTGTTAGGAGATGATCAACATTATTCGCGTCACCTGTGAGTGGTCATAATATTTTTGCTCCTCAGTGTATATCTACCCCAGTATAAGCAGTATAGCACTACACATTTCTTCAGTCAGACTGTATAAACGTAATACAACCCAGCCATATTTCAGCCTTATCGGATGTTTTTATTTATATTACATGTAATATGAATATGTTTTGATGGGACCTAGGGGATTAAATTCCTGGCTGCCATTCAACCATCATGAACATTTTTAACTTGAAACAATATCAGTCTAGTATTCCTCCCTAACCTTCATATTTCCCTCTCTCTACTACCCACAGTCTGCAAAACAGCCACTCATAAGAAATGCGAAGCCAAGGTAAGAACCTTTTTTCCATTTCTTACCATGTTATAATCTATTTATCTGTCTCTTTTCAAATTAACAGGGTATAAAGTGGGAGTTTGTTTTTTTCTCTCTCACCTTTTTTTGGGGCGATAGTGTTGGCTGCCGCACCCCAGCACCACACTCTAGTGAAAGGCCCATTGATAAGGCTTGTGCATGCCAGCGCTGGCCAGGGACTGAATTGGCAGGCAGGTACACCCATATCAGGCTCTTTTCCAGAGGAACACCCTGAGATCTAGAGTCCCTGGCCAGGGAGACATGCATCATGCTTTGGATCACAGAGTCATTTGCTGAACTCAGTTTCTTTCTTAAGATTTTTGGAATCTGAGAAAAATTTTGGAAATTGTAAAGATTTATTTAATCGTTGAGCAAAATCGACAGTATTCATTTGCATAATGTGACATGCTTACAACAGCCGCTTTGTGATCGCAATGAATCTTGAAATTACATTTTGGGTTTCAGTCCAAATGTGCAATGTGACAGCTTTTACGACAGCTGTCTAATTAAGAACCAATGAGAGCACAGCAATTGATGATGTATGTTATAGATAGAGAGTAAAATTGCTTATACATGATATTATCTTCTTACAGGCGTGGAAAACCTGGAAATGGAATTTAAAATTTTTATTTTCCAGGCTGTAGAATCATGGATATTAAGAAATCTTTAGCTCTAAAATATTTAATCAGCTAGATAATGCTCTTATGTAGAGTAAAGCTTGCTTGCAAGCTACAGTGGTGTCTGATTGGTCAGTTATTGTTCAGTAATAATTTTCAGTGAGGTTCCATTTGTTAACATTAGTTATCTACATTTTTTTACATGAAAAACAATGAAAAATACTTTTACAGCCTTTTAAATAATCTTTAAAGAGTAATCACAAGCTATTGTAATGGTCATGTAAAAGTCCCCTGTACCTTATGTGCGTTAAATTTCATTATTTATTGTTTTCCTCACATTATCAAAATTACGATATGCATTAATCCAACGATATGCATTAAAAGATTTCTAACATTAGCATTAAGGCTTGTTTGGCCCTTTTTTGGTACATTTAAATTTTGTGGATGAGTGATGCGGTTATCACGATTGATTGCCCAGTCGGCGCTGTCAATCATGACCAAAGACCTAAAAAGTATATTGCACAGGCTGTCATAAAAGACTGTTGATGTGGTCTGCATTGGCTTTACCCAAGAACTCACAGGGGTCATACAATCTGATAAGCAAAAAATTGCACAGTTTGTTCACGGCTTAATATTCAAACTCAGATTCAAGCCTTGATGCGCAGCTCCCATAGTGTTTAAAGGGATAGTTCACCCAAAAATGCTAATTCTCTCATCATTTAATCACCCTCATTTAATCACCCTTTTGACTTTCTTTCTTCTGCTGAACACAAATTAAGATTTTTAGAAAAATATCTCAGCTCTGTAGGTACATACAATGAAAGTTAATGGTGACCAGAACTTAGAAGTTAAAAAAAATCATGAATGCAGCATAAAAGTAATCCACATGACTCCAGTGGTTTAATCCATCTCTTCAGAACTGATATGATGGGTGTGGGTGAGAAACAGATCCATATTTAAGTCTACTATAATTTTACTATAAATTCTAAAGAAAATCTTCTCCCTGCCTAGAATGTGATATGCGATATGCATGAAGAATGTGAATCAACAAAAACAAAAGAGGAAGAATGTGAAAGTGAAAGTAAAAGTGGGGACTGATCATAAAAAAGGACTTAAATATTGATCTGATTTAACCACTGGAGTCTTATTGATTACTTTGATGCTGCCTTTATGTGCTTTTTGAACCTCAAAGTTCTGATCACGCTGCATTGTATGGACCGACAGAGCTGAAATATTCTTCTAAAATTCTTCATTTGTGTTCAGTAGAAGAAAGAAAGTCATACACGTCTGGGATGGCATGAGGGTGAGTAAATGATGAGAGAATTTTCATTTTTGGGTGAACTATCCCTTTAAGAAGCAGCTGTTCTTAATGTGATGATAAATACACAGTTATATATTACTTAAGTCCTTACTTCTTGGCACTGGCAAAGATTTGGTCAATGAGCAAAGGGATTGTGAGTGATTTAACTTGCCACATGGTTATTCAATCAGCAGATCTCTAACCCACTGAAACCCTCTTTAGGACATAGAGAGCTGTATCATGCTAGCATGGCAGACATTGAACAGACTGGTGTATATAATGTTCAGAAACTGATTTCATATAATTACGAATATTTAAAGGTGAATTGTGTTATTACTTGGACGTTAAAATACGTTCTTGTCTCTCCCACTCTAATATGCAGAGATAGTAGGTCATTTGTAGATTGATTTCTCCAAAAAGTGTAACACTTTGACTATATGGTACTTTCAAAACATTTCTCTGTTTGCTTGAGCATTACGATGAGCCCAACACAGTAACTTTGGACTATCTGTTTATCTACCAATGGCTTGTTTATCTATTTTATGCTATTATTGAGCCTCTAGTGCCACAAAAATGAAATGCTGTATATTTGTATATATTTAATTAAAAACATGTTTTATTTTTCTTAACACTAGAAATATGTATTTCTAACACTTCTTTTTACACATAAACAACTTCCTGAACACCAACCATTTGACAAAAAAAAAAAAGTATAGGGTTATGTGTAATCCTCCCTTTGTGCGTCACCACTGATGGTTTGTTTGTGCAATTTTAATAACTTAAATCTGAGAAATGATGATTGTCTGATTTGTCTTTTGTTATGATTCATGCATAATCAACTTTCTTTAGACATTTGGGGACCAAATTATTTTAGTGAGAAAGCACAAGATTAGTATGACAGTCCCATCTTTGTTTTCCTAGAATCAATTTGGTTTTGCTTAAAAAAATTGTGCTTGAGGCATCTTTAAAATAAATGCCACTTGCTTTGATACTGTGTTCTATAATGTCATGACTAGTATAACATTTTTAAAGTCTGTTGTGTACAAATAATTTTTCGGGACAACTGTACAGTATGTGTACCAAGCATAGCCAATCAGGATCCGCAATGTTTGCAGTGATAATCATCATCGTTGCCTTGGAAGGGTGTGGTCACCCTCTTTTCAGAACCCTCTAGAGCGTAGACCAGCCTTCCACCTCTTAGCACTTGATACAACAGAACAAAAACAAATTTCTAGGACACTTAAGCCCTCTTAAGTTCAAATACCATGGCATTAGTCCAAGTCATGTGTTCAAGGCAGGCCCAATAATCTCTTGTGCTACTAATTAAAGGTGAAGTGTGCCATTTTAGTGCCACTAGCATCATCAAACAAAATTGCAAAAGTAATGAATTTTTTCATCTACCATTGGCCAAACTCACGCCAATGGTTGAGCCAATGTTATTGTGTTGGGGTGGTTGGGCTTCATACTTTTACTGTAAGTCAACAATTGTCTCATTTGTTTTCTTATTTGAATTAGTCCTAAGGAATGTTTTTCTCTGCAAGAAAGTATTTAAGCATAGAAAAATTACACACTTGACCTTTAAAGTGTTTTCAAACTATAAAATCGCAAAAATGTTTGACAGAATTCAGTACATACACTCAAAAATCAAAACACTGGTCTTAAATTTGGCATTGTGCACACCTGCAACGAAACCAAAACTCTCAATCAGATAAGTCATTCTGTTATTACACATCTGACCCAAAATAGTACTTCATTTCAGAGTGGAGTGACTGCAGATGTTTTATTGTGAAGGGTAGGACATCAGTATCAGCCCTTCTCCTCTGCGCTTTAATATAGATAATCCAGTCAATGGAGATTCAGCTGTTTCTTGTTGCTCGCTTAAGCTTTTGTGCAATCCCAGGGCTCTGCGGCATTAGATTTGTATAGTTTTATTCACCACCTCATCGCACTGCCCATATGGGATTTTAAACAGATTTGGAGCTGCACACTTAAACTGTGAATTAAATGTAAATGTCCATATGTTGAAAGTTGAAGCTAACAGTGTGGACAGCTCGATCTCTTAGAAATATAGATACGTAGACCGTAGAGAATCAGAAAGTAGCCAAATACTTTATAGAGGAAGATGGCTAGATCAATTTAGGAGCCATTTAGAGTTGTATCTGTTTTATAAATCTGTTTATACAGTTAGCGACCCTATTAATAGACCTGTATGTTACTTATCTGTATAAACATAAAAAGGTCACCGCACTGGTGTAAACCTCATTTTTTCTGTTATTTCAAATTGTATCATGTAACTGTCTTATTAGAATCTGAATCATTTGAAGGTGCCCATTAATTGTTTAGAATCCATGACTAATTTTAGTTCCAGGTTCAGATTTCTCTATTTCTAATCCAGTCTAAACTATTGCAATCGAAATATCCCAGCCCTCCTCAGGACGGCAGCTGGCAGCAGACTCATTGCTCATTTCAGTTAAGATCCACTTTGTTTATTTCAGTCATTGTTTGGGTGAAATATTCTCTTCAGTCTTACAGTAGATGAGTTTCCATCTGGTCTGTAACCAATAAGCATCATGTATTTCTTTTTCCACTTACAAGGAAAAACCTCAGTTTCCTGAAAACAGATATGAAAGGGAACTATTGTCAGTAACACTCTCTTTGTCTGGTGTATGATGTACCCTCTTCTACAACCTTAAACAACAGGCAGAAACCTCCACCCCTAACAAGAAACTGAACAAGAATCTCTTAGACATAAAGTATCTCCATTTCCACACACATGGCTCTGTCTATGAATACTTGGGTGTCCTGTTACTCTTTTCAAGCATTAGATGACAAATGTCTTTTATTTTTTTGTGAGAACTACTAGGTTTGTGTTATGTTAGATAAACTATTTAAAACTAAATTTACATTACATGAAAGAAAGGTTGTTTAAACGCATTAAATGTCCATACCACCCAAAAAGGTGATTTATCTCTGTTACCAAAGTTATTACAAGAAAAACTTGAACACCTGGGCTAACACCTTAAAATGAAACTCGAACATTGCCAGTTTGGTAGGCCTGTTTATTTTTTTATTCATTACAAACCCTAAATCAACCCCAACCCAAAGTCCTACAGTACTTGAAAAACTGTCGAACCCAGCCTGAAACCCAGTGGGTTCTCGGGTCCTGTCTCGCCTGGGTCAGGTTGCAGACCCGGGCCAGACAGGGGGAGGGAATGTTTGCACTATCTGTGAGAGTATGCACACAAACTGTGGGTGTGTTGTATGTTTATTAAGTGGTGCAATGCGTCGTTTACTATTTTCCTGAGAAATAGGTTATTGCGCTAAGATCAGAACCACGTCTGTTTTCAGTGCAGTCTAAACTCGTCTAAACTTTGGAGATGTCCAAACTTTGAAAATACAGTGAAACTTCAAATTTTGTCATTTTGCACCTGTTGTTGTGATTTTAAGAAACTAATATTTATGAGATTTTTCTAGAGGACTTTCTAGAGGTCATGGTTTATTTTTCAATTATTATTATTATTATTATTATTATGTTTATAATTACAATTATTATCTCATTTGTATTGGTATTTTTTCACCTGTTTTCTTGGAAGTCACTGCAAAACGGAAGTTGGACAGAGCAAATTGTTTGGATTTTGTATATTTTTTTTTACCACTTTGTTATTTTGAATATTTTTGTTTCATTCGAAATGTAATTTGAATTTAGAACTATTTTTGGTTACATTTGTGTGTGTGTGTGTGTGTGTGTGTGTGTGTGTGTGTGTGTGTGTGTGTGTGTGTGTTTCAATAAATGAATTAAAAGTTTTCTAAATCAAAATCGACCAGTAGAATTGAAGGGCTTTCCAATACAATCACTGTTAATACTAGCCATGATTGTGTCAGTAGATGAAAATGATTAATAATACTTACATTCTCTAAAATGTTATGGGCCATAAATCCAAATCCTGACGAGAACCACTTTTTCTATATACAGTATATATAAAAGGAGGGTGTCACTGTCATAGAAATGTGGACACAATTAATGCACAAAAGAACATAAGTCCATATTTCTATACTTCTTATTCATTGCAGACAGGCAGCCTATTTACACAACCAACTTCTTATGAATATGCTCTCTTTGTTTACATCGCTGGTGCTTGACAGGGATGTACTATATAATTGGATTCAGATGGTGCCAGAGAAGAACCTCAGAATTAAATTGCACTTGAACCAGCCAATTAGCACTTTGCGTGCGCAATTTCGCCAGACCCACTTGCGCCTAGACTTAGCGCATACCTGCATGAAAATACCAAAACTTAATAGCCATGCCCACTGACTGCGCTGGTGCTCTTAAAATAGGGCCCAATAGCTTTTAAAATGTCACAAGCTACCTACCAGGACCCTGACTTACTTTATCATTTGATATTTTCTTCAAATTGTTATGTTTATAAGCTATAAAAAAAACTATTTCTAAACAACAGGGTTGCAAAACTTGCAGCCTTATATAAAATAAAACACCTAATATTCACTTTGACCTCCAGGTTGACAATCAACATTTAATGAAGGTAAAGCACACTGATCACTTGATCAAATAGAAAAACTTTTTTCTATTTCTAAAAAACATTTATGGTTTTAGACCAGAAAAAAGGAACCCTATTCACAGAAAATACCATATAAAATCAAAACTAATTTGCATTTTCGTGTGCTTCAATTATCCATTAAGATGTAGTGTATTATCTACTGTATGTGCCAGTATGGAAATTTCAGTCCATGGACAGAGAGAGAGTCCCACAAGGAGGGGAAAAAATAGCGAGGGGGCTGAAGGGGGGTTGGGGGGGAGAGGAAAAGATGGCAGAGAAATCTATCGAAAAGAGGAAGAATAATTTGAGGGAAAAAGGAATCCTGTTTGCAACTGGTGACAAAAGTGGGATGTGAACTTGTATAAATTGTGAAGTGTAAGGGAGGGCTCTTCCAGTAAATCTTTCACTTCGCAATCTGCCATGTGTTTCAAGAGCTTCCCCCATACCAGTGTGTATATACAGTATATATGACTGTTTAAGCCTGGCCTCCTTAACTCTGTGAGTGTGTGCCTCTAGACTTTTTTGTGCTAGTTTCGATTTGCATCATTTGGAGGCTAGCGCTCTGACTCAGAGGTCTGGATTACATCTGCCTCCTAATGTTGGGTAAAAACATGTTTCCCAAACAGAGTTATACTTACAGAATGTTAGGAGGTACAAATCCATGGTGGAATCAGTTGCTGACGTAGTCAGGGATGCTTTTACCAAAGTATCGCCTTTCAACCGAAGCTGTAGAAATGTCAAAACATTGGGTTTTTCTGTCCTCCACTTATGAGATTAGAGTATGACTTATAGTGGTATTTTTGGAGCTCAGTTTTGTCCATTGAGAAATAGATATTTCACCCTTACAGGAAAGAGCATCTCTTGTTAAGACCAGAATTTAACCTGAAGCTACTGCTTATGTGTTGGCAGATGCTGTTTGAACAGTTTAAGTAGATTACACTGATGATTCATAATGGAAACAAACATGAAGCTAACAGTGGCAATGTTGTCAGATTGAGGTGAAGTGTGTTGATTCAGCACCTCTAGCGGCACCAAATGGAATTGCAAACGTTTTTAAACAGGTTTCTCGAACACTCCCTCTATCTACCATTAGTTGAACAGAGAGTCCCGCACCAAACTTACACTACGGATTCAGCCAATGTTGCTATTTCAGGTTGGTCAGGGTGCTCAAACAAACCGGGAAATATTTTCATTGCGTATCTGCCAAAGGGTCAAGGTTTGGCTGATCAGCATGACCCTGTTAGCGCCTTTCAAAAAGCATCTTTCTACTTCAATGGATATTCAAAAGCAGCCATGTATTTTGATAAACTCACACTTTTTGCAAGCAACACATGTCACAGATATTTTATTATAGTCTCGTAGATGTTTCACCAGTGCTCTGGAGCTGAGAATAGTCACTAGTGATGTCATCAACCAATAAACATTTTGTCATGACATCATTTTAGAAATAGCCACAGGGCATTTAAAGCTCAAGTGACTGGCTCAAATAAAAACCTGAATGCTGAACTGAGTGACAGTGAGCAAGGATGGCTGATTTCATATTCTGTGTTGCCAAAAGGAACCTGCATCAGTCAAGCAACTGCCAACGAGTTAAATGGGAATTCTAACGAATAGTTTTCTTAATGTGCTGGGGCTGTTCAGACCAAACGTGTACTAGCACCTAAAAAAAAAGCTTGACACAGTCGAACAAATATAACAGAACACAGGTGTCTTGAGATGCACTTTTAAAAATGGGATTTTTTTTAAACTGACACGGTATCTAGAAAATGTGTCACTCCTGAGAGAGATGCTGAAAAAACAGTAAGATGCGGTGCAACAGTCAAAGAAAAATGATGAAAAAGGAGCACAAACAGACAAAAAATGTGAATTTCGTGTGAATGGCCCCATGTAGAACTTCTTGGTCTCTACATATTATGGGATATGGGATGAAATAACTTATTTTTAACATTGAAAAAAGCTCACTCTTCACCTTTAAGTGTTATTGTTGCAGATGATAATAAATGAATAGCCATACAGATGTGCTAATAGGTGGATTTGATAAGGCTTGAAGAGGATTTGCAGGTTTTGCTTTAGAATCGGATTGATTTCTCTTAATTACTTCATGGATTATGATCTGCCACGAAGATAGCTCTGTTTTTTTCTGACAGACCTTCTGCTTTTATTCTCCTGAAAGATGTTTCAAATAAACGTCTTTGTCTTTTTCTTCTCCCAAATAATACCAAGCAGTTGGCATCAGCTATTGGATTTCTTCATCTGTGTAATTGGCAACACATGCTTTGCTCTCTGTTGAATGCCATCCTTATGCGTAAATTTCAAGTGAGGAAAGATTTCTATAACTTAATTATGTCATTCAATATGTCCCTGTCTTCATATTTATAGTAGCAATAAATGACTTTATAAACAAAGAAGATCATACCAACAGCATGCCATTCTCTCTAATTTAAGAAGCCATTGGATTTTTCCACTCCTGATATCTGATGATTATACTCTGTATACTTGTTTGATTTTGGTTTCATTTAGATGGAATATATTTACTTCTGTTTATCTATCTTGTCTCTGGTCTTTGATTGGCTTGACTCTGGAGATTTTCGATTCCTGTTTAGCTTGGCAACAAGACAATAAAAGGGGTGATATAACACTGAAGAGAGACTAAAGGAGAAGAAGAGAGAGCTAATTAGAGTATGATTACAGCTCAAATTATTTTGTATATACATCTTGTCTGCAAGTGTTTGGAAAGTATCTCGGTTATGGATCTCCATTAAGGCAATCAATCCAAATAAAAAGATGCAATCAGCCGACCTCTCTGTATTCCCTGCGTCTCCCATGAGATCTGCTTAAAGCTGCGAGAGTGTTAACAGTGAATTGAGGAGGACAATCGATATTAGATAGTGTTAGGGGACATGTAGACGTCAGTGCGAAAGATCTTTGCTTGACTTATGCATCAATAATGTGAAGAATGTGGAAATTTCTAATAGTTAAACGGATAGTTCACTCAAAAATGAAAATTCACTTGCATTGAATGTACCTACAGAGCTGAAATATACTTTTAAAAGTTTCTGTTTGTGTTCTGCAAAAGAAAAAAATCCCACACATCTGGGATGGCATGAGGGTGAGTAAATGAAGAGAGAATTTTCATTTTTGGTGAACTTTCCCTTTAATATGAGTGGTTTGATTGCATCATTGTGTACGACTTGTGTATGATGTCTTTTTTTTACCACTTTTGTACATGTTATTTAGGTAAGTGGTCCTCAACTGGTTTGCTTCAGGGTCCAGAATTTACATTACATTGTGACGACACAGTACCAAACGTAATCCGTATTTAATGCAGTCTGGGACATATTTTCTATCCTATTTTGCTATTCTAACTATGACTGATTTATATGTTTCTGTATTATTGCATAAAAAGGAATGTTTGTCTCTTTGTGTTTAAATGTGTTTATGTCTGAATATATCTACATGCAGTTGTTCCATCCGCTCTGTCAGTGCTCGTACATGCTGGCTGAGTTTTTTTAGCTTGGACATGTCAGCCTTGACTTTGATCCCCCTCAGGAATAATTATGACATCATTCCACATATCCTGTGAGGTCATAATCTGTAATTCATCTTGAAGTCAAAGTGGATAATTTCTGCATCACTAGCACCACCCAAAGGAATTGCGCTCTGTTTGTTTAAGTGGCTCAACATAGCAACTTTGACTCGACCAGTGGCTTGAGTTTGGAACTCAACAATCATTATTTTGCAATTCTGTTTTTAATTATTTTTGGTGCCACTAGTGGTACAGAAATTACACACTTCTTTAAAAATGCACTCAGTAATTTTCTTCACATTATAAACAAATGATTCCATCATTTGGACCAATATGTGTAAATTATTTACAGTACACTCGCATGAGATAGACTTAAGACTTAATTTATATAAGGGACCTAGAAAAAGTTGTTTTATTCTACATAAGGTGGGTTGCCCCTTCATGGTGGTTGCCATGTTGGGATTACATGGCCAGCCAAATACTGCTCACTTTAAACGTTTTGGTTACAGAACTCATATGACATACACACAAGCGAAAAGTATTTTTCTACTGGAGCATTGGTTACCAAAAATGTTCTGTTGTTATATAATGCTGCATTCATGCCGATAGGTGTCAATATAAAGTCCAAGACAACTTTTTGTTATTGTGTAATGCTTCATCCACGCTGGTAGGTGTTAATATACAGTGGGGGAAAAAAGTTTTTGATCCCCTGCTGATTTTGTATGTTTGCCCACTGACAAAGAAATGATCAGTCTATAATTTTAATGGTAGGTTAATTTGAACAGTGAGAGACAGAATAACAACAAAAAATCCAGAAATACACATGTCAAAAATGTTATAAATTGAATTGCATTTTAATGAGGGAAATAAGTATTCAACCCCCTCTCAATCAGAGATTTCTGGCAACCAGGTGTCTTTTATACAGGTAACAAGCTGAGATTAGGTGCACACTCTTAAAGGGAGTGCTCCTAATCTCAGCTTGATACCTGTACAAAAGACACCTGTTCACAGAAGCAATCAATCAATCAGATTCCAAACTCTCCACCATGGCCAAGACCAAAGAGCTGTCCAAGGATGCCAGGGACAAGATTGTAGATCTACACAAGGCTGGAATGGGCTACAAGACCATCGCCAAGCAGCTTGGTGAGAATGTGACAACAGTTGGTGCGATTATTCACAAATGAAAGAAACACAAAAGAACGGTCATTCTCCCTCAGTCTGGGGCTCCATGCAAGATCTCACCACGTGGAGCTGCAATGATCATGAGAACGGTGAGGAGTCAGCCCAGAACTACGCGGGAGGATCTTGTCAATGATCTCAAGGCAGCTGGGACCATAGTCAACAAGAAAACAATTGGTAACACACTACGCCGTGAAGGACTGTAATCCTGCAGTGCCCGCAAGGTGCCCCTGCTCAAGAAAGCACATGTACAGGCCCGTCTGAAGTTTGCCAATGAACATCTGAATGATTCAGAGGAGAACTGGGTGAAAGTGTTGTGGTCAGATGAGACCAAAATTGAGCTCTTTGGCATCAACTCAACTCGCCGTGTTTGGAGGAGGAGAAATGCTGCCTATGACCCCAAGAACACCATCCCCACAATCAAACATGGAGAAGGAAACATTATGCTTTGGGGGTGTTTTTCTGCTAAGGGGACAGGACAACTTCACCGCATCAAAGGGACGATGGACGGGGCCATGTACAGTCAAATCATCGGTGAGAACCTCCTTCCCTCAGCCAGGGCATTGAAAATGGGTCGTGGATGGGTATTCCAGCATGACAATGACCCAAAACACACGGCCACAAAGGAGCGGCTCAAGAAGAAGCACATTAAGGTCCATGAGTGGCCTAGCCAGTCTCCAGACCATAATCCCATAGAAAATCTGTGGAGGGAGCTGAAGGCTCGAGTTGCCAAACGTCAGCCTCGAAACCTTAATGACTTGGAGAAGATCTGCAAAGAGGAGTGGGGCAAAATCCCTCCTGAGATGTGTGCAAACCTCGTGGCCAACTACAAGAAACGTCTGACCTCTGTGATTGCCAACAAGGGTTTTGCCACCAAGTACTAAGTCATGTTTTGCAGATGTGTCGTATACACAGTTCCCTCATTAAAATGCATTTCAATTTATAAAATTTTTGACATGCGTTTTTCTGGATTTTTTTGTTGATATTCTGTCTCTCGCTGTTCAAATTAACCTACCATTAAAATGATAGACTGATCATCTTTTTGTCAGTGGGCAAACATACAAAATCAGCAGGGGATCAAATACTTTTTTCCCTCAGTGTAAAGTCCAAGACATCCAGTCAGCAAAACATAAACAAAAATGACATTGTAAAAATGTAACCTCCCATACAAATATATCCTTAAAGGTGCCATATGTAACAATTTACACGTAATATTTGCCCTTTTTTTTTGCCAATGTGTGAATGGCTTGTAACGCAACTTAAAAAATTTGCCTAAAAAACGGATGTCCTAGGTTGCCTATTAAAGCCTGTAGTCTTCTTTCATGCGAAGGGAGCGGGTCGCTTTTGCCGGGAAAATCCAAAGAATGTGACATTTATGTGCACTCCCGAGAGCCTTGCCTCAGACAGTAATAGCTTCTCTTCCGCTATTCAACAGCGACAACAAACTGCAACATAGGTAGCGTTATCTTAGAGATGGAATCCAGCAAACGTCCGGCTCCGAGCAGAACACAGATTCCTACACAAACTCAGAGTAAGCCAAAATAAATAAAAAATGTATCTACTGAATCCCATCTGGCTAAGCGGGAACGTGATCTTGGTCGAGTGAAAACTAGAGTGAACATCGCCCGGGCATTTGATTCCTGGAGGGAACTTTTTTCGGTTTTGGGGATCGAAACCGAACCCGAATTGGACAGACAAGCTTACATAACTGCAAAGGATGTGAAATATAGTGCCATAAGGATTGATCTGTGAAATTTTAGCAAAACTACAATAACATGTGAAATGAATGCTAGACATTGTTCAAGATAATACAAAAAGACTCATTAATTAGTGTAACGTAACTTGGTTAAACAGAAAATAAATACATTCTATTATTGTAAAACAATAGCGCATCGATATATCAAAATGACAGATGTGATAGAATCACATCAAAACTGAATTGTTTCAACATATTTATAATGTACAGTCTATTGTAAACTATATTATAAACAGCTACTGTCATCATCCACCAAATTTAGCTAACAGCTATTGATAAAGCTGGCTAGCTAGCTAATGCTGACATAGGCTATCATAAAAATGCAGTCAATGTATCATGCAAAGAAAATTACTTCAAACTACAGTCTCGCATAGTCAGACCGATATCCACACTTTGTTTTAGCCCTGTTCCAGCACTGTAGAGTCAAATATAATATACAGTCTCAAAGTTTGTAGTAAAACAATCATAACTGTGTAATTGTAATTATGTTACCTCATCTGTCAGCATAATGCCGGTGAATCATGTTCAGTCTCTTTGTATGTTACGTCATTGTTTTGATCGATGCTTGCATCCCTATGGAGTGCGAGCACGAGCAACAGGTAGCTGCCACAGGTGTCATTAATAACAAGGGTTTCTTAATCTTACATACTGTACCTTTAATCTCCCATCACGGAAATTATTCAAACTAATCCAATGAGTGTTTAATCATGGCTGAAAAAGCATATATTGAGTCTGTAAAATAGCATTTTAATACTAAAATGGTGTCCCTGATTGACTCTGTCCTCCTGAGACCTGAGCGTGACTGCTGTGTGTATTTTCCATTCCCCTTTTTGATTTGTATCTAGTAGCCCCTAAGAAATATGTAAACAAAATTTTTAAAAAATTTATGTCGATATGTGGACAGTGGGACTAAGTTATGACATTTAAGTTTTCTTTGACTAAGTTAAGTATTTTTTTAATCAAATATTTATTATTTTTCTAGAAGTGTTGGTTATTCATGTTTTTGAGATCTTACTTACATTACTTCAGAAATTAGCATAATTAATTCTAATTAAAAGTTATGGTCAGCATTGTCCAATAACTGCCAGCTATGTTAAAATGAAATTAAACATTATAATTCAGAATCTATGTACTGATTACTATTGTACCACGTCTGCCAACCATGTTGAGTGGTTCAAACATCATCTGTAGTCTGAAACTGAACTTTTAAACAGGAAGTTTGGATTGAATGAAAGAGAAATTCTTAGAAAGTCTTTGTAAGCTCCCTTGCTCCATAATTAGTGAATGACTTAAACTCCAGTGTGCTGTCTGTCTGCATTGGTCTCAGAACAGGTCGAAGTTCACCTTAATTTACATCCTAACTCCATATACGGCCCCTGAAAGCAACATTTTCCAGCTTTTGGATGCATCCACTGATTCTCAATGTGATAATGCACAGTGAATACAGGGTATTTTAAGGAAAATTAGCTTATAGCCCACATACATGGTCTTTGTGTTTAGCAGCATGCCATTTCGTGATAAATCTATGACATTTTTAAAATGGCATATCGGATTAATCTAGAGACTCTTCTTTTTACTCAAATAGGTTTTAATGTAAAAACATAATGAGGTTTCTTACCAGATACAATGACAAACTCAGCTGAGATCAGCACCATGTTGTTTTGTCACATGACTCGTGTGTTAAAAGTTTAACCCTTTATTGAAAGCCTAGAGTCTCCTGATCTGAGATCAGTTGGTTTAAATGAAATTAATTTCTGCATAGCCTATAGCGAGGCCAAAACGTAATGTCCATACATGTGGACGTGAGGTCTCAGGAGACTTCATTAAAGGTGGTTTTCCATCAGTAAGTAGTCGAAAAGTGTGGAAAAGCTGGTATCTACCTCTCCTGAGGGTCCTTCATTCTGCTCAGACTAATTGCAGTAATTATACTGTTCCCACCCGAACCCCCTTCTGCCTTCGTTCTCCTCCCACACTTCCTTCACTGCTCTGACATTCCTCCATCTCTCTCTCCCTTCCTTCCTCCATTTCCTTTCCTCTCATGTTCATCCCCACCCTACACATATTTGTTTACTACTTACAAAATCTTTCTCTCTCCATGTTACACCTTCTGATATACACTTCCTCTCTCTGTCCATGTTATCCCTAAATACATCTCCAGCCTTCAACACACACACGCACACACACACGTTTCCTCTGTTCCTCAGAGGAACTCTTTAAAAAGCCTCATACTTCTATGATCAGGAAACAAATGCAGAACGGATGGAGCAGTTCTCCTGAATGACAGTATCAAAGTCTGTGTCAAGACAAATCATGAACTTCCTATGAAACCAGATAGAAAATATAATTTCCTGCCGGTATGTACAGAAAAAATACTATACAGACAAACATAAACACACATGATGTTTTGCTTAAGTCCGATGCTTATGACATCCAAATTTACCTTATTTACTTCACTGTACATGTTCCTTACTCTGACTCATACATGTATGTCTTCGTAATCTTTCGTCAAAATGTAATAACTTGCTCCAATTCTGAAATGGCAATCCATTTTGACTGATATCTTCTTGGCTTTGTGAGGTATTGGTTAATCTAAATTAAATTACTGTGTTAACTACATTTATTTTAAAAGGTCAGGACAATAATAGCAAATAACAATCCATTTGACAAAGAAGCACTACAATCTTCAATATTAGGTGTAACCAATGTAAAACTTTAAGAATGGGTCATTAAAAGAACCCATATTTAATGACCTAATGTATATATGGTGGTTACCTATTTTGGTGGAGATGCTCTCAAGAGTGAACTTGACCTTCAGCCTCCACTTCCCAGTCAAAAAGCTTCCTCAAAAGTGGATGCTGACGTTCAACAATCGTGGAATCGGGTAGTAGTCTTACACACTCAACAAAAAACACACCGAGGTTTCATGAACTCAATTCATTCTCAATAAAATCAAGTGCTGCCTAACATATTTTACTCGTTGCACATCCAGTTTAACTCTGAATGGGGCATCTCAGTGCAGAAGTAAAATTGGTTGTGAATACCATTTCATGTTGACTTTGAGTATCGTGCGATACTTAAGGTTGTGTAAGATTGCTGTCTGGCTGTAAATTCAGTATTGTACTATGAGCGTGGCAACAATAGTGACATCTGTCATGTTTCGTTTGGACCTTTGATTCAACAGAGCCACTCTAGATTCAAAACCTCTCTTTCACATAAATAACCCTCTTTAATACTTCTGTGGTATTACACTTGGCACATTTAGTTGCATATGGACTGCTCCTCACCCTTACCGTCCCATTACACGTGGGAACATGTTCTTCAGGGCCCACTGCTGTATACAGGGGCACAGAACAGGGGGCTTTACTTTACAGAGAAATGGATGAAGAAAAATTAGGACAGGATGTTGGGAGTGAAGCTAACAAACGTTGTGGATATAAAATGGTTTTGGAAGGTTTTAGCCAATGTTGAACCCCAAGTTGTTTTGAATTCTTCAAGCAGGACGTGAACTGTTTTGAACTGACCCGGAGTAGTGTCATGCCCATTTTTCATTTGTTTTAGAGAAGTGTGGTTATCTGTTTGCACAGGTATGTTGTGTTAGTGAAAGAGAAAGTTTTGTTTTACTTTATATCAATGCACTGTTAAAAATGTGGTTGCATCTAAATTAACTGGATTCAGTCAATGAATCAAACTGACTTCTTTAGGTTGCACCAACAAAAGTCATTTTAAGGGTTAAATCAAGTAGAAATAGATCATTAAAGTAACAGTTACCACTTTTTACAGTGTAGAACATGTTAGTGCTATAACTTGAGATTTATTGCATTTAATGTTGATATTTGCCTGTAAAGTAAGCATGTTGTGATATGCTGGTTGTTAATATACTGTACAAAGCAAATAGAGATACAGTAAGATTTCATGCAATGTTTATTTATGTGGTACAATGGAGATATTTGTATGACACAGTTTTTGATTTAATGTATATTCCGTTTCCAAATTTTTGAAACTAAGCATTTGTCTACTAATGCGTTGAATAATAATAGAAGTTCAAAATCAATGGCATGACTCTATCTGAGAATAATTGACTAATTTCTCAGAAGCCCTGTCATGGTCAGTACTTTGCTTCTGGCATCTCATATTCAATTCTTGTCAGTGTTAATAAAATAACCCAGGTATGATTCACTGTCAGAACAAAACTGCAAAAACTGTATCTTGAAATGTACAGCAGCTTGCCACTGGGACAGTATATTCAAAGTACCCCCACATTACCTTCTTTGCACCTTAGGTAATATTTCTATCGGGAAGACACGCAGGCTTGAGTGAGGTTTAAGATGCCATTTATTTGATGAATGTAGAACAGAAAAGTAATGTCTCCCTTTGGCGTCAGGCGGTCCGAGGGAGTTGTACTCGGAACCATCATATCCTGCCGGAGATAGGAGGCAGGGGCGAGGAGCCTTCCCCCGTGCGGGATGGGGCTCAACTGGTGGTGGTGGGGTGGTGGAGGTTGCCATGTTAGCGCACTGAAACAGCAGTGTGATAGATTGTGAGCAGACTTATAAAGCAATGGCTTACCTGCGATTGGCTAGTTATTACCCAGCTAATAGTGTGATGATGTACAGCTGCTAGTCTTCCCGCTAGAACTACGCTGCGCTCACATGTACTCTTTCTGGACAGATTATATGCAAATACATTCCAGTTGACTAATAAAGGGTATTGCGGGTGTACTTTTCAGGGTACTGCCCCAGTGACAAGCCCTAAAGGAACAATTTTTGCAATTTTCATTTCTAAAAGTGTTGGGCAATTCACTTCCTTCCAAACCTACACCCATGAGAGAATAAATAAAGGATAGAAACAGGGAAAAGAGCAGGGACACAAGTCTGCTGCTGGTGTTGTGCGTATACATTTTGGCCCTAGAGATGGAATTCTGGGGAGTTTTTTCTGGCTGTGGGCTGTCTGGGGAGGGAAGGAGAGATTGGCATTCTACAAAATAAGACAAAATGGAAAGTGGAAAGCATGGATCAGAAAAGGAGAAAGAAAGCCAGCTGGGTGATGGAGGAAGCTGGAGAGGGAAAGGAAGAAGGTTATGCTACAGGAGGGAACAAAGTTTTGGTGAGGAGGGGAGGCAATGGAAGGAAAACTATTTAAGAGAGGAAAGAGAAAAGTATTTTGGAAAGAAATTGAATGTGCAAGCTTGTGGGGCAAGAAAACCCATGGTTACCATAGTTTTAGCCAGAATAATATAGGCCTTGTTCAGACTGCCACTAAAAATCTGATTTTCATATCCAGATTGTATCCAGATGAGTTTTTGATAGTCTGGACAGCAAAAAACCACATGTAATCTGATTTTTCCAAATCTGATTCAAACCACATCGGGAGGTAGTTTCAAATGCGATTGAAATCTGATTTTTTCAGATGCATCTCAGTCCGAACACTCTGGCTGCTCATTTCAAACGGTCTTTTGCGTGACTCTTAACATGACACACAACGATGACATTAAAAATCGATGACTGCAGCATGGAACATCACAATATTTACCAGTCTCCTCCATCGCTGAGTTTTTCTTGTGCGATGGAGGAGATCTTCACCGCGACTGGACAGGGAGATTTGGAGAGCGAGATGATGCACCTACGTTTTTCACACATCTGTTTTGAAAGCATCGTCATGTGGGTACTTCTATGTCATTACCAAAGCAACCCATGCAGATTGGTTGGTTATGTCTGAATGCACAAATCTGATTTGATTACTTGCAATTAATAGTGTGGGCAATCTGCCTGAAAGGATCTGATTTGAGAAAAAAATCTGATTTGCCTGCAGTCTTAACATAGCCTTAGTTACTACATTTATTGGTGCTTCAATAAACCTGTGGTAGTTTGTATTAGCTACCACTGTCAAAAAATATATAAAAATGTGTTAATTTTCTGGAGATAATATGAGTGGTTGAATGCAAGGGTGTTCTTCTGAGTGGTTGTCAGAGTGTTGCTATGCAATTGCTAGGGCTTTCTTGGAGGTTTTCTAAGAGGTTGCTAGGTTACTTACTGGCTCAGGTCAGGTCACTGGCTCATGTGATTTTTATTTGCCCATTTTAAAGGCCAATGGCTTAGAAAAATAATAGCACACCTTACTTCAAGGAGCAACAAAATTTGAGGTATCATTCATGTCTGTAACAAATGGTGTAGGGTGAGTTATGTGCTGGAAATGTTTACACTTTTATATTTTGTCCCTCTAATCTTGAATATTTGGTTACATCTTTCAGCAATAGTAAAAGTCATCTTTGCCTTAGCAAGCACCACTGATTACAATTGATTGAATTGCATGACATGCCGATTAATTAATCAAATTATTTACATCATTATTTGCATTTATAATACATCATTATTTACTGAGAAAGGCCCCCAAATAATGACAATGTATATAAATAATGCATAATAATTCAAATATTTATAAATATAATATCTATAATAAATATATTATATGGATTGAAATTCAGTTTGAAATAATTTGCATTATTTTGGCAGATGAGTAAAGCATTGATTAGACCAGGGGTCGGCAACCTTTTTGAATTTGTTTTATTCGTGGTCAATGGCCATGCCCCCCATCTTGTGAATATGCTTTAATGAAAGAAAACCTGTCCTTTTGTACAAAATGAGTTGACACAGTTAATGTCACAAATTTGCTTATTTGATTACTGAACACGAAATTGTATATAATATGTATATTGGTGGTGGCATAGTGGGCTAAAGCACATAACTGTTAAACAGAAGGTCGCTGGTTCGATCCCCACTGCCACCACCATTGTGTCCTTGAGTAAGGCACTTAACTCCAGGTTGCTCCGGGGGGATTGTCACTGTAATAAGTGCAGTGTAAGTCGCTTTGGATAAAAGCGTCTGCCAAATGCATAAATGTAAATGTCATACTTTTTTCCAAATTATGCAGAGAGGTAACCAGCATGCAAGCAACATTGAGAGTGGAGCAGGGGTTGCAGTGGTGTTTTCCTTATTACATCATGTGTTGTTCTGAAAACAAAAAGAAACTAATGAAACACAGTATGTAGGCTGTTATCTGTGCAGCCTGAACGAAGCAAAGCGGGCTGATTACTCGCACGATTAACTAAAAGTAAAGTGCTGCCAGCTTGTGATGTGCGAATGGCTTCCACGCGATGCACGAATCTATGCAAATTATGGAAATTTATGGAATTGATATAATTATAATAGTCTACTCCTCTCTCGCCATAGCTGGCATGCCAGTGATTACCCCTCCGCGTGCCAATGGTGGCTTGCATGCCATAGGTTGTTGTTATCACTGGTGTTCATCATCATAATTGCCACATTTTATGGCAAAGAAAGAGGAAGCAGGAAATTGGTCCCAGGGAATTATACGAGTAAAAAGAAAGATAGAGAGAGGCATTGATGAAGAAACATCTGTTCAGAGTGAAAGACCTTGAGAGAGTGTGAAGTTCTTTCTCGGATCATTGCTCAGCAATTAGCTCTCAACGTCTGATGTGTTTAACACGTACTCAGTGATATCTCTTACACATGGTAAAAATAGTTACACTGTTTCACTCAGCACTTATCTTCCATTACAATGTGACAGGAGGGCCATGCAGCCCTGATCGTGCAGGGAGAGTCTGTATACTGTACCTTGAAGAAGCTTTTTAGCTAAGAAAAGAGGAAACATGATATCATAATTTGATCCCACCTAGCAACATACAAAACAACCATGCGAACAGACACGCTACGTTTGGAATGGAACACTAGTGTACTGCTTACTGTGTACTATCCAGTGTACACTGAATACTGATTACTTTTAGAAATAGTATGTGACAATAGTATGTTACAAACATTTGAAATCGTTGCATATTACACTTTGTTTCAGTTTGTGGCTTACAGTTATAATCTTGGAAATGAAATGATGATTACTCCTTTTTTTTAAAATTCAATTTAGTGTCAAATGACTTGATGTCTGATCAAATAAAAAAATGATGTTAAAAATTGCTCTATTCACATCCTCAAGAAAGCAAACGCATCTACAGCATGAATATAGAGACGCACACACAGACCAAACACACTAAAACATACGATATGCTACACCACATCCGGCCTCCTCCTTCCTCCAGTGCCTCATAAATTATGTTTCATTGTGTTGTTGAACAAAAACATACATCTTTAATAACTCTCTATCTCTCTCTGACTCACACAAACACAAACACAAACACACAGTCGTAAGTCAAGGCTGAGTGTAATGTCTATGTGGTTCAGAGTGAGTTCTCCTGCCTCAACCCTTTTCCTGTGGCCAAACAAACAGGGCAGGACTGGGCAGGGGATCGGATGTGAAGAGATGGGAGGGTCTACATGTTGCGTAAGCATGACTGTCCGTATACACACACACACACACTTACACACTTATTTTCCTGCCTTGTGTAATCACACTGAACTGTAATGAAGTGAAGTCTCCACCCACTTTCCCCTTTAGGACAAAACATGTTGACATGTAAACATGGCGTGTGTGTGTGTGTGTGTGTGTGTGTGTGTGTGTGTGATGTGCGTACCACCAATTATGTTGTTGTGTCCTGTTTTTTTATTTTTTTATTTACGAAGTCATCCAAGAGGAATTTGTGCTATACCCTTGTGCAAAAAAACATACAAACCATAAAACTGGCCTAATGTTTTGGCTTGCCTCAATCTCCTTGATCAGACTGGCCAATTATCTGATTGTGGGTTTTAGGCACTTTTCAGTTGATCAACCAGGGAGACCAGCTTAAAACATCTAAGATCAGCCAACCAGCTTAGACTGTTTTTTTTATTTATTTTTTTTTTTAGCAAGGAAAGTGTGTGGTTATTGCTCATCATCCACAATCTCTCTCTCTCTCTCTCTCTCTCTCTCTACTCTATGTAGTTGTTATCAGCAGATAGTTCTCTTATCTGTTGCTTTGGATTTCCTTCAACCCATCACTACAGATCCTGCCTCGCCACTCCTTTCCCCTCATCCTGGGAAGGAACGGATAGACAAGAGGATTGTGTGCGAATGTGTTTTGGATTGTGGAGGTGATGCAGAATTTGTGTTTGAGTCATGTTTCTTTCCTCTTTTTCAGATCAACACAGCCTGCATCACAGCGCAACCCTCCGAACTGGTGAGTGACTCTCTCTCTCTCTCTCTCTCTCTCGGGGCAAAAATGCCACTGAAAGTGGGAAAACCCCCAGTGTATTTCAAATATTGGGGCATAAAATTCCTGTTGATTTATCGGTTGTTTAATTCTAATCTCAGCATTTGATACATTTCAAAGTATTCTATTCTAGGCCTATCTTAAACACAAACTGTGGTCATTTAATTTAATGGATTTAGTTGAAGTATGTGAAAACAGATGGACGAAATACTGTGTGTTATATTCCATGGGGCAAATAGTCACCCCTTAAAGGAATAGTTCAGGTAAAAATGTAATATTCTCTCTCTATGCTATCTCAAACTCGTATGACTTTTCTTTTTTCTGTTGAACAAAAATGAAGATTTTTATTAAGTTTATTTGTCCATACAATGCATAGTCAAAGGGGTCCTAAACTTTCATGTCAAGAACAATGAAGTGTGAACAAGCTTCTCTCATAAAGGTGCCAAGGAGACTGCAGATGTCAAGATTAATAGTGGAAAGGGAGTGTCCTTTTTTTCTGTTCTCAACCATAATGCTTCCGAAGACATGGATTAAACCACTAGAATTGTGTGGATTACCTTTACGCTGCCTTCGTGTCCTTTTCGTAGCTTATAGTTTTGGACCGCACTGACTATTCATGTATATTGTATGTATCAAATCCTCTTATGTCCTTCTAAAAAATCTTCATTTGTGTTCAGCAGAAGGAAGAAAGAAATGGCATAAAGGTGAGTAAACGATGAGAGAATATTCATTTTGGGGTGAATTTTCCCTTTATTACAATTCCATTGCTCAATACATCTCACTATCTTTAAAATGTCTTCTTTAGTTCTTACTAGCAGGTTTTCTTACCTAATTACTGGTTAACCCACATTTCATTCACTTCCTTTTTAATTTATTCATTCACTTATTCACATTTTCACTTTCTTGTTCATTCTCTCTTAGTCTCTCACTCACCAGCTTTTCCATTTAGTAGAAACAAATGTGACATTACAGTCTTTTTTCTACCATCCACTGTGTTTAAAAAGCTGACGGTACAGTATCAGACTGTCATATTTTGAATTATTCAATATCATTTCAATGATATGAATAAAAGAATGAAGTTGCCTTAATAAACTGACTGTGTGTACTTGGACAGCATTTTGGAGCATCTAAATTGGTTTTGAACCAGCCAGTTTGTGTTTGATGGAGTTTCATTACTAGTGTGCTCTAATTATTTTTTGGCCAAAATATGGTGCATTTGTGTCTTGTTAAACTATTATGATCTTATATCTGTCCTCTCATCTGCTGCAGCGGAGGGGAACATCCTCCTCTAGACACATTCAGCATCTGGTAAGAACTTTTCTGTCACTCCTATTATCTCTCACACATACATTCACAAGCATTAACACATACTGACATTAACACACCAGTGGACAGTATTTTGTTGCTTGAAGGCATCTTGCTACTCATCTGAGCTTCTTAAGTTCATAAGTTGATAACTTGCATAACTGGTGAAGCCACTGAGATGAATAAAAAAATCTGTTCAACAAATATGTCAGCTGTAATTACCAAATTGTCCAAGAGCTTCTGCTATACCCTGAATGAATGAAATCCTTCACAACTCGAAGTCAGTTTACATTTTTATTTTCAAAGTTTTTTTTTTTTTTTTTAAAAATTATTTTTTTTTATCCCCAATTTGGAATGTCCAATTCACACTACTTAGTAGGTCCTCGTGGTGGCGCGGTTACTCACCTCAGTCCAGGTGGTGGAGGACAAGTCTCAGTTGCCTCCGCTCTGAGACAGTCAGTCCATGCATCTTATCACATGACTCATTATGCATGACACCGCAGAGACTCACAGCATTTGGAGACTCATGCTACTCTCCGTGATCCATGCATAACTTTACACGTGTCCCATTGAGAGAAAGAACCACTAATCACGGCCATGAGGAGGTTACCCCATGTGACTCTACCATCCCTAGCAACAGGGCCAATTTGGTTGCTTAGGAGACCTGGCTGGAGTCACTCAGCATGCCCTGGATTCAAACTCGCGACTTCAGTGGTGGTAGTCAGCGTCAACCCCCCCGCTTCAAGAAGAGGTTCTGTTCTGTTCTTCATTTTCTTTCGCTGTTGGGCCACAGACAGCAATTTAGTTCTTAGAGTGGCATTCATCTATTTACATATTGCACATGTGCATCTCCTTAAGAGTAAAAGAGGCTCTTTTTTACCAAACGTTGGAACAGTCCCCTCGAGTAAAGTTGATTGTGTTTTTTGTGTTTAAACAGAATGATATAAGCATATTTTGTCCTTTCTTACAGGGCTCAACCAAGTCTCTGACCTACACCAAACAGAGAAACACTCTCCCAAGGTAAGTCTGGCTAAAAAAAAACTTTTTGAGCTTTTTAAGCATCAAATATTAAACCATGAAGTTCAGTGCTCACCGCTGGAGTGTTTTGCATGCAAACATTTTGAGACTGATTATCTGTATTTATAAATTACCTCATGTCATTAGGGTTTTATTCCCTTTTGATTTGATGTGAGAAGTAAAAATCCACTTTGGCTGAAGTGTTGTGAGGAGCAAAGAGCTCATAACTCAAGCATGTGTCAAGGCAAATGGTCAGTTCAGCTCACAATGACATTTCAGCTGTATCCAATCAAAGGCAACTCTCAGTGCAAACACAACTCTAATTATGCACTGAAGTGACTTTCAGCATATTTACAGACTTTCACATGATAAAAAACTATTTGAGTGGTTTTGCTTTGGAGAGCATTTGTTTCAGAGCTATTGTTCTGGAAAATCCCGTTTCTGATGGATGCTGTTTTAACATGGTTTTTGGCTGGTTCAGTGTGGTCAAGGCAGGTTTAGATTCTTGATCAGCTGTTCTACTGGCTGTTGGACCTTGTTTCTACCTGGAAGACCATTTTTGTTTAGTTGTTTAGAGTTGGTAGACCACCTTGTACCAGCTACCATGTTCCAAAAAGCAACTTAAATTTTGTAATCAAAATAAAGTTTTTGGGTTACTTTTTCTTATATTTATCAGCTTTAAGGCCATCTACATGCTAGTGTGCCAAAATTGAATATAAACTCATATATTCTGGGAAAACGATCCAATAAAAGTAGCAAATCATGTTTCATGGCCGTAATGTACCCTATAAGAAAGGCTATTGTTTTTTTTTTTTTGTCTTTTATATATATATATATATATATATATCAACACTTAAAAAAAAACCTTATTAAGGCATTTCATGGGGTTTTTAAGCTGTCATGACTGTTTGTTTTAGTAGTATTGTCAAGTGTGTTCTTTCTCTTTTTTCCTCCCTGTCTCTCAGGAGCTTCAGTGTGGACCGGGTGATGGACAGAGTAATGGAGAGGAACTATGATTTCGACCTCACCTACATCACAGAGCGGATCATTTCTGTGTTTTTTCCCCCTCTGCTGGAAGAGCAGCGGTACCGTCTCAACCTCAGAGAGGTGGCGGCGATGCTCAAGTCCAAACACCAGGACAAGTTTTTGGTGAGTGACTCACAGCAATGGTCACTGTGGAGTGAATTCACTAAAGAGTTGCTCAACGTTTGTATGCATTTTATTTATTTATTTAATTTTTTACCTGGCAAATAACAGCATCATATTTACTAACCACCAGTGGTCTAGTTTAACCAGACCCTAATCTTTATCGCACCTCACCATGCAAATTTAAAAGATGTAACCGTCATCCTTCTCTTGATGTTTTGAACATCTTGCTCTTCCTCAGACTTAAAATTAAAAAAAAATTTAAGTCTGAGAATGAGCAAGATGCTTGAAAAGACACTGTTTTTGCCTGGTTTTTGATGTGCATGCCTTTTTTGTACTTTATTGTCATTCTTTTTACCACAAAGTTATTGCTATTTGTCTGGTTAATGCTATTTTGCTATTACCACTGCAGAAAGCAGGTGAAAACTAAATTTCATTTAACCAAAGATCCAACATGCAAACTGGGGAATTGCAGCATGCAAAAAGCATTTAGCACAATTTTTTGGGGACGAGTTTGTGCCATTACCTGAATAACCTCATTCCTTTTGTGGTAAAACAACACAGACAGCATGCGCAAATAAACAATGCTATCAGCAGCCACCATTCTTTCTTCGTGAATTCCTCCCTGTGTTCCTCCCTCTTTGTATGTCTGCCTGAGTTAGCCAACATGAAGCATAGTCATTTCCATGTGTCGGTGGCATTTTCTTTATTCCAGTCCATTTCCCTCCTACAGTTATTCAATCTATCCGAGAGAAGACATGACATTACTCGATTAAACCCAAAGGTAGGGACCCAATTTTATGATTATTTACTGTTGAAATTTACAGGCCTGATTAAACCACCCAAGATTGAATTTGCTCTGTCTTTCTCTTTCACTCTCTCTCTTTATCTCTCAGGTTCATGACTTCGGCTGGCCAGATATGCACGCTCCTCCTCTGGATAAGATCTGTGCTATGTGCAAAGCCATGGACAACTGGCTGAACTCTGACCCCCAGCACGTGGTCGTTCTGCACTGCAAGGTTAGAGGTCATAGCTGTCTTTGGACAGTTCATGTCAGGGTCACAGGCAATGACAGAGTACTAAAGGGTGCTTACATGACCCTAAAGACCACCCTGCAGAGAGTCACCACAGATGATGTTAAACATTTAATCAGACCCGAAAGGAGGTCTGAATGAATTACAGAGCTTGTAGTACATGTGAGATGTTTGAAACACCAGTAAAAGCATGAAAGCTAAGAGATGAGAAAGCAGTGATTTTGTAAGAATACATGACTGTCTTGTTTGCGTTGGCCAGGCTTTAAGTACATATCAAATGTTTAGTGCTTTTTTATTGATTATTAGCATTGGTTGTTTTTCAGGGCAACAAAGGAAAGACAGGAGTTATTATTGCTGCCTACATGCATTACAGCAAAATATCAGCAGGGTAAGTCCATGTGTACAATTTGACCACAATTGGATAATGTACTTTACATTAAAAAGTATTTGCAATATATTGCAATATATATACTATGTAAGCAGGGACTTCAGGATCAGCAATTGTTTGGATAGTGAAAAGTGGAAACATGTGTAAGAGATAATTTAGAGTCACCAGTCATTATCACAAAATAAACCGATACAGGGCGATTAGTCTTGTATCACCCTGAAGGTTTTTTTTTTATAATAACAAGATGACTATATATCATCCTGCTTATTTCATATCAATTTAACAAATAAGTTTATAAATGGACTTCAAATTTAGAATTGTGTTGAAATTTTCAGTTTTTTTATGTGAGAACATGAAGACATGAAACTATAGCACAACTATGTAGGAAATCGGTTGCCTTGGATAACAGTCAGAAATACAGTTTAATAGTCATTATACATACAGTGGCAAGAAAAAGTATGTGAAACCTTGGAAATTATATGCATTCATGTATAAATTTGTCTTAAAATCTGGTTTGAACTTCATCTAAGTTACAGTAATGAACAAACACAATCTGTTTTAACTAATAAAACACAAATTATTGTATTTTTCTTGTACATATTAAATACATCATTCAAAAATGGAAAAAGTATGTGAACCACTAGGCTAATGACGTCAACAAAAGCTAATTGTTGTCCGGAGTTAGCAAACCTGGTATCCAGTTAATGAAACAAGATTGGAGGTGTGGGTTAGAGCTAATTTGTCTTATAAAAAGCACTCAAAAATGTTTAGTTTTCTAATCACATGAAGAATCCGCTGACGTGGACCATGCCTAGCAAATAAAAGGGATCTCAGAAGACCTACAATCAAGAATTGTTGCTTTGCATAAAGCTGGAAAGGGTTACAAAGTTATCTCAAAGAGCTTAGATATTCATCTGTCCACAGTTGGACAAATTGTGGAGACGATTTCTTACTATGGCTACTCTCCCTAGAAGTGGCTGTCCAGCCAGGATGACTCAAATGGCACACTGCAGAATGCTCAATGAAAAATAAAGAACCCTAGAGTGACAGCTAAAGACTTGAAGGAATAATTGGAACTGGTTAAGATCTCTGTTAATGTGTCTTATATACAGAAAACATTAAACTGGTATGGTGAACATGGCAGGACAGCATGCAGGAAGCCGCTGCTTTCAAACAAAAACATTGCTGTGTGCCTGAAGTTTGTCAAAGATGACCTTTGCCATCATTGAGGGAAGAATGAATTCCCAAATTTATCAAGATATCCTACATGATAATGTCAGGGTTGCTGTGTGTCAGCTGAAGCTCAGTAGAAGTGTGGTGATGCAGCAGGACAATGACAATAAACACTGAAATAAATCCACTACAGAATGGCTTCAAAAAATAAATTAAATCCACCTTTTGGAGTGGCCCAGTCAGAGTCAAGACCTTAAACCTATAGAGGTGCTGTGGAATGACCTCAAGAGAGCTGTTCACACCAGATGTCGTAAGAATATGGCTGAGTTGAAGCAGTTCTGTAAAGAAGAATGGTCCAAAAATTACTTCTGAACGTTGTGCAGGCTGAAATTATTTCAGCACTGTGAATGTTTAATGCGATGGGTTCAGTAAAGACAGGAAAGATTATAATTGTTTGTGTGTTGTCAGCTTAAGCACATTGTGTTTGTCTTCTGACTTTGATGAAGATGAGATCACATTTAATGACCAACTAATTAGCTAGAGAACCAAATAATTCCAAAGGGTTCTCATACTTTTTCTTGCCACTTTAAGTATTTCACCACAGAATACCTGATTCTGTGATTGACCAGTCAGAATCAGGTATTCCAGAGAGATCAAACAATATACTTTCAGAAGTGGAGAAAGTAATTACATTTTGAAGACATGAATTTGTTCTCCTTAGAATAACTTGCACTGTACAGTAGATTTATGCACACTACGACCAGGTACATTTATTATGAATGTTAATAGGGAACATTTTGTTGACTTGCAAAAGTGTGGCTTTGATGATGTTTCATACATGTCTTCAACTGGATTTGTGCACACAGAGCAGATCAGGCCCTCAGCACATTGGCCATGAGGAAGTTTTGTGAAGATAAAGTGTCCTCCTCTCTCCAACCCTCTCAGAATAGGTACATCACTCCAGATTTTTGACTTGTTTGTTTTTGGTTGAAATTTTACTTACTTTGCACTCACATGCTTTCTCTCTCTCTCTCTCTCTCTCTCTCTCTCTCTCTCTCTCTCTCTCTCTCTCTCTGCAGGTATATCTATTACTTTGGTGGTCTTCTCTCAGGGGCCATTAAAATGAACAGCAGTCCTCTCTTCCTCCATCAGGTCCTCATTCCTACCATCCCCAACTTCCAGGAAGATGGAGGTGAGTTGATGGTTACAGTCCATCATTCCCTGACATCACTGATACATATGTAAATGTGTATCTCTATGTGTGAGCATACTGTATGTTCATTTAAGTGAAACCTCTTTCACATTCACACTGAGATGCACAAATACACTAACACACACACACACACATTGCATGTTTGTTTTCAATCTTATGCAGTGGAGGAGAGACTAAGTGGGAGTTTGCAAATTGCTTCCTAGTCTTCATCTAATCTATCTCTCATTTTTTGCCCGATCTCTTCTCAGGTTTCTTCCCTTTCCTGAAGATCTATCAGGCCATGCAGCTTGTCTACACTTCTGGAATATAGTGAGTGAGAATCTAATGGAATATATCAATTTAAAAAGGACACAAATGTCATAATTTATTCATCCTCATGTCATTCCAAACCTGAATGAATTTCTTTCTTCCATGGAGCACAAAAGAAATAACTTCGAAGAATGTCCGAGCCGCTCTCTTACAAACAAAGAAAATGAATGGAGGCTATAGAGCTTATTCACAGCAGTGCCATCTTTGATTTGATGGGAATGACAATGAGGCTGTGAGTGATAGACGTACAGTCTTTTAAGTGCTGCAGTTTAAAGGGTTTCTGGATCATTCTGCGGACAAAACGTTGAAAAAACCTCTTTCCAAGAACATTAAGTAGACAAAAAACTCCAGACCGCATGAGTTGTGCAAAATAAATGGGATCTAGGAGGTTTATAGAGCTTTATACCATGCGAGCCTTTGAAGAGATGTGATACGCTTTACTCATGATACTCCTTTTGATACCCGTTAATAATCAAATATGGTGCTACTGTGAATAAGGTCTATATGGGATGTCAAAAAATTGGAGCCTTCCAAAATTCACAGATAAAATCTATCTTTCTTCAATCGCTTTAAAATCTCATTTGCATTTGCATTCAATTCAAATATGATGATCAATCAAGGTCATGTCGCGACAGGATTGACGTCCATGTCATTAGCCTCATTTCCCCTATCGGGCCAGTGATAGCCAGTGCTATCAACTAGTTAGACAGGGCCAATAACCTCAGACTATGAGCCGCGTGACCAAAATCAATCTGCATTCCCACCATCAGGCCAATACTCCCACAGCGCTGCCCTAAAACCCGCCCTTAATACGCTGCCCTGGTGCCAACGTCACACATTACGCTATTTTGCAAGTCTCAAACTGAGGTATCAGACTGTGCAGACTAGCTAGCCCTCAAAATCAACATGGAGACTGAAGCTGCTGTTTGTTTGTTACATCATACAAACATTTTGGTCTTTGCTTGGTGGAAAACGAGACCTGACTCGGCAAAACAATCCCCAGTTGGCCTTCTTTGGTCCAAGGGTAATCCACGGGCCAAAGGCACTTGACCATTGGCCCGAGGAAGCCCAGAGGAGGCATGGTGAAGCTCAGGAAGTGACAGTGGAAACACAACCGGCCCTGGCATGCACTAGAATGCCCTCATTTGGCCCAATAGTGGAAACGCAGCTATTGGTTCTCATGAGAAACATTGGTGTCAAATGTGGCGGAACACATCTTGGCATGCCATATTTGGATTAAGCACATGCAAAATGATGTTTGAGAACTGTGGCAGATGGGAAGATCATCAGTGAATAAGGCCTTATACTTTAAACTGTGCCTCACACAAAGCTACTGTATTGTATCAGAAGACTTGGAATATAGCACAGAGTCATGTGGACATCTTTTATGGTACTTTTTGACAGCCTCATATTCATTGAATGGAAAATACCAGCTTGGAGATTCTACAAAGCATCTCATTTTGCATTCCATGGAAGATAGAAACATGAACTGTATGTGTTTTGAGTGACATGAGTAGGAGTACATTTTTATTTTTTGACAACCTATAGTATTCCTTTAATTTAAAAAAAAGTACATTTTAAAATGTGTGTGTGTTGTAGTGATTTGCAGGGTTCTGGGAGCAGAAGGCTGATAGTCACCATCGAGCCTGCGCTGCTGCTGAAAGGAGACATCATGGTATGTGCTTCTGTTTTGAACTGACCTTCATATATTACCATTGTCAAAACTATAGACCTTCTCCCTCACTTTAATCTCCTTCAATCCCTCTCTGTCACTTTCTTTATGCTCTCTCTTTCTCTTTCTCTCTCTCTCTCCTGTAGGTAAAGTGTTATCACAGATGTGTTCAGGCTGCTGAGAGGGACTCAGTGTTTCGACTGCAGTTCCATACCTGCACTATTCATGGAGCTCAGCTGTGGTTCGGCAAAGGGGAACTGGATGAAGCCTGTTCAGGTACATTCACAAACCGAGAGTCAGATGCGAATCTCCTATATTCTCACAGTAAAATAGTGCTCTATGTCAGTAGATGTAATTCTGACCACTTCAAGCTGAAATTGCCCAGGGATATCAGCTGAGCGAGTGAGCTTCACTTTTTATGATGTGATTTTTATTGTTTCAGTCTGTATTCTTTTAGCTGTGCTGTAAATTATCGCCCATGTTCCCACTGGGAAACACCTGCAGACCACAGCTGCATAATTGAGATGAGATACTGATTTTACCGTCATAATGCATTCTCTATGGGCTTAACATTAGAGCAAGGAAGGCAACTTGAAAAACTACGGGAAAATTCTTTAACATCAATCATTGTTTTAATGAGAAACATTTATCATATAATGTTTAGGATGAAGTTGGCCTTTGAAAATACTCTGTATAAATGTCTACGGCATTTGCAGTGTGATGCAACCTACAACACTGAATGAACATCCACTGTGGACCGTTATGAATGTCAAATGTTTGTTGTAATTGGTCTTCTGTCTTCCCAATGATTAACACTTTAAAATTGTTCTTTGAAGATGACAGATTCCCCACTGATGCCACAGTGGAGTTTGTGTTTTCGTCTGGACCAGAGAAGATCAAAGGTCAGATAAAAATGTGTTTATCTTCATTAAACAGCTAATTCATTATTTACTAATGGACAACTCTTTATTTGACATTTTAAAGACCCCATGAAATGGTTTGACAAGCACAATTTTCTTTCCTGTGTTGACATATTGCTTATTGAAACCAGAAGTTTGGATGGGACATATCGAAGGGCTTGTCCTTTTTTTAAATAGCTTAAAGCCTTGTTCGAGACAGACCACCAAACCATGATTTGCTGCTTGCTAATGCTAGCCGGTGGCAGGTGATTATTTGTAATTTAGGGGGAGGGACATTGTTATTGTAGTGACCATTTTATTGGACAAAATGTTTTATGCGCCCCTTGAGCAGGATGATTAATCAATACATTTGGTCCATTTTCCCAGACAGTTGCGGATTTAGGCATGGGTGACATGGGCAGCTGCCTGAGGTGCCATCTTGTGGGAGGGTGCTGGTCATGGGGCATTTCTAAAATAAAAAGATGTAACGCTATCATTGCTTCTACATTACTGGTAGTAACGAGCACCGATTAAATTCGGTACCCGCACACTGTGTTGCTGACACACGACTGCTTTCAAATGCTCACGCGCATTTTACACTGAAATGCACTGTTGTGATTATTAACCCACGACATGCTGCAATCTTAGACTGTATGAGCTGCATGAGCTTTAAATGAATGTGTGAAGCAGACCACACATACACTGACTCCACAGACTGTGAGAATATTTTGCATCGTATGAGAGATGACTGAGCAGACCAGAGCACTAACCCACTCTGAAGCGTTATTTTTATATCATTTATATAATTAAATCACTGCATTTGTACTTAAACGATCACACTGGACCATTTAGCGAACAGTTTATCTGAAGAAGATAAACTTCCATCAAAAATACACCTCAAAATAAAAGCATGATTCATAATAAAAGCTAAATGCAACAGAAATATTTTATCACTGTATAGTAAAATGTAATCCTCACTGTAGAAATAATAATTATTATTAATGAATAATGGTTGTAATAATAATTCAAATTAAGCAATATATCACAAGCATTTGTGCCTTTGTACTGATAAGTTTGTTAAAAAATGCAATAGTATGTTGAATTTTGTAGTTTTAAGGAAGTTTTTTTTTTTGTTTAGACACCATTTTGATAATGAAATTAAATTAAACTTTAAAACATATAACAATAAAAAAAAAGGATTTGGGGAAGCAAAATAAAAAAATTCAGTATGACCCTGTTTTAAAAGCAAATAAGTTTTAGAAACACTTTAAATTTATTATTTACATTGAAATGTTAATTAACTTTAAGTAGGCTAAAGGGGTGTGTTCAATAGCACATTAGCATATTTGCAAATTGTTTTCTGTGGTATCGAAATTGGTGTCGAGTACCAGGATTTCACTTGTATCGGTACAGACTACTGAAATTTTGGTACCATGACAACACTACTCACAGAGCACTTTATTAGGAACACCTGTACACTTACTTATTCAAGGTATTGTTGTCTTATCAGTTATGCAGATACGGGTCAGGAGCTTCAGTTAATGATCACATAAATCATCAAGAATGGGGATAAAATGTGATCTCAGTGATTTCGAAAGTGGCATGATTTTTTTTGAGTATTTCTGTAACTGCTGATCTCCTGGGATTTTCACACACAGCACTCACTGGAGTTTACTTAGAATGGTGCCAAAAGCAAAAAACATCCAGTGAGGGGCAGTTCTGTGGACGGAAACACCTTGTTGATGAGAGAGATCAATAGAGAATAACCATACTGGTTCGAGCTGACAGAAAATATAAAATATAATGTCTGTATAATTGTAGTGGGCAGAATAGCATCTCATAATGCACATGTCAAACCTTGAGACGGATCAGCTACAACAGCAGAAGGCCATGCCAGACATTTCATAAAGGCCACAGTTTTTTTAATAAAGTGCTCCGTGAGAATATATGGGGCGAATAGTTAACAGACATGGACTAAAAGCCAAAAAGCTCCAGTTTCCCATTTTTCATTGATTCATATTTGGTTGTCTATGTCATTTGTCATTTTATTGTGTCTTTGTATGTAATTCAGGAAGAATGAGCCAAAGGAATGATCCAGATGTTAGTGTTGACTATAACACAAATGATCCCGTGGTGCGCTGGGACTCTTATGAGAACTTCAATCAGAGATATCAGGACAGCTTAGAGGGTACAACAATCCATTCTTTAATGTATCCACACACTAACACTTATTCATGCATTTAAAAGGGACATATAATTGAAAATGTGACATTCTCTTTAGTAATAAAAGAGTTTGATGTACTATATAGACACTACTCTAACAATACTCTCATTCCCATTCACCCAGGCTGCTAATTGAAACCAAGCCAGGGTTCTAACTATCTTAGATATTGAGGGGAAGACATGTACATTCGGATTAGTGATCAATCGGTATATTTTTTTAAGTTCTTAAAATATAACCTTTGGTTCCCCAAAAGTTGAATATTTTGTTACTTTCTGAACTAAGCTGCAAAAATGTTTTTTTAGAAATATGACCACACAAACATCTCTGCCCATGTTTATGTACTAATGCCTTTCAGTATTCAGCAATTTGGTAGGGGTGTTGTTACTTGTTTAACATGTTAGAAGATTTACAGCATTTACATATTGAAGTCTGAAAGGTACAGAAGCACAAACTACACGTTTAATTAAGAGGGTCAGAAATAGGGTGGTAAATGGTTAGTGAAAACTGAATTACAGCTGTTTTTGACACAAAAGTGGAGATTTTGATTCATTACATACAAGACATGTGTATTGCACCAAACCATGATCTCTCAAAATCCATGTTTCATGCATCACACCAGATATCGCACACACACGAGGGCCACTTGATGGCAGCCTGTATGCGCAGGTCAAAAAGCGTCGAGCTGCAGGCTCTACCTCCCTGTCCTCCACCAATGGGAGTCCTGCAAGAAGCTCTGATGAGAGACCTAGTCAGCTTCTGTCTGTCAGCACTGATTCTGGACACTCATCTGTCCCACCTGACCGCCTCGATGAACCAACACGACCATCCCCACCTACACAGCAAGAAAAGGAGGAGCTTGAGCGGCTCCTGGGTGGAATTGAAGGTGATGGAAGTGTTAGAGATCGTGACCGAGAGACGGCCATTTTGGACGATGGCGACTCCTTGCCTCCTGAACGGACTGGGCCACTGAGGTTAGGCCGTTCATGTTCATGTCGGGTGGGCTACCGATCCCAACGTTGTATCGAGCCTGTGTGCGATGGACTCCATCACTTATCCAATGGCTATTGCCTTGAACGACCTCCTAACGGACACACTGGAGCTCCCGCTCCAGGTATGACTTCAGTCATTGGGCTTTGTCAACACCACAGTGTCAATCCTCACCAGTCTCTGCCACCTCCGGACCTGCTGTGGGACCGCCAACAAGGTCCACAGCACTACCTTCACCGCACTTGCTCAGAGGGGCCATCACGTCACTTGTGCCCATATCCTTCCCAAGACATCAGTCCCCATCCGCATAGTCTGTCTTCAACTGGGCGACTACTCTGTAGGGCAGATGAATACATTCCATATCCCCACCATCACCTCAACCATCCACACCACCCGAAACCCTCTGGCCCTTACCATGACGTCATGATGCTAGATGGCCTAGTGACGACTGGCTGCCCGTGTCGGGATTGCTGCATGCGGCGAGAAGATTTTCATACCCTCCATTTGGACCGAGAAGACGGACTACACTGGGAGCGAGAAGCGGAGCTTCACCGGGATACTGGGTTGAGGCGTGGCAGAGAGTCTGATAGCCTGAGAGGGGCAGATCAATGGGACCGGGAGGTGGGGTTTAGGCGTGGACGAGAAATGTCACTCCACTGGGACAGAGACAGAGAGGCAGAGCTACAGTGGGAGAGGGAACGAGAGGCAGAATATTGGCAAAGAAGGACCACCATATCGCCCTACGGGCCCCACGGGCCCCACGGGCCCCACGGTCATGACTTACCAGCGTTTAACTTCGATCCCCTGCCCGCCGGCCACCCAGCATACCCTGAACCCTCCCGGTCCCACACTCACGCCCATCTGGATCTCAAATACAGCAGCAGCTCCAGTGAATACCAGACACCCCACCAGGCATGCCCTTGCTTCTCCTACCAGCCCTCACCTTCAGAGAGCCGTGGATATGCCTCAGGCTACCAGTCTGAATCTACGTCCCCACTACCCCCTCCCTCCGGCTCCTGCCCTGGCCCAGTGCACCACACCAGTGGACCTACAGACAGCCAAACAGACACACACACTCAGCAGTACACCTCTGACACAAATACAGGTGAGATGTGACTTGCTTAAATGACTGATGACTTTAAGATCAGTCATGATTCTCTGCATGGCTTTGCAATTTGATAGGTCCTTTTTCCTCTTTGACTAGCATTTAAATTGTCTTAGTTGTTTGCAGATAGACAGTTTCATTGCATCATGCTATGAGAGTTTTCTTTTACTAAAACCCTCCTCCACTCCATCGTCACATGTCTAGATATGCTTCATGGGAATTCCATGTCTAATTGTGCAGCAGCATGTCTTATATGCTCAACACAGAATATATATATATATATATATATATATATATATATATATATATATATATAATTTATAAGTTAAAATCTTTAAAATGTAAAGCTTTGGTAAACATGTTTTGAATAACCATACGATAATTTTTCTTTTTTAAACATCTTAATCAGCATTCCGTTTGAGATGTTTAGTTTCCTCTGTGCATGATCATATTTGTTTATCAGTCTGTACTGGTCTTCAGTTTTTCCATTCTCTCGCTCTGTCAGATTTAAATGGTGCAGATGGCATAGGCTGGCGCAGTCACATCACCCATGGTTCCTTAAGGCGGACACATCCAGATCCACATGCTCCATGTTCCACACCGTCTGATATTTCAGGACCTCCAACACCAGTCCACACTAGCAGTCCATTGCGAACCCAGGAGAGGTAACTTGCTCCAACATTGTGTGGTTATTACTTTGTAAATCAATGTGTTATCTTCTGTTTTAATTTAAAGAGATAGTTCAACCTAAAATGAAAATCCTGCTGTAATTTGCTCGCCCTTATATTGTGAAACCCGTATTACTTTTTTTCAAACCAGATTATCGAGCCTCAGTCACCATTGACTTTTATTGTATGGAAAAATATGAGTAAGCAAACTTTTTAACATTGTAAAATAAATATTTTCTCTATTTCTCTTTCCAGCCCCAGTCTGAGTGTCCGTGAATATGACATGAGAGAGATGAACAGTGAAAACAGTTCGGCCCACTCCCACAACAGGTCTTACCCACCTGTCCTGCAGTCAAACAGCACCAATCACGTGCCTCAAAAAACTGTACTTCCATCCAATCAAGAGATCGCTCAGACACACCCCTTCCCTGCCACGGCCACCACCACCCAACAACTCTCCACCTATTCCATGCCTACAACATCCCCAACACCACAAATCCACACCACATCTGAACACTCTGCCCCTTTATCACCCCCATCAGAATCAAGCCAAACACAAACTAACTGCTCGCCCACTGCTGCTACAGCGCCACCCACAAGTGAAACGGTACCTATGCCCCAGAGAGTCCAACCAGAGACTGTTAAACCAGTAGCCTCACATTCCGTTACTCCAACAACGCCACAGCCCTCCTCTCCCGTCCCTGAGTCCATCCAACCTCACCCGCAGACTAATGGAGGGTCACCATCTCCTGAACCAGACACCTCTAAACCTACTTCCTCTGCCCCTGCTTCCCCACAACGGCCTGTTGGTGAACACGAGAGCTCATCCTCACCCGAACCTCCAGTACCTGGGTTCGCCACACTAGGCAGGAAGCTAATGCTGGGCTCTGAAACTTCACATCCTGCAGGACAAATGCAGGTGTGCACAAGTATAGAAGGAAGCCCAAACTCCTCAATGGGCAACTCCACACCCACTTTCCCTCTTGCCCCAGCCTGCTGTACCCCGTCTCCTCCGCCAGGCTCCTACTTAGGGTGTCCAGCCATCTCTGTCCCACAACCTCCCCTTCCTGAGAAACGCCGTCCGTCCGGACTGATAGGCTCACCCAATGGGAGGTCCGGAACCTTGAGGGCATCCATGGGTCACCAACCCTCTGGACAGCACCACGTTACATTCTCCCCTTCAGTTGGAGAGCTGACTGTGCCTGCTGGACAGGGAGACGTCAGTGTGCAGGGTGATATGGGCAGCCCCGTCAGTGTAAAATTTGTGCAGGACAGCTCACGGTTTTGGTATAAACCAGGCATCTCCAGAGAGCAAGGTGAGACGAAACACCTGATGGCTTTGCAAGTCACTGTTGTTTATTAACTTCATTAAATGAATTAAATCAAGGCTCAACAATAAGTTTTTTTTCTGCTAGGCCAGTAGTTCAGATTTTTACTTGCCTAAGCAACATTTTCACTGGCCCAGTTACAAAGAAATATACATATTTTAGAATTTACTTTTTATTTTTAGCAAAGTATTTTTATATGTGCTAGAATTGTTATTTTATTATTTTACTAAATTTTAAGGTTTCTTTTCCAAACATACTGTACATATTTTTTTTCTTCAAAATATTAAAATAAATAGCTGGAGCATTAGTAATCAATCACCTAGCAACCGCATAGCAACACCCTGATAACCACCTACCTCCAACATTGTGGTGGTGAATCTTTTAAGGGCAAGCAGAACTTCAGAAAATGTAAAATATACTTTTACTATGTTAAGCAAATAGTTCACCCTGAAATGAAAATTCATTATTCACTCACCTTCATATCATTTCAAACCCAGATAACTCTCTTTCTTCCACAGAACACAAAATAATTATGGTTATCAATTGTAAGTTTTTAATTAAAATAATTATATGATATGCCAATTAATTAATCAGATGCATCGCAATTATATTTATACATATATCAATATTTGTTGAAATAGGCCCCAAATAAAATATAAATCTATGTATATAATAAAATCATTTTAAGTAAAATGTATTGTATATAATAAATATAATAATTCAGAATATTCATAGACAATGCATTTCTGTGGCAGACAGGAAAACTTTGATTAAATAACAGAAGTGTCTTAAGAAGTCAATATATTGCTTGCTTTATTTATAAATAGCAAAATGGTTTGTACAAGGTGCTTGAATTACTGGAATTTGACTTTTTCAAATGCAAGTCCTTAAACCCTTGAAAATAGCAATTTTTTACCAAAAGGGTGCTTAAAAAGTTCTCGATTATAGAAAATCCTAAAATAATTTGCTTGAATCATTTAATAAATTATATGTATTTATTTATTTTTATAGATTTTCCCAGCATGTTAAAAAATGATTAATTCACATTTGAACTAATATTTTCACACTAATATTTGGTGTTGTATCCCATTGAACCCTCAAAATGTGGTGTTGTAACCCATTTATCCCTCATGAAACAATATTATATAATAAAAGAAAGAACAACAGCCAAGTTGTCCTTTATGAATACAAATTAACGTCAGCATGTTTCAAAATGTTTACCCTCAGCATTTATAGGCAAAAACTGACCCATTTCCAGTTTGTACCTCACATAAATCTGTTTTGTGAATTTAGAAAACATGAAAACACAGCACGAGTCATATGAACTACTGTTTACAGACCCAGTTATTCACTTTTGTTGGAAAGTGAAGTGCGTTTTAAGGGAGCACACTATAATTGCACATTAATTTCATCATGAATGAACCAAGAATTGTTACTGAGAATGTGTACTTAAAGATGCACATTGAGATATGTTGTACTTGTAATAAGCGATGCTTTATAAAAAATTATTTAACTGAATGAATAAAATATTTTTATTTAAAATGAACAAATAAAGAATTAGTTTAATGACATCTCAAGTATAGTCCTTGAAAACAAATAAAAATGTGCTTGAAATGTCCTTGACTCTGTAAGAACCCGTAGCAATCCATTTTGCAGCTGACTTGAGCTGTTAACACATGATACGCTCTTGTGTTCCATCTGTATTCATGTGTCAGACGGATGCTTTAGAGCGTTTCAATGTTTCAGAATGTCGAGCCATAGTCACTGTTTTCTTGATGCAGTGTCAAATTAACTTGTAAAACTGCTTGAGACCCCTGCACTCTGCTCTGCTGGTTTGTTGCCTGTACAGCTCAAGGAGCTCTAAAATTGCCGGTACAGCTGGAGCTGCTCTGACTGCCCCCTACTGACAGCGAGTTGCAAAAACATGGTGGTACTTTAAGCTTGAACTGCTTTATTGGCAGGAAAATTCCTCATGTATTCGGTCAGGGGGCATAACACATTTTTTAACATGTCATTTTTTAATATAATTAATTGCACAAAATTATGACAGCGATTTAGTGCCACGTAAAAAAAAAATGTAATCTAAGATTGAGAATAAATTCATATTTCGAGAATAGTCATATTTTGAGAATAAAGTCAAAACTCTGAGAATAAAATATAAATAATATTTTATGAATAAATTGTAAGGAAAGTAACTACAAAGTGGTGTGGTGGACAACAGCAAAGTGGAGCGTTTGGGTCTTTACAAGCGGTAAACACCACTAACCAGGGAGATAACATTGACTGTGCAACTTCATTGTCAAGTTAGCTGAGCTGAATTTGTGGGAAGTTTTTGCAAGCTCTATGTTCATAAATGAGGTGTGCATTAGTACAGGAGTTTTCAACCTGTCAAGAGAGGCGCGAGATACGGGCTTGCTTACGTGGTAACATCCCCTCAGTTATCGTATTGTTCTGAGAGCAAAAACCAACAAAAAGCAGACCATGGATGGGTTTCCCCAATAACGTTGCAACTTAAGCAACTTGGGCTGTTTCCCAAACCAGCACGCAGATCGCTCATTAAAATAGAACTTAAGTGTTTCGGGAGATGTCTGGGTCATAGGTGCTGAAACTTTGGCAAATATGTACAGGAGTTTGTCTTCTGAAAATGAAAATAATGTGTAAATACTGATAAACATTTACAGAATCTAATTACAGAAATAATGATGACTTCAGTAAGATGTAAGTTTCAAATGTATTATTTCTCAACTTTATAGAGATTAATGAAAGTGACGCAAGAAATGCCTGTACACAATGTGCATCATAATAAGGGGCTCTCATGTAGCCTAAAGTTTTGTTTATTTGGCTTGGACCTGAATAGATGCACAAAGAACAGGATTAAAATGATGGACATCAGTACTGAACTATAGACCTGTGTGAATATGAATAGTTCATATGGATACAGTTCTATGCACTGTGTACTTTTAGCCTTCCCCTTAATAAATTCAATATCATATATAACCACAAAAAAACCATCTGGATATATGCCAAGTTATAACACTCTTCTCCATTATTTGATGAATTACTGCCAATATGATGGGTTGAAAATGTTCACAAACATCTATTTGACATAAAATTCACTTTTACTACTTTTTAATACTTGTGAATGAAGCACAATCTATAATGAGCCTAATTTACATAGAAAGGAGGTGTGTTTGTGGCAAAAGGAATGACAATGACTTTGTTTAAATACTCAAGATGCAGCTCCACTTTGCTGTTGTCCACCACATCACATTGATGTTACTTTCCTCACAATTGACAAAAAAAAACAAAAAACATTTTATTCTTGTAATTTTGACTTTATTCTCAAAATAGTATTACATTATTCTTTAAATCTTAGATGTTTTTTTTTTAACGTGGCACTAAAACGCCGTCGTACAGAACTTGTTTTTTACGCATTATTTTTTTATATCATTAAAAGCACTGAATTAACAATTAAATAGACAGTTTTAATTGTAAAGAATGTCGTGACTACTTATTTCCATACAATAGCAGTTTATAGTGAGCAACCATTTTTGGGTGAACAATCCCTTTCATGTAAATTATATGAGAATGCTTGTGCTTGTTTGGAGAACATTCCATGTGGGATTCTTTTGGTTAAACAGTTTTACCTGTGCAAATGGAGTTCAACAACCTTGTGTTTTTATAACTGGCGTTGTGCTGTAGTGGTTTTACACATGCTGCAACAGATTGCTGTAACATCTGCTCTGGATGCTGTTGTAAATTGGGATGTCTCATTAAACTGCCCTGTTTCCCTGTCAAACAGCTATAGCAGCACTGAAGGAAAGAGAGCCAGGGGCCTTCCTCATCCGAGACAGTAACTCCTTCCAGGGGGCCTACGGTCTGGCCCTGAAAGTTGCCAGCCCGCCTCCCAACGTCAATAACCACAGCAGCAAAGGTACGTCACATCTGCACTGCGGCATTTCCTCACACAAACATTTGTCTTGCTTCAACGTTGCTCCCAAAGCTGTCTCGTCTGCAGAGAAAATGCACAACTGCACCTGAAGTACTTGAGCAGAGCTTAAACATTGCATGAAATCACTCCTTTTACTTGGAATGCAAAATGACTTCGACTTCTTGTTTTAAGCATAAACCTCAACAAGATTTGCTCGTCATTTTGTGAAAATGTATGTTTTAAGGATGTCTTGAGATTTTTACTGTAAAACAAGACAGAAATACAGAGTAAAAAAACAGAGCATTGGTGTCTTTTGGTCATATTGCTGTTGCTGGCATTTTAGAAAAGCAATGAGCCACAAGAGGCCGTGTGTTACAGTCATTTTACCATGGTTAAGGTGGTTTTAAAACACCCCTTACCCAGAGTAAAATCACTATAACACAGCCTCTTTTGGCTTATTGATTCATTCACTGCCATAATTAATACCATTCCAAGTAAAAACAAGAGCACTTTTGTTTATTTTGGAACCCTTCAACTAAATATTTAACAATGGAAACTTATTTGGGAAAGCGACTTTGCCTTTAAACATTTACATATGTTGGTCTAAATATCCATTAAACAAGCAGAGTGCCGCATTTTGAGACATCAAATCTCTTGATTTTGTATACAGTCAGTGTTAGCATCATAGTGAGCATTAATCTTGTGGTCTGCTCTGTGCATATTGTTTCCTGTCTGTGAGCAGGGGGAGACCCTATGGAACAGCTGGTTCGACACTTCCTCATTGAGAAAGGCCCTCGAGGAGTGAAGATCAAGGGCTGTCACAATGAACCCTACTTTGGTGAGCAACACAGTTCAGTTCAAGGATTCTCACTAAATTAATACAGGACTGCTCTTCAGACTGAGATTAAGTGTAAATGTTTCCTCCCTCTGGTATTTGCGGTATTGACCAGAAGAGTCGGATGTGTAACCGTTTTTTTTGATGATGATAATGATATCATTTCTTCTTCTTCCTTGAAGAACAATAAAATTATGCGTTTCTTTTGGGATTTTGTGCTATTTTGATCTTAATATAAATGTACATTTGTAAAGGTTACCATTAAATTGCATATACAAATAAGACTTTTTTGAAAATGTTTTAAAATATTCAGAACCTACACTTATAAATGTTGAAACATGGAAGAAAATATGAGAATGTGACATGAATTGCTGCCATCTGGTGAACAAAATATGAATAACATGACTTGAAAACCATGTCATGCCAGTAACAGCCAGTAGATTGCTGTCGCCACCTACTGTGAAGTCTGATGGCTTTTTGTAACCTCATTTTATATTTTATAACAATATATGCATTTTTGTATATATATATATATATATATATATATTTATATATATATTTAGACATTATCAAACTATTTTTTGTCAAAGTTTAGCATTTTAAAATGTAAGTGTCAGTTTGTGCAGTTAATGTCGTTATGCATGCAATCAAACCTGACCATGGTTTTACAAAGAGAAGACACAGAATAAGCATTTTTCTACCAATAAATAATTTCAAAAATAAAGAAAAAAAAATTGCTCTGTTTTTTGGTCTTTCCCATTTATTTTCAATGGTCGGTCAATTTTGCCCACAGATTTCAAAGGTGTTTTTTTACGACCACTTACACATCGAATCAAGCCCAACTTTTTTTTGTTTTTTGTTTTTTTGTTGTTTTTTTGTATGTTAACGATGCCAAATGGAAGAAAAGTCACAGAGTCTTGTACTGTTCCGATAAATTAAACAATTTTCAGTTAATGAGGAAAATGTATTTTGGTCAAAAATGACCAAATACCATAGAAGGGTTAAATACAAGTAAATATGCTCTCTGGTGCTGTTGATAACCAATGAAAATAATTTCACATTTTATAAACAAAAGCCCCTCAGTTTATAAAAAAAAAAAAAAGGCAAGTCATTGGACCAGTATAAACGTAACATTTTCCAAAGTATAGCCACGAGACAAACCTTGTTTGTGCAAAGATATATCTAATTGTTCACCTCGTCTTATGGACATAACTTTCAAATGAGATGCACAAGGTTCCCCAATGAAAATCTCTGGTTCTAGACTGGACTTGATCTGCATTTGGAAGACCACTATCTGAGTAAAAATGCAGTGTATGGAACTGCCTGGGAGTTGCGCTCCAGTTTGAGTGAAAATGAGTGGGGGATCTGCGTGGGGGATCTGTTTGCTCTGTGCATGCAAGGTATTCAGACAGCAATACAGTCCAATCTCAATTATATCTCTGCCATGTACCCTAGCAGGACGCATAATATGCCAAATAACTGTGAACTTTGCCTCATAGAGAGTGAAAGCATGAGCTGTAGAAGTTTAGATAAAGCTTACAACTGTAATGTTGAGTGTATTTGATTTTTTTTCCAGTATTAGAGGACCAAAGAGCATAAATTATTTATGTCTGTGCGACTGTGATTAGTTACCATCTTGCTTCAGCCTGATCTTTTGTAATCATTTTCTAAGGTAAATAATGTTGAATTGTTATGAAAATGAAATGATGAGCTGTTATCGCTCTCTGTGTGTTTTGTCACTGGTAGGGAGTCTTTCAGCACTTGTGTATCAGCATTCCATTACTCCGATCTCTCTGCCCTGTGCCCTCCGCATCCCAGAGAAAGGTAAACAGAACAGTGCACATCAAAACTCACAGCCAGCTCAACACATCATGCTGACATATCACGGTGTGTTGAAAGCACTATCACAACCTCGACAAAAGTATGAGGTTATAGTTAGTTTCATATTTATGAAAAGGAGGCTTTTTGGGGAATTAAAAGGCATGAAATGAATGATTGCTTTAAGCCTTCAAGAGTACAGCAACAGCAACATTGAGCAAAGATTGAACTATCATTCAAATGACACACCTACTCTACTCTACTCTCAATTCTTAACTGTTACTATTTTTCACCATTTCAAATAATAGTAAAGTTATCAAAACTATGACTTTTCACAAATGGAAGTATAGGAATTATTTACTAATCATATACACTCACTGAGCATTTTATTAAGAACACTGTGGACCTAATAAAGTGCCTGACGTGGTCAGAGATGCTATTCTGCCCACTACAGTTATACAGACATTGTATTTTCTGTCAGCTCGAACCAGTCTGGCCATTCTCCGTTGACCTCCATCAACAAGACAATTCAATCCACAGAACAGCTGCTAACTGGATGTTTTTTGTTTTTGGCACAATTCTGAGTAAATTCTGGAGTGTTGTGCATGAAAATCCCAGATCAGCAGTTACACAAATACTCAAACCAGCCCATCTGGCACCAACATTCATGTCACGGTCCAAATCAAATTCTGGTTGATGTGAACATTAACTGAATCTCCTGACCTGTATCTGCATGAGTTTATGCATTGCACAGCTGCCACACGATTGGTAGATCAGATAATCGCGTGAAAAATGAGATGTACATGTGTTCCGAATAAAGTGATCAGTGAGTGAAGATACAGAATAAGATAACCCACCAGTGTAATTTCCAGCACATCCCAAGTTCTTTAATGTGTTTAATATAATTATTTTATGGAAATTACATATTTAATGTTTTTGAAAAAATTAAATAAACAAATGACTGCCTCCTTTGTCTTGCTAATGCTAATTTCATAGCCAACATTTTATGAATTCTAAACACACAATTACACAAAATTAAAAAAGCACAATTTAGCACAATTTGCATAATTTGGCAAAATTAAAGCTTGACTGGAAATGATGGCCAATAAATATATTTACCTTTGTTTTCTTCAAACATCATTTGACAGTTTGCACAAAAATGAAAATTCTCCCATCATTTACTCACCCTCATGCCATCCCAGAAGTGTATGACTTTCATTCTTCTACAGAACACAAAGATTTTTAGAAGAATATTTCAGCTCTGTAGGTCCATACAATGGAAGTGAATGATGACCAGAACTTTCAAGCTCCAAAAATCACATAAAGGCAGCATAAAAGTAATCCATAAGAATCCAGCGGTTTAATCCATCTCTTCAGAAGTGATATGATGGGTGTGGGTGAGAAACAGATCAATATTTAAGTTCTTTTTTACTATAATTTTCAACATTCACGTTCTGACACATTCTGAAAGTAAAATTGAAAGTGGAGATTTATGGTTAAAAAAAGACTGAAATAATGAACTGTTTCTCACCCACACCTATAATATCGCTTCTGAAAACATTTAACCACTGGAGTCACATGGATTACTTTTATACTGCCATAATTTGATTTTTGCAGCTTCAAAGTTCTGGTCACCATTCACTTGCATTGTATGAACCTACAGAGCTGAAACATTCTTCTAAAAATCTTTGTTTGGGTTCAGCAGAAGAAAAAGTTATACACATCTGGGATGGCAAGAAAGTGAGTAAATGATGAGGTTAATTTTTTGAATGAACAACCCCTGTCATATTGAAAGTCTGGGTCTGAAACAAGGCTAAAACTGTCAAATCTATGCATCGTAGGTATTATAAAAGTACCAACTAAATTGGAAACTTTTTTTTTATTTTTTTATAATACCTTCATAAAAAAAAAAAAAAACTGGTACCTGCATGTGCCTGAAGTTGAAGTACACCCATATATTATCACAAACAATTTGACTAAGGTTTGAGTTGGAGAACACTGAACATAGGCTTTAAGGTATAAATTATAAATGAATACGCAGTATTATAATCTCAGACCACTAGCCTATATTGTTTGTCACTTCCTCAGATCCAATAGGAGAAGTCCCTGAGGTTCAGCCAGTCAGTAATATGAGTACAGCCGCAGACCTTCTCAAACAGGGAGCTGGTGAGTGTCCTAACGTTATTCTAACTTTAACCCATTTCTCTTGCCTTTTCCCTTTATAAGTTGGCGTCTGTATTTATTAATCAATCCCTCTTTCTCGTCAGCCTGCAATGTGCTATACCTGAACTCTGTAGAGACTGAGTCGTTGACAGGGCCCCAGGCTATCGCTAAGGCCACGGGGGCCACAATGTCACGCAATACTCGGACCTCTGCCACAGTGGTCCACTTTAAGGTCTCAGCCCAGGGCATTACACTGACGGACAGCCAACGCAGGTATGGCCACTGACCCTAACCAAGTTTTTAAATGATCTAGTTATTTTTTACAAGGTACAACACACGTTCAGAATGTTCCTCTCTTTGCTTTTGAAAAGATTAACACATAAATTTCCAGTTACAGTATATACCAAAAAAGCATAGTTCCACAAACTGAGCAATAGAACGGTGTGGACAGGATGTTAATCTATCACTCAGAGTTAACTGTGAGAGGTTTGGGTTTTGCAGGGTGTTCTTCAGGAGACATTACCCCATTAACAGCGTGACTTTCAGCAGTGTGGACCCACAGGACAGAAGGTGAGGTTGTATTGACTGAAGTGTGGTAACTGTCTACTAACTAGTCTACAATGAGAGATTAAGGATTTGTTTCTTCCAAGTATTGTTTTATGTCCACTCAACATATTTTTCCAAACAAAATGTCATTTGCATATGTGTATTTCTTGACTAGAACTAGTAGTAGAACTAAAATGAAATTTATCAGCTTTTAACAGAATAATCATGTAGTGCATGAATATTTCCCGGCTGTCTGTCTGTCTGTGCATAAATGTGTTTATTTATGTGGGTACAGCTTCAGTTGTATGTAAAACACAAGCTTTGTGGCTCATGACAGGCTATCAGTGTGAGGCAATAATCTGAAACCAGACGTTACAGGTCAGACCTTCAAAATCAGTGTGTACACCCCGTCAACCCCGTCACCAGGGGCTCAAGCAGAATTTGTCTTTTGAGTGGGGCTCCAAAAAACTTGGGCAAGAGTGCTAACTGTGTGGGCTGGGGTGGGTTTGTGCCTGGCCAGCACTACTACACAACAATTATTGTATGTAGAGCTCCAAAATGCAACCCCAAACCAATCTGTGTTTGGTCCAAAACATGCTCTACAGAAGTATATGTACTGTATATGCAAGTGCTTCTAGCAATGCAAGAAAGTGGAAAAAATCTCCAAAATATTTAAAGTAATGTTCTGGGTTCCATTTAAGTTAAGCCCAATAGACAGCATGTGTGGCTTAATGTTAATTCTCACAAAAATGTTTTTACTCATCCCTCATTTATAGCCTATATGATCTCAGTTCCAGTAAGGCACTTATAATGGAAGTGAATGGGGCCAGTCCATAAATATTAAAATACATAGAATATGCACAATTCAAGAGCAAGAGATAAACCATATATGTGTTAGCATGATTTTACTGTGATAAAATCGCTTCCTAATCGTACCTGTGTAAAGTTATATCCAATAATAGTTTTGTTGTAATGACAATGTAGAGCCAGTAAACGCTGTAATGCGGTAAATGGTGTAAAACGTTTCAAACCAACCTAGTCTCATAGAATGAACGTTACTATAACGACATTTTTGCAATCTGAGTTTTATGTGCCGCTTTCTATATTTTACTGTAGTGTTAATTTCACTAGGAAACTAGAGGCACTACAAAACCCGTGTTTTATTCACTTTCACACAAATCACGAGTGCTATGGCTGTTTGTGACTTTATAAACATGTGTTTTGCTCTTTTACTCACACACTGCTATTTTATGTTATCGAAACATTTTTACTACAATACATCATTTGAAAAACTACATTTTTAACAGTTGTTTGACAGACCCACCTTAGATTGCGGCCTTGTGTGGTAGCTCACCGGATAAAGCGTCGGACTTTGGATTTGGAGACCAAGCGTCGAGCTCCATCAAGGACACTCAAAACAAACGTTTCACAGAAGCGACATGATATGACGTGGTTGCTTGTTCATGTCGCATTTGCTATTACGAAACTATTGGTTAGGTTTAGGCGTTGGTTAAAGGTAAGGATGTCTGTTTCGTTCACCTTTCATTTATCTTTTAAAACACGACCGGTTATGTTTAGGCGTTGTTTTTTTTATATATATAAATGTGGGACAAATCCAAATTATTTTTGTTGTAAAAATACTGTCAATTGAGCTTAACTTGTTTTGAATCTGGAATATTCCTTTAAAATGTGGCGGCAAAGATTCACGTAATAAATTCGTTATATATATATATATATATATATATATATATATATATATATATATATATTCTAAGCCTAAAAAACATGTTTCCCCCCACAAAAAGGGGGGGATCATTCATTTAGGTAAAACAATGCCCCTGAAAATGTATTCCAGAGGGGAATATTTCCCCTTAATAAAAAAAAGTGAATTTCTTACATCGCTGTTGATGTGTTTATAGCAAACTACATGATTAACAACACCATCTGGTTTAAAGACAGATATTTGAAGCCAATCTCTGGACCGAGTTTTTCATTGAAGAATGCATGTTCTGTACGTACATCGGGACCATCCGTGTTTGCATTATTGTGCAGAGTATGTTTCTGGCTTTGGAATGAGAGCATGTTCATGCGTGTGGCTGCAGCCGTCCTTTTTGTGCATGTTTGAGTCTGTTCCTCAGTCTTGTCTCTGTCTCCCTCTTGCTGCCTTAGGTGGACTAACTCAGACAGCACGACCTCTAAGTAAGTCCACACGTTGATATGTGTCTTGTCTGGACTGTTACAAGAGCTGCTCTGAGTGACTGATAGTGCATGTTCATTGAGTCTTAGATTACTGTAATACTTCTAATAATAATCAACCTGTTTGTCCACTCCAATACTGTAATACTCACTTTTAGTTATAGGTTTAACCAGTTTTTCTACCAAATAAAAAGAAGCAGGCCTTGTTTTGGATATCACTCATTATTTTGAGTGTATGTCTGACTGATATTTCTATCCACAATCACTTACTTGCTTCTCTGTTTTCTCAGAGTATTTGGTTTTGTTGCTAAGAAGCCCGGGAGCGTGGCGGAGAATGTGTGCCACCTTTTTGCCGAGCTGGATCCCGAACAGCCCGCTACTGCCATTGTCAACTTCATTAACAAAGTTATGCTGGCACCACAGAGACGCTAGAGCCCCAGGGAGAAAAATCACAAGTGATCTTCAGTTACACAAGGCGCCTGCCTAAAATGGCTTTGTGCACTTTCTGTTAAACACAAATGACAACAAAGTTCAAGGGCTTTGCAGCTGCATTTTACTGTCTAGCGACTTTTTGTTTGTCATCTAAGACAAGGGCTTTACCGTTGATTGAACATGATACCAAAACAAACGAAAAGCCAAATATTTCAGAATGTATCCAATCTGAAGAAAACTGTTTGTTGAGGTCAAGCGGTTTTGCCTTTTGTTCGTTGGATTGTAATTGACTTTATGAAATAAAATCACTCATAGCACCATGATTGCTATCTATGTAGACTAAGCACCAGGGGGTTTCAGAAGATATCTATAAGGCACTGTTATTGACCCCTGAATAAAAATAAATGTTATATGCACTCGGAAACATATACTGAACCTTGCACAGATATCAGTCTTTGCAGTACGACAATCATGTACGAACAGTTCATGTACATCACTTTCATTCTTTATTCACTGTAACTTTAGGTCATGTCCACATTAATCCGTTTTCAGTCTCACAATGTCATTGTTTTCCAAAGTATACAGTTATGGAGAGTTTGTTTCGATGGAGGGAAACGTAGTTCTAATGTAGCTAAATATATGCATTTCTAACAAAAACTTAGTAATAGTTCTTGTTCACACCAATCCGTTTTTGTTTGAAAACTCTGGAATAATGCCGTTAGGAAGCTAGAAACAAAGTATTGTTTGAAGCTTCAACGCTTATGAGCGTTTTCGAAATGCTCCAATTTTGGAGGAAAAGGCCGTTCTAATGTGCATGAGAGGTTTAAACGTAGCAAAATGAATGTGTTTTTTAACAAAAGCTTATTAGTAGGTCACATCCACATCAATCTGTTTGGAAAACGATGGCTTTAAGAAACTATAAATTGAGCTTTCAAAGTATGCTTTATGGTGGAGGAAAACACCATTATAATGTGGATGAGAGGCGTGAATGTAGAGAAATAATGCGCTTTCAGTAAACAAATATATTGGTATGTCACAACCACAGGAAGCAATTTTTGTAACATTCCGTTTTCAGTTTCCCAACCTCATTGTTTTTACAAATATGCGTTTATGGAGATTCCAGTTCATTTTCAGTTAAGGAAAATGGCGTTTTAATGTGGATGAGAGGTTTAAACGTAGCTAAATTCATGTGTTTTCATATGAATAATATATCAGTAGGCCACGTGCACTTTAATCCGTAAACTCATTTCAGTTTCCCAACGTCATTGTTTTCCAAAGATTGTGGCTGTGTGGTATTTTCGAATCGCTCCAATTTCGGTGGAAGAAACGCCATTCTAGTGTGGATGAGAGGCGTCAATGTAGCTAAAGTATTGTGTTTATAATCTAAAACTTTTCATTTGGAAACTCCGTTTTCAGTTTCGTAAAAAGTATGCGGTTATGGAGAGCTTTTTTTTTTTTTTTTCAAACCGCTCCATTTTTATAGGGAAACACAGTTTTAAAGCAGATAAAGGCAACAATGGAGCTAAATTAACGTTTTCAATCGAAAACGCATTAGTAGGCCATAAACACTAATCCGTTTTTGTTTGAAATTTCAGTTTTCAATTTCCTAATGCAATCATTTTGCCTAAGGCAACGTCCACTTGGTTTCATTTGAAAAAAAAAAAAATTTACGTTTACTCCTTTCCTCCCCAGAAAATGGTGTTTAGAAAACGAAGACATTAAGAAACTGAAAATCATTTTCAAATGAAAACGGATTAGTGTGGATTAATATAGCCAAATTTACTGGTCAAACAATGTTTTTTTATTCAAGAGCCAATTTAAAATGCTACTAGTAAAGTTTTTTTTTTTTTTTAATTATTATTATCCTTTTGATTGGAAAAGAGGTGCCATGGTTTCTGAATCTGGCCCGAAGAGTTAGCGAGCGATTGGGGAAGTTTGAGAGTGTTTGAGATGGAGGACCAGACATGGCGGAGTTGTTAAGATAAACTGTTAATGTGCTGGAGTTCCGGTGTAAAGAGAATCATTGCAAGTATGTCGTATAATGTCATAATGAGGGCTGATAGTCATGTAATTATTTCCCAGAGAGAATTTGTTTGCCTTTATATAGGAAGGAACAGAATTTGCCCCCTTATTTGATGTAATATTTCGTGCACTGTTCACAAATAAAATACACCATCCTTTCACACATGACATCATTTATGAAACATAAGTTTGGTCAGAACGTCACACATCATGCTGTACTGTTGTGCCTGCCATATTGTGTAGTGGAACATTATATTGGAATGTAATCAGTCTTTAAACTGATCAAGACAGGTGGAAGTTTCCATCTTCATAACGTTTCAGTCTGTATTTCATGTTCAAATATAGGAAGATTTAACATTTCAAGAAGTTGTTTATAACCAAAGACAATGTATTCATATGCTCTGTATTCAATTACAATTTAAGCTGTGCCATTTCTTTTCCATACCCGTTATCATGTTATTGCTGTTTTTGACAGATAGTAAGACACGTCTATGACAACTTTAATATATTGTATTCTGTATTTTCTTATTGATCTTTGTATGTAGTAATATATTTTCTCACATGCAGCTGACTTGGAAAGTAATAATAAAAAAAGACTACATGGAAGGACATTGATCAAAAAAAAAAAAAAACGTTTTTTATATTATCATTTGCTATTTTTTCAGTGTATCCACAAATTATAAATATAATAAAGAAATGTAAAGTCATGGTACAAAATCTAAATTGATGAGTGTATTATTTAATGTCGATGTAGCACATAAAAGATGCTGACCTATTCTAGATAATTCATTAAAAGCAAAAATGGGATCATATATAATTATTTTTTATATTTTTCACTCTTAAAATTGACTTTTTTTTTTTTTTTTTAAACCTATTAGTTATTTTTTGAATACTTATTTTTTTGTTGTTGGACCAAATAGAGCATACATAAACATACATATATCAGCATATACATTTTTTTCACATTATTAATCATAAGGCCATTTATTCAGAAGTGTGGTACAAACTGAAGTAGTTGATTTGAAATATATGCCATCCATTTCTTTAGGACATATTTAACATTCATAAATTATTCATTCTTTCCATTTCATCAGTTTTGTTTGTGGTACAATTACAGTTTGCAAATGACTCAATGCAATGAGTAGGACATTATATGCACTCTCTATGTCAATCTAAATTGACTAGCGTGAAGACTTCTTAGTATTGGCCATATCAAAAGGGACAATGTAAACAGGTTACACAACATAACATCTTTCACAATCTTTGGTAGCTGTTGTTTTTATATTACCAAACTAGACAAAATCTTCCTCTACTCAAATACAAAGGAAAACATTTGGCTTAGCTTTGTTAGTAACTGAATAATTCGGTCTGTTGAAGATGAGATTTGACTGCGTTTCGTGCCGTTTCGGTTTAGAAGTTGTGGATGATAGAAATACAGAAACCTTCTGTACACACTAGTGAAAAACAAATCAAAACAGAAGCAAAAAGTTACATTGAAAAAACATTCATCAAGTGCTGGTTATAAAATGTTCCCCTTAAGTTTGGTTTTGTGTTTGTGAAAAAAAAAAAAAAAATGGGTAAAAAAAGATAAACATTCACAATTTCAGTTTCAAATCTACCAATGAGCAGCCCGAAATTTAAGGCTACGCGTTACAAACATGGCAACTAACCCTACAGTACTTGAGGTGATTCGAACTTGCATTTTCAATAAAGAGCTTTCAGCATTCACAAGGTGAGAATTCATAGTCTTGAGATTTCAAGAAGGCTAAACAAATCTGGTCCTAGACATCTTAGTAAAAAAGTTCATTCATACGGGCATAAAATTTTCTTGGTTGACAGGGAAACAAGCTACCCTTTAAGGTAAGCTGCTGATTCAATTCAGGTGCTGTAGTGTTTCATTTACAAACAAAAGATGTGTAGCATACAGTGCACTCTATCTGCAAGTTGATGGGCAATCTTTTCTAATGTATAAGCCTCAACACAGAGGAGCCCTTAAGTACCAGTGAGGTCAATCCATTGCATACAACACAAACAGGTACATTGAAACAATAAATAAACGCTTGTTCCCGAGAGGAATAGTTGCGGCTTTAACTTTCATGTGTCAGGGTTCTCAGAGTCTGTTGGTACATTGGACAGATCTCAGCAGTGAATGTGAATGAGAATAAGTGATGGAGATGGTTTCAGGAGAAAGCCGGCTGACAGACCGAGTCGTGCTCTTCGGTGTATTCAGCATGGTGGTTGGTATCTGGACTGTGCTGGTCATCTGTCTCAGGAGACATGGAGCCATTATAGTCCTCGGCCTCCATTTGCTCCTCTTTAATTTGAGACTGATGCCTGTTCAAACAATTCACATGAAGAATATTTTTTTGACTTGACTTGATATTTTGTCAAAATACTTTTTGAGGCCACTGTATGGCTTTATATTTCAATGTAAGGTACTCTGTTGCGCAAAATCAGGATTTCTCTACCGTAAATCCCACATTTTTAAGTCTTGTATTTAGTAACATTAAGTGATCATAAGTGTTTGTAGTGTGTGTTAGCAGACAGTGAATAAACCGTGACTCACAGTGTGGGTAGAGGAGAGAGCTCCAGACTGGAGGAATCGCTGTGGGAACAGTCGTCCTGCTCGTGAGAACTCATGTCCTCATGCATAGTGCTGGCCAGGGCTTTCAGACTGGACACTCCCATAGACGCAGAGCCATATAAGGGCAGATTGCTGTCCGCCATTGCTGCCTGAGGACAAACAGAATTTTGAGAGCATGAAAACAAACATTGGTATTTTACATAAGTTAAAAATGAAGGACATGAAATAAATGTCATGGTTTTTAGCTACTTCAGTTGTAGGCTCTTTCATGTCGTTTTGAGATAAAATAAACTAAGTATGGGTTTACTTGGGTAGACGTCATAAGATGGCTTAAAGAATGAAGTGTCATCAGCTGATGAAAATCTATACCTGCAGAGCAGATAGGGCAGGACTCTGACCCAAACTATTCTGGATGTTCTTCACCAGAGGTGATCTGCAAAAAATGGCAAAAAGCACCATTAGCAACAATGTCCTTGGAAGAATCTGGATGAATAAACCTCTGCAATCACATGCAATCGACTTTCAACTGAAGATAGGATGCATGTTTACCCAGTGATTTTCTGAGGTCGCCTTTTCTGAAACTCCAACTCATCCACGGTCCAAACGGCCCCCTTTACATTCTCCACTCGTACGAAACACTTATGAAGACTGAGGTTGTGGCGAACAGCATTCTGAGATCACAGAGAAAGCAACGGCATTAGAAATCAAACATCTAACTGGTATAGTGCACAGAAAGACTTGAACACATATTGTCCAAGAGAAAAACAGTGTAGTTCCATGTAAGTGAATTTACCTTCCATGTTGCTGCATTGCGTCTGAAATACGCAAATGTTCGAGTGAACCAGTTGTAGATTTCATTTAGTGTTAGCTGCTTTTCTGGAGACTCCAAAATGGCCTATAAATGGGAAGAGCAAAAAAAAAATGTACACATCAAATGTACTGTCATGAAGTGTAATTAACTGGTGTCACTGAATACATGTTTATTATTATCTGTCTTTTTTTATATATATCCATTAAATTTTTCAAAAGGACTTTGTGAATGCAATCCACAAAATAATTCCTTAAATGCACCTCTACTATGATGAACATGTTATCAATTTCAGCATTCAATCTTTTTGTATTAACCCTTAAATGCATGGGAAACTCAAACTCTTCAATTTTCAGGTCTTTAGAGTCGAATCAGAACACTTACAGCTATCACAAATAGATCTACAAAATACCCAGATAGTATCAACTTTTCAAAATGTTTTCAAGACAATTAGAAAACAATAGAATAAAATGTATTTTGATATGTTTTTGTTTAACAGGATTAATTACTTCTACACTGAAATTTCATGAGGTGTAACTGGCTGTCAAACACATATTGAGCTACACATAACAGAATCTACACAAGTTACACATGGAGCTGAAGTCAGAAGTTTACATACACCTTAGCCAAATACATTTAAACTCTTATTTAAATGTTTTTCAAAATTCCTGACATTTAATCGTAGAAAACATTTCCTGCCTTAGGTCAGTTAGGATCACTGCTTTATTTTAAGACTGTGAAATATCTGAATGTAGAGATAATTATTTCAGCTTTTATTTCTTTCATCACATTCCCAGTGTGTCAGAAATATACATACACTTTATTAGTATTTGTAGCATTGCCTTTAAATTGTTTAACTTGGGTCAAACGTTTTGGGTAGACTTCCACAAGCTTCTCACAATAAGTTTCTGGAATTTTGGCCCATTCCTCCAGACAGAACTGGTGTAACTGAGTCAGGTTTGTAGGCCTCCTTGCTCACACACGCTTTTTCAGTTCTGCCAACAAATTTTCTATCAGATTGAGGTAAGAGCATTGTGATGGCCACTCCAATACCTTGACTTTGTTGTCCATTTTGCCACATCTTTGGAGATATGCTCGGGGTCATTGTACATTTGGAAGACCCATTTGCGACTGAGCTTTAACTAAGCTGCTGTCTTGAGATGTTGCTTTAATAAATCCACATAATTTTCCTTCCTCATGATGCCATTTATTTTGTGAAGTGCACCAGTCCCTCCTGCAGCAAAGCACCCCCAAACATGATGCTGCCACCCCGTGCTTCATGGTTGTGAAGGTGTTCTTCAGCTTGCAAGCCTCACCCTTTTTCCTGCAAGCATAACGATGGTCATTATGGCCAAACTTTACAATTTGTGTTTCATTAGACCAGAGGACATTTCTCCAAAAAGTGAGATCTTTGTCCCCATGTGCACTTGCAAACTGTAGTCTGGCTTTTATTTGGCAGTTCTGGAGCAGTGGCTTCTTCCTTGCAGAGCAACATTTCAGGTTATGTCGATATAGGACTTGTTTTACTCCAGCATCTTCACAAGGTCCTTTTCTATTGCTCTGGGATTGATTGGCAATTTTCGCACCAATCTACATGAATCTCTAGGAGACAGAATGCATCTCCTTTCTGCGCGGTATGGTGACTGCGTGGTACATGGTGTTTATAAACTCAACAAAAAAAGAAACGTCCCTTTTTCAGGACACTGTATTTTAAAGATAATTTTTCCAAATAACTTTACAGATCTTTATTGTAAAGGGTTTAAACACTGTTTTCCATGCTTGTTCAATGAACCATAAACAATTAATGAACATTCACCTGTGGAACGGTCGTTAAGACACTAACAGATTACAGATGGTAGGCAAATAAGGTCACAGTTATAAAAACTTAGGACACTAAAGAGACCTTTGTACTGACTCTGAAAAACACCAAACGAAAGATGCCCAGGGTCTCTGCTCATCTGCATGAATGTGCCTTAGGCATGCTGCATGGAGGCATGAGGACTGCAGATGTGGCCAGGGCAATAAATTACAATGTCCGTACTGTGAGACGCCTAACACAGCACTACAGGGAGACAGGAAGGTCAGCTGATCGTCCTCACAGTGGCAGACCACGTGTAAAAGCACCTGCACAGGATCAGTACATCCAAATATTACACCTGCTGGACAGGTACAGGATGGCAACAACAACTGCCCGAGTTACACCAGGAATGCACAATCCCTTCATCAGTGCTCAGACTGTCGCAATAGGCTGAGAGAGGCTGGACTGAGGGCTTGTAGGCCTGTTGTAAGGCAGGTGCTTACCAGACATCTCTGGCAACAATGTTGCCTATGGGCACAAACCCACCTTCGCTGGACCAGATAGGACAAAAATTGCTCTTCACTGACGAGTCGCAGGTTTGTCTCACCGGGATCAATTTGGATACAGAGGGTCTGTCGTGGTCTGGGGCGGTGTTACAGCATCATCGGACTGAGCTTGTTGTCATTGCATGCAATCTCAATGCGGTGTGTTACAGGGAAGACATCCTCCTCCCTCATGTGGTACCCTTCCTGCAGGCTCATTGTGACATGACCCTCCAGCATGACAATGCCACCAGCCATACTGCTCGTTCTGTGTGTGATTTCCTGCAATACAGGAATGTCAGTGTTCTGCCATGGCCAGCGAAGAGCCCAGATCTCAATCCCAATGAGCACGTCTGGGACCTGTTGGATCGGGGGGTGAGGGGTAGGGCCATTCCCCCCAGAATTGTCTGAGAACTTTCAAGTGCCTTGTTGGAAGAGTTGGGGTAACATCTAACATCAAGAACTGGCAAATCTGGTGCAGTCCATGAGGAGGGGATGCACTGCAGTACTTAATGCACCAGATTGTTACTTAATCTCTAATGTCCCTATACACTTTTGGTATTAAACATTATACATTTTTTTTGTGTTTGTGTGCAATTTTCGATTTTTATAAAAAAAAATTAATAAGAGAGCTGATGACGTACAGGGGGTGGAATGAGTTCCTGGCTGGGCCACTAAAGTCCTGAGGTATGCATTATAAGGGTTAATATATTAATATTTGAAAAACGTATCTCCACAAGTCAGGTCATGTACCAACATGTAAAAAAATAAAATAAAATGAGGACCCGTTTAGACCCTCATGACAGTGTGGGGAGTTTCTTCAAAACTTTATAAAACCAACATGGAACCACAGATGACTTTTCTAGAAACTTGACATTATTACTTTAACTATTTATTTTTTATTACCATGTACAACCTTATTTGTCAAACAATTAAATTATCATTACATAAAAATGTAATCTAAAAAAATTTCAGTCAATAGACCAATCCTAGGGCAACGTCCCCACTTACAGTACATCACACACGGAAGTGGTGGAACAAACATACGCAAACGGTAAACTTTTATTGGATTCTGTTGATGAAAAATGATTTTGAGTGCTCTTGTAGACAGCTGCGTCTTCAAGTCATCAACAGAGCTGGCTGGACTAAGGAGATCATTTCAACTCATGGCTTTGTAGCAAACATTTATAGCAAACTTTATTATAGTTATGTTATTAAATCATGTCATTATACTAATTGTTTAGCTATTTAGCTAAAATTATTAAAAGCTAAAATGATTTAGCTAAATTTGTTTATTTATAATGGTGTTGTACTTATGTTTAATCGTCTAATCTGTCAAATCTAACACAATTTTTTACCGGCTTACTGCCACCCCTTACTGCGCATGCACTGACATTTTTGTAAACAACTGGATTGCTCTAAAGTCAGTGGTTGACAGTTGACAGTCAGAAATGGGTTAGGTTGCGGTTCTTTACCTGTCTGATCAAAGCAGCATATGTAAACGGAGGCCTGACTTCAGCACTCAGGTAGAACTCCTTATTCTGCACAATATCTACAAGACACAAAAGTCATGTTAAGCTATGTTTGTCAATTCAAATCAGTTTAAAATTGGGTGAAAAGAAGTTTAGTGTAACTAATCAAACAGCACTAATACACATGAATGTTTAGGATAGAGTACCTCTAATAAGCACTAGGGGCATTTTAATCAAAGAGAAGGCCCCACACACTTCTATCCAGACTACCATTAACAAAACAGTGTTCTTCATGTAAGAAATATTGTTCACAAATTGGCTTTGTAGCACAATTAGAGTGAGCAAAAAATAAAAGAGCTGCCCTTACAAAATACAGTATCTGACTGACTGCAATAGCCTCACATTTACAATGCTGTATTTCATCCAAATTAGCTAAAGCGTAATTCAAAAACACCACCGGAGAACCGCAGCATTTGAGGAACGTATAAAATCTAAATAAATATATGCTGTGACTGCTGTATTAGTGGCTTCATTTGTGTCACACTGCAAGTAATCAGTCTCACCTTGGTCCATGGCCATGTTGTATTTGTCAGAGTAGCGTTTGCGGATAGGTCCCATGCTGTGCATGCTGGTGGGGATAATGACAGAGGGTGTCTGCGGCAGTGATGTGAGGGGGGTGGACGGCGCTGTGGCACTCTGGGAAAGACTCATAGAGGGAGTGGTCTTGGGAACAGTTCCCTTGGCAAGAGTGAGGTTGGAAACCAGATTTACCTAATAAAACAAATACAAAACTAGGAATTACACCAGCATTACTAGAGTAGTAATCTCTACAGAACTAGATTTTTACATTTTCTGAAGAGGAGACTTGTGCACCGTGTAAATCCTGCCACCACGATGCAATGGTGTTGTGTAATAATAATTCCTTGCCTTGGCAAGCAGCACTAATAATGTGTTTACATTTACAACAGAGTAAATGATAAATTAAATGACATACTGGTTGAGGGGCTGGTTTGGGCTCAGTAGATTTGACATGAAGGTGGGCCATCATGGCTTGAAGCCGTTCTTTGTCTTTAGTGAGCTGTTTGACAAACACAAACAAAACAGAGATGTTCCATAGATAAGGTGAAGACAGCCAAACAGGACCTTACAATCTCACATTCTCTACTGTTCATACCATTAATTATTTCTTCATGTGTACATACAAAGAAGGAAAAAGATTAGAGCTCAGATTAGAACAGGATGTTTAGAAACATGCAAAACAGAACAAACAAACAACATCTAGAATTTTCCAAGCTTTCATTCGTCTAATCTGAAAAAATTATAGACATTATCAAACAAACTGTTTTGTCAGAAGGAAACAGTGTTGAATGGATTTTACCTGCAATTCGAGCTGCTGAACCACCTGCATCTGAACTCTGCATTGCGCCGTGCTCTTGTCGTCCAGTGCGTGTTCATTGTTCAAATGCCTGAATGACAAGGCAGAGACAAGCAACACATCTTTCAATTTAAATCATAAAAACAACACTAGTCATAAAGCAACCATATAATCTGAAGAAAGAAAGTTTCACCACAAAAACAAATGTTGCATCTGGAGAGTGAATCACAATTGCATTACAAAGATCAATCCTTTGAAGCAAACTGGTTCATTTGGACAGTTTGTTTCAATGAACTGCTCTAAAAATACATTAAAAAATGTAGGCCTGTCATGATCATTTGAGCCGACCACGATCATTTGAGATTGCCACGATTATTGTGCACTTCAAATTCCAATTATATTTTGCCATACAAATAAGGGCATCTTAGGCAATACAGAAATGCCAATTAACACACAATTAAATTGTTAATCACACTTATTTATATGATGATTAATCATCAACTAAATTTAAAGTCCCTTTGCTGCAATTTTCATGTTCTCTTTTTGTAGTTAAGTACAGTTTTGTTCCTCACCATAAGTAGACTGTGTCAGATGTAGCACTCTATAACAAGTCAAGTGATTTACAATCGCCTTGGTGAACCTATTCAATCAAATTATTCAAAAGAACCAGTTCAAAAGAACAATTTGTTTGAGAATCACAAATCAAATTGAATGTTCAGAATGCAGTACTACTACTGAGGTCTAGGGGGCAGTCTATTCAAAGAGAAACTGTATGGCCAAACAACTTCCACAAAGAAAAAAACTTTCATAAGCAAAAACAAAATTTAAATAAAAATGTAATGCACTAGTTTCTCTTCAACCAGCAACATATGTATTAGTACATCTGCATGCAAAATACAGCACTGCATTTGCTCTTGAAGAAGTGAAATTAAAATAATACATTTCATGATTACAGCACCACAATATTTTTCAATTCTATGATTAAAGATGATATATTAGGAAGCTTAAAAACCTCAGCCAAACACACATACTCTTGGATATAGTGTGTGCAGGGAAATCTCAATGCAGCTTGTGTAGTGTGATGTGATTGTCAAACATGTTTTTAATAGTGGAACCATGAGGCGAGCTGAGGAACAAAGGCTGTGTTGTGGCAATAGACAGGGTGGGGCTTCAGACTGGGAGCAAGGGTCAGGGTCAGTGGAAGGGGCACAGATAAACATCCTCCTGTTGTTTGTTTTGGGAGAGATGGCCAGGATCACCATGGGTACTCTGTTTATCTGTGCACTGAGCTCAAACCAGAGGGGCCCCACTGCTGCACCGCCACAGGGGAGAGAGAGGCAGAAAGGGAACAGAGAGAAAGAAAGAAAGAAAGAAAGAAAGAAAGAAAGAAAGAAAGAAAAAGAAAGAAAGAAAGAGAGAGGGGAGGAAAGAAAAAAAAAAAAGACATGGGAGGGATAGACATATACACTGATCAGCCAAAATATTAAAACCACCTGCCTAATATTGCATTTGTCCACCTGGTGCCACCAAAAGAGCACCAACCTGCATCTCAATATAGCATTCTGAGATGATATTCTTCTCAACACACTTGTACAGAGCAGTTATCTGAGTTACCGTAGACTTTGTCAGTTCGAACCAGTCTGACCATTCTCTGTTGACCTCTCTTAACAAGGCATTTTTGTCCACAGAACTGCCGCTCAGTGGATGTTTTTTGTTTTTGGCACCATTTTGAGTAAATTCTGGAGACTGTTGTGTATGAAATTCCCAGGAGATCAGCAGTTACAGAAATACTCAAACCAGCTCGTCTGGCACCAACAATCATCCATGCGATTATCTAATCAGCCAATCATGTGGCAGCAGTGCGGTGCATAAAATCATGCCGATATTGGTCGGGAGTTTCAGTTAATGTTCACATCAACCATCAGAATGGGGAAAAAAGTGATCTCAGGGATTTGGACCGTGACATGATTGTTGGTGCCAGATGGGCTGGTTTGAGTATTTCTGTAACTGCTGATCTCCTGGGAATTTCATACACAACAGTCTCCTGAATTTACTAAAGTCTACGGTAACTCAGAGAAATGCTCTGTACAATTGTGTTGAGAAGAATATCATCTCAGAATGCTATACTGAGATGCAGGTTTGCGCTGTTTTAGCGGCACAAGGTGGACATACACAATATTAGGGAGGTGGTTTAGATGTTGTGGCCAATCGGTGTATAAAAGTGAATGTGAGTATGAGGAATTTAGAAAAAAAAAAGACTAGAAACAAAAATGAAAATTCTGCTATCATTTACTCAACCTTCATGTTGTTCCAAAAAAAAAGCACAATTTTCCCCAAAAGCAGATAGAAAGCTAGCCTCTGTCACTATTCACTTTCTTTGTATAGATAAAGATGCTAAGAAAGTGAATGATTACTGAGACAAACATACTGCTTAACATCTTTTAAGTTCTATGGAAGAAAGATTTTATTTTTTTGTATGGTCATACTGGTTTTGATACAACGTGTGGTTGATAAATGATGACAGACTATTCATTTGCAGGTGAACTAAAGGACTTGAGGAAAAAAGGACTAACAAACAAGAAATAGAAAAACTAACCAAGGCTGGGGAAAGTAAAAGGCAAAAGGGTGATTACATAACATGCAGAAATGATTATTAGATTACTTATGTGTAAGGCTCCCCCTGTAAAGGTCTACAAACAGGGCAAACAGCATAATACAGCACAGAAGAAAAGAATAACAAGATGATGAGAGCTGCTGACTCACTTGAGAAATGACTGGAAGTCTCCAAACACTGCTTCACAGCCTGGCCACTTGCACACGCCATGGCTGTACAGAGGATGACCGCTCTGGGAATGACTCTCCTGAGAACTGAAGCAAAAACAGACACAATAACCACATGGACATTTCATGCAGGTGAAAGTTTGTAATTCCACTGCAGAATTAAACTGTTGGCTCCGTTCTGGGTACCTTCTTGGATGAATAGCTCTGGACAGTGACAATTGTGTGCAATATGCTAAGACACTGTGTTTACATACACAAGAATATTCCCATTTTATTCAGAATGTTGCTATATTATGGATGTGTCATTAACCAGATTGTCTTAACCAATGTTCCATGTTTCTGTTCTGAGAAACCCAAATAAAACAGACAGAATGTGATGGAATGACATGATCCAGTGGATAAACAATGTTTGGTGCTGCAAGTAATTATAATTTTTTTAAATGATATGCAGAAAATATCTCTTTTACCTGTCAGATATCAATAAAATAGGTGCCATGAAATATCACACCTTTCTCTGTAACAACCCTAGGCTGGATAAACAGCGATGTTAAAGATGTCCGCGAGCCGCGTTCAGATCATTTGTTTAGCTAATCATAAGACTTTCTGCCTGTTAATCATTGTGCACATTCACAGGGCAGCCAATATAGATGAAGTTACTGTTTACAAACAAACACTCCACTCCGGCACTTCCTGGATCTTTTGGCAGTGGAGAAAAGAACTGCTGTCTATGCGCGCTTTGCTGAAATTGAGCTGGAAATGCAAAAAAGTGTTTTTTCGGTTGAAACGCACGTTTCTGAAAGATTCGAGATTTGGGCTTCTTAAAATTACCATCAGGACTGGTGGATCAGGATAAACTCATGGACATTTTATATATCAGATTACCACCTTTGTTATCACATCTGCTCTACTGACACCCACTTCCCTGCAGAGCTGCTGTTGGTGGATTTGATCTTTTCAAATTGTAATCCTGCTAAAATAATGTCTTTGCATTTATTTTGAATGCAGCAAGTAACCATTTTTAAAATGTAAAACAGCTGAAATTAAGTTTGAACAAGGAATATGATGAAATCAAGCATTATTATTTACTGTGTGGGTTACAAATTTAAGCTTTACTGCTTAAATTTGTATGTCTAATGCATAATCGATAAGCTTAAGTGATTAAATTAATAAGAGAAATAATCCATCATTATTTATATATTAACACACCCAAGTCAGATTTGTAAAAGTAATAAAAGAAAGACATTTTTTGGACACTGTGACCACAATGTTTATATATACAGTGCATTCAGGAAGTATTCAGACCCCATCATTTTCACATTTTGTTATGATGCAGCCTTATGCTAAAATGCTTTGAATTATTTATTTTCTCACATCAATCTACACTCCATACCCCATAATGACAAAGAAAAGACCAGATTTTTGATAACTTTGCGAATTAAAAACAAAAACAAAACTGAAATATCATATAGAAATAAGAATTCAGACCCTTTGTTGTGACGCTTGAAATTTAGCTCATGTGCATCCCATTTTTCTTAATCACCTTTGAATATGTTTCTACACTTTGATTGGAGTCCATATGTGGCAAATTCAACTAATTGGACATGATTTGTAAAGGTGCACACACCTGTCTATACAAGGTCTCACAGTTGAAAATGCATATCAGAGCAAAAAGCCATGAGGTTAAAGGAACTGCCTGCAGAGCTCAGAGACAGGATGGTGGCGAGGCACAGATTTGGGGAAGGCTACAAAAAAATGTTGGCTACCCTGAAGGTTCCCAAGGGCACAGTGGCCTCCACAATTCTTAAATGGAAGATGTTTGGAACAACCAGTACTCATCCTAGTGCTGGCGTCCAGCCAAACTGAGCAATTGGGTGATAAAGGCTTTGGTAAGAGAGGTGACCAAGAACCCAATGTTTGAGCTCAAGATATCATATTATATATATCATGTGTGGAGATGGGAGAAACTTGCAGGACTGCTGAGGACTCAAGACGGTGCCGAGTATGGCTTCTGCGTTGCGAGCTCCGATACAACACTGCAGTTTATTGTTTGTTTATTTTACAGGACTTTAATAAAGCCAATTTTAAAACAATCGTTCCAAAATACCACCAACACATCAACTTCAACACACGAGGGGACCGGGTTTTGGATCATTGTTATTCTCCTTTCTGGGATGGCTACAAATCCCTCCCCCGCCCCATTTGGCAAATCAGACCACTCTTCCGTTCTGCTTCTGCCCGCTTGCAGGCAGAAACTGAAAAGGGAAGCACCCACCCTCAGAACGATCCAGTGCTGGTTGGACCAATCAGACTCTGCGCTACAACACTGTTTTGATCACGCGGACTGGGAGATGTTCCGGTCCGCCTCTGATGACGACATCAAGGTTTACGCTGATAGCGTAACGTGTTTCATCAGGAAGTGTGTAGAGGACGTTGTGTCAACCAAAACAATATGGATCTACCCCAACCAGAAACCATGGGTTAACGGCGATGTTTGCGCGGCACTTAATGCGTGGACCTCCGCTTTCAATTCCGGGATTGCGGAGGAGCATAAACAAGCCAGTTATGCCCTCCGTAACTCTATCAGAGCAGCCAAACGCCAGTACAGGCACAAAATTGAAAGACAGTTCAACACCACCGACTCTAGAAGTATGTGGCAGGGAATTAACATCATCACGGACTACAAATGGAATAAAAACTCTGCCGTGAATACCGCTGCGTCTCTCCCAGATGAGCTTAATACATTTTATGCTCGTTTCGAGGAAAACAACACCGCCCTCGTGGCCAACGCTCGTGGAGAGAGCACTCACTGCCGACGCTACAGAGGTTAGTTCACTCTCCGTCTCTGTCGCGGATGTAACCCGATCCTTCCGACAGGTGAACATCCGTAAAGCCACGGGTCCAGATGGCATTCCGGGCTGCGTCATCAGTGTGTGCACGAACCAACTGGATGGTGTTTTTATGGACATTTTCAACCTGTCCCTGTCTGTAGTCCCCACATGCTTCAAAACGTCAACCATTAAGCCTGTACCAAAGCAAGTCACTTGCTTAAATGACTGGCGTCCTGTTGCTCTGACCCCCATCATCACCAAATGCTTTGAGAGGCTAATCAGAGATTACATCTGCTCTGTTCTGCCCACCTCTTTGGACCCATTGTAGTTTGCCTACCGCAACAACCGCTCCACTGATGATGACATTGCATCTACAATACACACTGCTCTCTCCCATCTGGAAAAAAGGTACACATATGTGAGAATGCTGTTCAGCATTCAACACCATAGTGCCCTCCAAGCTTGATGTGAACATCCGGGCTCTGGGCTTAAACAGCTCGCTGTGCAGCTGGATCCTGGACTTCCTGTCAGGCAGACGTCAGGTGGTTAGAATAAGCAGCAACATCTCATCACTGACCCTCAACACTGGAGCCCTGCAGGGCTGTGTTCTCAGCCCACTCCTGTATTCCCTGTACACATGACTGTGTCATGACACATGACACATAGCTCCAATGCCACCATTAAGTTTGCTGACGATACGACGGTGGTAGGTCTAATCACTGACAATGATGAAACAGCCTACAGAGAGGAGGTGCACACTCTGACGCGCTGGTGTCAGGAGCACAACCTCTCCCTCAACGTCAGTAAAACCAAGGAACTTGTAGTGGACTTCAGGAAGAAAGACAGAGAACACAGCCCCATCACCATTAATGGAGCACCGGTGGAGAGAGTCAGCAGTTTCAAGTTCCTCGGTGTGCACATTATGGAGGAACTCACATGGTCCGTCCACACTGAGGCCGTTTTGAAGAAGGCTCACCAGCGCCGCCTCTTCCTGAGACGGCTGAGGAAGTTTGGAATGAACCAACACATCCTCACACGGTTCTACACCAGTACTGTAGAGAGCATCCTGACTGGCTGCATCACCGCCTGGTATGGCAATAGCACTGCCCACAACCGCAAAGCCCTGCAAAGGGTGGTGCGAACTGCCAGACACATCATCGGCGGTGAGCTTCCCTCCCTCCAGGACATCTATAAAAGGCAGTGTGTGAAAAAAGCTCAGAGGATCATCAGAAACTCCAGCCACCCGAGTCATGGGCTGCTCTCACTGCTACCATCAGGCAGGCGGTATTGCAGCATAATACAGAGATATCCTAAATGAAAACCTGGTCCAGAGCGTGCAGGAACTCAGACTGCGTCGAAGGATCGCCTTCCAACAGGACAATGACCCTAAACACACAGCAAAGACAATGTAAAAGTGGCTTAAGGACAACTTTGTGAGTGTCCTCGAGTAGTCCAGCCAGAGCCTTGACTTGATCCCAATCGATTGGAGAGACCTGAAAATGACTGTCCACCAACAGACCCCATCCAACCTGACAGAGCATGAGAGGATCTGTAGAGAAGAATGGAATATCCCCAAATCCAGGTGTGCAAAGCTTGTCACATCATACCCAAAAAGACTTGAGGCTGTAATCGCTGCCAAATGTGCTTCAACCAAGTATTGAGTAAAGGGTCTGAATACTCATGTCAATGTGATATTTTCTTTGTAAATGGTCTGCACTTATATAGCGCCTTTTTAACCTTAACGGTATTCAAAGCGCTTTACACTGTGACTCATTCACCCATTCACACACCAATGCAGCAGAGCTGCCATGCAATGTGCTAGCCTGCCATTAGGAGCAAGTTGGGGTTCAGTGTCTTGCCCAAGGACACTTCAGCATGTGGAGTCGTGTGGGCCAGGATTCCAACCACCAACCCTGCGATTAGTGGCCGACCCGCTCTACCAACTGAGCCACAGCCGCCCATCTTTGTCATTATGGGTTATGGAGTGTAGATTGATGTGAAAAAAAATGATAATTTAGCACAAGTCTGCAACATAAATGTGAAAAAATTAAGGGGTCTGACTATGTTCTGAATGCACTGTACAAGAATATTTCAATATTACTTGGAGTTTGGTCATATTCTGATTATGTATGCGTCATGTAAAATCATTAATCTGATTGCCGAAACCAGATTTAGAAACGGTTTTAGTTTCTATAAATCTTAAAGCAAATGGAATGCTTGTTTTAATCAGAAATCTCTGTCATGTAAACACCTTATTCGGAATATCCAATTAAATGCATTAATCATTTATATTTGGACACATCAAATAGAAGAATAGCATTTTTGTTTTCAAGCAATAGAAGAAACACATTTTTGGAGTGAGGAGACTTTTGGTAACACTTTAGAGTAAGATTAAGTCTTAGCCTAACTAATAATGAACAATACTTTCACAGCACTTACAGTATTAATCTAGGTTAATGTTCATTTATACAAATACTAATACAACTTTTGATGTACAAAAAATTTATATGTAACATATACATTAGTTAATGCATTAAGAACAAACAATGAACAAACGTGTTTTTATAAATAACACTGACCAAGATGGATTTATGT